>JAYESA010000011.1:176013040-176380540 GCA_036927795.1 Iris macrosiphon | reverse complement strand
ACGTGAAAATTGGGTCACAGGACCAGCGTGTTACCACGAGTCCAGTGGCACAAGTTTCGTCACAATCTGACAAGCGTGCACAAAATACGGGCGAGTTCCACAAAAAGTGGCGACACGGAATGTGTTCGCGGATACGGCCTGATTCCGGCGCGCACACGCGTCCAAACCAGTCCCCACGAATTTTTACGTGTCCGATTATACAGCATGCACCATTCGGTACACTTGGCACACGGCAGGGCGGTCTCGTTTGGCGGGGCGCGCTCCGATCTCCAACTTTTAGAAAACCGGAAAAAGTGGGTGCGCGCAGTTTTGTGACGAATATAATTTTGTCCACAGCAACTAATAGCACAAAGTTATTATACAAAAAATAAACTAGGTCATGTAATCTACAGGTATCAAAAAGAATCACTCAATTCGGATCTCTGTGGTGGGAGATACGAACTCGGCAATATAGGTGGTCATTCTGGAATTCTGCGATTGCAGAATTCCGTCTGTCCGTCCACTTTGGACGCTGTTTTACACCTAGGGGCACACGTTATCCGAGGTTGACTATAAAACAAGTATTGGAGAGGGTTAAGGGAAGATCATACCTATGAAAATGGAACGGCGTTTGGTCGAGCGAGTCGACGGAAAATCACGCCGGAGCGAAGGTGCCTCGAGTGGGAAACTGCAGTTCGCGATGTCGGCGTCGACGGGATGGTTGGATGGATTGGGGAGGCTTCTCTGGCTGCGGTGACGGCTCTAGATGGGAAGAGGAAGTCTGGAGTTTCTAGGTTAGGGTTTTTGGAGAGCTAACTATAGATATATATATATATTATATATTAAGAGAGAGAGAGAGATATGGAGCGGTCCGCGGGTGACTATCCGCTGGATTACATAGGCTGAAGTGAAGGGTTAAGGGCTCATAAGGGGCGGAAGGGTTCAGCAAGTTATTTGCTTAAAGAGTTGTCTGAAAATATAGTTGCTGAAGGGGTTCCGGCCAATTGCTAAGTTGCTAAGGAAACAAAGTAGATTAGTAGATTATTAGTATTAATATTATTATTATATTAGTTAATTTTCTATTAATACTTTTGCTTTCTTTCTTTAAATATATATATACATATATATTTGTATATATATATATATATATATATATATATATATATATATATATATATATATATATATATATATATATTCACACATAAGAAAATTTATATAATAGGGTATTGCACATCGTTAGGCTAGCAACTGCTCAAGGGGTCTCCTACATGGAATAAATTCTGAAAAATTCTTGATGGTCCCACAAGTCCTCTAAGTGCCCGAACACCTAACATAAAAATTATTAAAAATCTATTTCTCCTATTTGGACCTAATTACTACAATTTAATTAATAATTAATAAAAAAAATATATACGATTTTCTAGGAAGGGGGTTTTACACACACTCACACACACACACACACATACACACACACACACACACATATATATATATATATATATATATATATATATATATATATATATATATATACACACACACACACACACTCACATAGATCTATATACACAAGCATATATATAAATACACACATACGCAAGCACAAACACATATATATATAAAATATAACCCGAGAACTCTAGCACACACTCTCCGAAGCTAACCCAACGCGCGCACAAGTTCGAAACTACAAAACCAAGTCGAAATGGCCGTTCGGTCATTTCGACGAACACGTGGTGTGCGGTTCGGAAAACCTCCTAAAATGCACACCAAACCAACTCAGAATCGGCCCAAATTTTACCCACGGATTCTAAACGATGTCTAAATCCTAGAAAAAATGGTAACTCGTCGATTCTAGGTCCGTGGCAAAAATGCGCACGCACTTAGAATCGACGACGACGAAAACCCCAAATTCGCCCAAAATGCCCATTTCTCCGCGACACGACTTCACGTGTCCGAACGGAGACACGCACTAACCCTCAAGACACCCGACAACGTCTACCTAGGTCCGTCTAACCTAGGGCATCATCCAAAATTGGGCCAATCTCGAATTTTACCCGAAATTGACACAAAACCTAGTGTCAAAGTCTCCAAACACAACCAAACTTGTTTCAACTTTCTCCCACGGGTAGCCTTAGGGTCTAGGAAGGTTCTAAACTACTAATTACACTACATAAGAGTAATTAGTAACGGAAAAGTTAGGGTTTACCTCTTAGGAGTTGAAATTCCAAGGCCAAAGTCTCCAATTCACTTGAAATCACCTCCCTCAAGCTCCAAGCCTCCAAATCTAGCCTCTACACCAAGTCTAGGCTCTAAACACCTAGGTTGGGAAAAATGTAGGGTTAGGGTTAATACAAAAGTAAGAGATGGAAGAAGAAAGAGAAGAAAATGGGAATACTTAGTTGAAGTGGGAAAATTGGAAGAAGAAAGGAAGAAGAAGAAGGAGTGGATAAGAAGAAGAAGAAGAAGAAGAAGTGATGAAGAAGAAGAGTGGGGGGGGCTGTGCTGCTGGTCGGCTGGGAATGGGGGCTGTGGTTGAGTCTCCCAAGCAAAAAATAAGGTTTACATAGTCTCCAAAAGACCAAAATGCCCTCCCCTAACTTGGGTTTGGATTTTGGGTTCCAAAAGCACTCAAACTAACTCCCAATCTCTCCAACTAACCCACTAAAAATATAATAAATATTATAAACCCAAAAATAAGTCTCACAAGGGTATGAGTTGGGTCGGACATGGGTCCACTAAGGTCTAACATGGGTCCAGACTAGCCAAAACCCTAAAATAATCAAATAAAAATAATACAACCACTAATTAAATATAAATATAATTAATTTATACAATACATAATTTACCAAAAAAAATCCTATTTTCTAGAATTGGGTAGTGACAGAACCTCCCTTTGATGACATATTTCACAAAGTGGAGCACGATGAACCACGACAATGGTATTTACAGAAGAGAGCGACGGTTTGCATGACTACAATAATTAGATAGATGAACCTAGAAGGGTGAATCCGACAGTTTAGCTTTGGGGAAGTCTGCATGTAACCGATGATTTAGTTTCCAAGAAGTCTGCATGTAAAATATGGATAGGCTTCCTCAAAGATTGAACCAAGTCTTAAAAGTGCCAGCTCGGCAGTACGCGTCCATGCGTCTAACAAATCATGCGCCCCCTAAGCAGACTCGGCAGAAATCAGGTCGCAGAATTACCATGCAGCCCAATAAGGCAACACCCATGTGTCCCAATCAGCCGAAGCAGCCTTCACTGCAGATGGACCTGACATAGCGTCCCATCAACAGGATCGTCTCTGACACAGAATTCTGATAAAAAAAAATTTCTGATTGTCTCAAAAAACGTGAATAATCTAAAAGACAGAAGCCTCACGTTAGCACATAACTTTACTCTCGATGGATGTGCAACGACACGTGTACAACACAACAAGGACCCCATGCATCCTACACTCCATGCGTATCTGGCCTCATGCGTCCCAGACTCCATGCGTTCCATGCGTGTCTAGCTGTAAGCCCTTGATTTTTCAAAATATTAAAATTGGATTTTTTTCGCAATTTTCTGGAATTTTTTGTAATTAAAATCAGGGTTATTAATTATTAAATAATTTTTATTTATTAATAAATAATATTAAAATATTATGGAAATAATATTTTTGGGTGTAAAATGGAAAACTTGACTTAGGATAATTTTTCTGGAATTTATTGGACCCCGGACCTATTTTAATCTCCTAAAAACTATTTAATTAATTAATTATTTGATTTATTATTATTATTATTATTATTATTATTATTATTATTATTATTATTATTATCCTAATAAAATCCGGCCCGTTCTCCAGCCCGGCCCACTGGGCCAGACCCCGGCCCAAACCACTCGGCCCAGCCCCCCTCCTTAACGGATCGGGTCGGGTTCACCCGCACCCGACCCGCAACCCGCAACCCGCAACCCGCACCCCTCTCCCCTGACCCGGCCGCCCCCGCGTTCTCCGCCGCTGACCGCTTCCTCCGCCGGATCCGCCGGCCAGCGCCCGCTCCGCCTCTCCCGCGCCACGCCCGCCACGACCCCGCACCCGCCGGCCGACCTCCCCTCTCTCCTCCGCCTCCTCCGCCTAACCCACCGGCTTCCTCCCCCTTTTTAAACCCTCCCTTCCTCCTCCCTCCGGCCGTCGACCCCCCCTCTCTCCTCCGCCTCACCTCGACACGCGCCGGCAGCCGCCTCCGCCGTCCCAGCGGCCCCCCTCAGCCGCAGCTCCTCCTCCTTCTTCCCTCTCCTCCCCTTCCGATCTCCCCGACCTAGCCGCCTTAGCCCGCCCGAGCTCCGCCGCGCCTCCGCCCACCTCCCGTCGGCTCCGCCGCCACCAGCCGACGCCCCAGCAGCCGACGAGCCGCCCCCCAGCCTCCTCCGACGCTCCTCCGGCCGGGCCGCCGTCGGAAATCTCCAGAAACCCTAAAAATCCTAATTTCCCAATTCGTCGTGTCGTGTCGGACACGACACGGACACGAAAATCTCCTGTTTCTCGAGCCTCGTTCAGGTACTCGTATCTTGCACCCTGTATCTCCGTTTTCAATTCCGTAAATTGTGTTGCGAAGCCTGTATGACCCTCTCGGTGCTCGGACAAACCGCTCGGGGCATCGCGTCCTGTAGTGATCGCACACCGCGATCCAAAAACAGAAAAAACCAGACCCTGTTTCACCCCGGAACTGAGTACGCCCCGCCAAACGGGACGACTTGGTCGTGTGCGGTCTTCACAGATACGTGCGCGTCGTCGATACGGACGTGTGAGATTTCGCGAAAGCTGATTCGGGTGTGCGTGCGCACCGGAATCAACGCGTATCCGCGAACATCGCCCCGTATCTGACTTTTCTGCAATTTGCCCTAACTTCTTGTACACTCGTCGGATCGAGACGAAACTTGCTCCATCAGACTCGTAGTAATACGCTGGTCCTGTGGGTCAAGTTTGGTTCGATTCTGAGAACGTTGACAAAATCGCGTGTCGTGGGCCCCACAGGCCCCGCTCGACGGGCGATTTTGTGATTGGCTCATCGAAATCCAAATCTGGAAGTTCCGTTGGGTTCGTATCATCGTTCCTGACCTGTTGACACTAAGTTTGGTGAATTTGGAGACCGTTGACCCGGGCACGTTTTTCGGTGCAAAGCGGGCCCACCGGCGGACCCCGTTTTGACCCGAAACTGTCGTTTTTGCCCTTGTCTCCAAATTGGACCCAAGGACAGGCGTTTTTAGCTATTTGATATTTTTTGAGCATGATGGTAATGTTTATTTCAGCATCCGGAGTCATTTTTGGAATTTTCCCGAGATACAAACCATATTTGGATCCAAACAACAGGCAAGTACCTGCACTTCAAGTTTAATCTTTATATTGTGATAATTAATTCCCTGCTCTACTAGTACCCTTGATAATTACACGTAGTGTTAGAATACTGGATTTCATGTCTTGGATACTGTATTTTATGTCTTGCTTTTCATGTCGGGTGGGAGAATACTAGAAGGCATGTAGTTTACCCTCCCCCCTACCGTGTTTAATAGCTGTTGGTGCGCGACTGTACCCTCAGCCAGATCTCGATTATTCATGTTAAATAGCCATCTATGACGGCTGGATTAGCCTTATAAGCCCCTACATGCCAGCTATGTATTCTAAAATAAACACAAGTTCACACAGATAGCTTCTGGTCTTGTTATAGTTCTTGCTGACTGTTGTAGTTTCATTTCCTGTCTCATTTATTCCTGTTTTCTCATATTCCTATTTATAGCATTAACTCTGAGATATTGATGTTTCTTTTATGCAAATTTTCTCAATATGATACTCAAGTTAATTGTCATAAATATTTAGTTTATTCTTGTTGTGCATTGTGTACTTTGCTCCTTTCCTGACTGGATCTGTTGATTTAGGCAATGATGAGAACTATGCCCCTCACCTATTATGGCCACTATGAGTTAGCAGGTGACCCATATGAGGAGCCAGTTCCCACCCAGGAGGCTACTTCTGTGGATTAGTTAGCAGTAGCTACTTATTTATTTCCTTTCAGCATATACTCGGGTTTGTCTCCGATTCATCTTCTGGCTTTGTATTAACTATGGATCTGTTGTCACAATTTGTTTTATAAAAGTTAGCATTCCTATTTCTTGTTATTTTCCTTGTCTATTTATTATGGATGAGATAGATTTAAAATTACTTGTGAGTAAGACCTAGACAGCGTACTACCGCCGACACTGTGGCGTAGGCTGGACGTACCCACGCACTCGTGCCCGAATTTCCGGGTGCGGGTCGTGACACATTTTTGTGGTGGCCCATGCAGGTCCAACGACTAAATTGTTCGATTTCAACTCAGGGACCGAACAGGCCTGCAATAAAGCTAGGATAAGTTTATAGGATCTCATCCACTTGCTTGAATCATTTTTGATATCTGTATCGTATTCAAACTAATATGAACTTGCATCTTGCCTTGATTCCTGTGCGTCTCTTATTGGTTATTTTGGATACAGGGAAATAGACCCACAAGCCAGCCACGAGGCTCATGCAGAAACACCACAGACCGTTGTGGTTACCCAAGAAGACGATGTGATACCTGTCGGTGAAGGCCAATCATCACAAGGCAGTCAAGCAAGTCAGCCTGCCTCAATAATCAATCAAGATGGCGTTCCACCCTCGACGCAGCCTATTCTACCGATGCCTTCCTTCCCACTGGGACCTCCTATGGACGAACAGCAGATGTTCCGCATGTTCTACATAATGATGCAAGCCTATCAGAAGGTTCAACAAGAAACTCAGCAAAACCAAGCGGAGAACTTCATCGACAGAATTAGCTCGGAGTCACGGAAGCTAAGCAGTTCAAATGCAATTACCTTCGACAAGGACGTTCTTACTGCAGCACGACCTATGGAGTGCACCACAAGGATCGAGTCCAGCCGGAAGCGGCCGTATGCGTCAGCACCAGACCAAGCACAACAGGAAAAAGCTGCAAAGCGACCACAGATGAATCCAACTCAAGGACAGAACCAACAAGCTCCCACTTGTGGCTATTGTCGAAAACAAGGTCACATTTGGCAGGATTGTAGAAAGAGGCTAGGTGCTTGTCTATAATGTGGATCAGCAGCACATCAAATGAAGGACTGTCCTGTTGCTCAAAGACGCTCAACTGCACAAAAGTTCCAGTTCAGGCCAGGCCCCAACAGCGCAGCAGAGGGCACCACCTCAAGAACACGGACAAGCTTACGCGATGACCGTGGAGAACGTGCAGACTCTTAGAGTAACTAATTCGCGTAAGTAATTTTCTGCTGTCGTTTCTAGTATTGTTTAGCTCGTGCCTATTGGTTCGTGACCTCAGCCCAACCTAGTAATTTTTGAACTTGCTAATAACCTGGTATGTTTTTGTATCTGATAACCGTAGAGTTTGTAGAATCTTTTATTATTGTGCTTATTGTAGGTTGTTTTGTGAACTTAAATAATTTGTGTAAGCCCCTGATTTTTTTCAAAAATACTAAAATTGGGATTTTTCATAATTTTCTGAAATTTTCTGAAAATTTTCTGAAATTAAAATCAGAGTTTTGAATTATTACATAATTTTTAATTGATATTAAACAACATTAAAATATTATGAAAATAATATTTTTGGGTGTAAAATGAAAAACTGGACTTAGGGTAATTTTTCTGGAATTTATTGGACCCCGGACCTATTTTTAATCACCTAAAAACTATTTAAACTATTTATTTATTATTATTATTGTTATATCTTTCTTTTTTTTCAGTAGGCCGGCCCGGCCCAGTGGGCCGAGCCCAGCCAGCCCGGCCCAAATCCTAGCCCAGCCCAACCCGTGGGCTATCGGGTCGGGTCGGGTCTGCCAGACCCGAACCCGCCCGACCCGTTCAGAACCCCTCTCCCCCACGAACCCGGTCGGCCCCCGCTTCCCGCGCCGCCGCCGCCGGCCGCGCACCCCCGCCCGCTCCGCGCTATCTCCGCCCCCGCAGCCACGTCCCCGCACCGGCCGCCGCGTCCCCCGCCTGACCCGGCCACCCGCTTCCTCTATTTATTTCCCCTTCCTCCGCCCTAGCCCCCGTCGACACCGCACCCCTCCACCGCCTTAGACCTCGCCGCATCACCGTCTCCCCTCGCCGTGACCCGCCCTCGCCTCGCCGCACCGTCCCCGGCCTCCAGCTCCTCCGGCGGCTCCCCCAGCCGCACAGCAGCAGCTACCCCCGACCGCCGTGGCCACTCCGCCTTAGCCCCGCCGCTGCTCCCCGACCGCCGTCCGGCCTCCTCGCCGCGCTGCCCCGACCTCCTCCGCCTCAGCCCGGCCGCCCCGGCCGCCCAGCTCCGGCGAAGAAACCCTAACCCTAACCCTAATTTTTGGGATTCGCGTGTCCGACATGAGTCGGACACGACTCGACCCTGATTTTCGGGTCCCCTTCAGGTGCGTGTAACTATCGCCTCGTAGCTCTGTTTTCGATTCTGCAAATTGCGTTGTGAAGCCTGTATGACCCTCTCGGTGTCCGGACAAACTGTTCGGGACATCGCGTCCTGTGGTGATCGCACACCGCGATCCAAAAATAGGAAAAACCAGACCCTGTTTCACCCCGGAACCGAGTACGCCCCGCCAAACGGGACGACTTGGTCGCGCGCGGTCTTCACAGATACGTGCGCCTCGTCGATACGGACGTGTGGGATTTCGCGGAAGTCGATTCGGGGGTGCGTGCACCCCGGAATCAACGCGTATCCGCGGACATCGCCCCGTATCCGCCTTTTCTGCAATTCGATCTAACTTTGTGCACACACGTCGGATCGAGACGAAACTTGCGCCATCGGACTCGTAGCGATATGCTGGTCCTGTGGGTCAAGTTTGGTTCGATTCTGAGAACGTTGACGAAATCGCGTGTCGTGGGCCCCACAGGCCCCGCTCGACGGGCGATTTTATGTTCGGCTTATCGGAATCCAAATCTGGAAGTTCCATTGGGTTCGTATCAGCGTTCCTGACCTGTTGACACTAAGTTTGGTGAATTTGGAGACCTTTGACCCGGACACATTTTTCGGTGCAAAGCGGGCACACCGGCGGACCCCGTTTTGACCCGAAACTGCCGTTTTTGCCCTTGCCTCCAAATTGGACCCAAGGACAGGCGTTTCTAGCTATTTGACATCTTCTGAGCGTGATGGTAATGTCTATTTCATCTTTTGGACTCATCTCTGGAAATTTTCCTCAAGAACCAATTTTAATCAGATCCAAACAACAGGCAAGTACCTGCACTTCAAGTTAATCTTATATTGTGATAATTAATTCCCTGCTTTACTAGTACCATTGATGATTACACCTAGTGTTAGAAATTTTGGATTTCATGTCTTGAATATTGGAGTTCATGTCTTATTTTTCATGTCGGGTGGGAGAATACTAGGAGGCATGTAGTTTACCTTTCCCCTATTGTTTAATAGCTGTTGGTACACGACTGTCCATCAGCCGGATCTCGATTTTCCTTGTTTAATAGCCATGTATGACGGCCGGATTAGCCTTATAAACCCCTACATGCCAACTATGTATTCTAAAACAAACACAAGTTCACACAGATAGTTTCTAGATCTTGTTATATTTCTTGCAGACTGTGGTAGTTTTTTTTCCTGTTTCATTTATTTCTGTTTCCCATATTCCTGTTTACAGCTTTAACTCTGAGATATTGATGTTCTTTTATGAAACTTTCTCAATATGATGCTCAATTTAATTGTCATAAATATTTAGTTTAATCTTGTTGTGCACTGTGTACTTTGCTCCTTTCCTGACTGGATCTGTTGATTTAGGCGGTGATGAGGATCTTGCCCCTACTTATTATGGTCCCTATGAGGGGACTGATGTTACCTATGAGAAGCCAGAACCCACCCAGGAGACCCCTGCTGCAGAGTAGCTAGTAGTAGCTATCTTTCATTTATATTCTTATCTTAATTAATCGGGTTTGTCCCCGATTTCATTCTGAATTGCTGTACTAAAACATTTGAATCTGTTGTCACATTTATTTTCAGTTGCAATCTTAAGTTTCAATTCTTATTATTATCTCGCCTATGTTATTTGTGAATGAGCTAGTTAGTAAATTTGGATTTGACCTAGACAGCGTACTACCGCCGATTCTGCGGCGTAGGCTGGACGTACCCACGCACTCGTGCCCAAATTTCCGGGTGCCGGTCGTGACAATTTGTACCTCCTTCCATCACCATCTAGCGCACTTAATTTTGTTGTACTTGACTTATGCTGCTATTTTATAGCCTAGTTTTGTAAGCTTATCCTTTATCGAGCTTGTTCATGACATATGTATTAGTGGGTCGACACACTAATACAATTGTCTATTCAGAATCAGTGTATTACGGTATGATCAGCCTTAGTGCATTTTGATTCGCCTTTCGCACTACCTTACGTTGATTGAGATATATAGTTGACTAATATACTTGCCCTAGACATTTCTGAACATATCATATCAGGTTACATGACTGTATTAATACGAGCATGTGAATAGGAATTACCAAGATAGGATTCAATCCACAATCGCTCGACAATTCCCACCTAAATTCTTTAAAAATGCCTTGACCCCAATATTTCTATTCTATCACCCCACCCTTGAACTCCGCATTATTGATCTTCGTCTCCCCTATTTCGGAAAGACGAAATCTCGTGCTTGGTATAAGTTGGTACATAGATAGTACTAGATATGCCACATAGGCCGATCACATACTTGAGGATTAAACTTTCATAATTGAGGACATATCATATGTGATATGATCGGCGTTGAAGTTCGAGGATTGAATGACATAGGTAAACATATTAAGGAATATTTTCTTAAGGTATATAGTCTTTTATGATGAATGGGTAAACTCTAAGTTGGATAGCAATGCATTTGTCAACTCGAGAGGAATGTCCTTTGGATCGTGACCGAGTAAGGTTAGATTGGAAGAAGCAAGCCATTCTAAATTAGAAAATTTAAAGGAGTGACTAAGATGATTAGTGAATTGATATCGAGGACCCAATAGTTATATCTTAGGTTTATGATTTTGAATAATGAAGGTAAAATCATCAATTTGAATTTAGAAGATAAAATTATAGAATTTCAGACTTGAACATGGGTGGACTACATTTAATTATTTTTCAATTTGATGATTTGAATTACAAATTAAAATTTGATGGTTGGACTAACTAGTTGGATTATTGAGGAGATAAATAAAATTTAAAAAGTTGAAGCATACAGGACTCGAATTACTTCCAGAAAAAATTACGATCGTGAGGTAAATTCATAAGCACGTGCAAATCTGGAAGATGTTATATGGACTTAATTTAAATTTCACCTGTGGGTAATTTGAGGAAGTAAGAAGTAATAACCATAGGTTAAAATTTTGATTGGAACAAGTAGTCACCTTAATCATGAAGTGATTGCAGTGGACATGATTAGGATTTAAATTTTCGCAAGGAGATTACGATTGTTGTACGTGAAGGATTAATAGAGTATGGCTTAATTTTAAATTTTGAGGACGAAATTTTCATAAGTTGGGTAGATTGTAAGCCCTTGATTTTTCAAAATATTAAAATTGGATTTTTTCGTAATTTTCTGGGAATTTTCTGTAATTAAAATCAGGGTTATTAATTATTAAATAATTTTTATTTATTAATAAATAATATTAAAATATCATGGAAATAATATTTTTGGGTGTAAAATGGAAAACTTGACTTAGGATAATTTTTCTGGAATTTATTGGACCCCGGACCTATTTTTAATCTCCTAAAAACTATTTAATTAATTAATTAATTAATTAATTATTTGATTTATTATTATTATTATTATTATTATTATTATTATCCTAATAAAATCCGGCCCGTTCCCCAGCCCGGCCCACTGGGCCAGACCCCGGCCCAAACCACTCGGCCCAGCCCCCCTCCTTAACAGATCGAGTCGGGTTCACCCGCACCCGACCCGCAACCCGCACCCCTCTCCCCTGATCCGACCGCCCCCGCGTTCTCCGCCGCTGACCGCTTCCTCCGCCGGATCCGCCGGCCAGCGCCCGCTCCGCCTCTCCCGCGCCACGCCCGCCACGACCCCGCACCCGCCGGCCTACCTCCCCTCTCTCCTCCGCCTCCTCCGCCTAACCCACCGGCTTCCTCCCCCTTTTTAAACCCTCCCTTCCTCCTCCCTCCGGCCGTCGACCCCCCCTCTCTCCTCCGCCTCACCTCGACACGCGCCGGCAGCCGCCTCGGCCGTCCCAGCGGCCCCCTCAGCCGCAGCTCCTCCTCCTTCTTCCCTCTCCTCCCCTTCCGATCTCCCCGACCTAGCCGCCTCAGCCCGCCCGAGCTCCGTCGCGCCTCCGCCCACCTCCCGTCGGCTCCGCCGCCACCAGCCGACGCCCCAGCAGCCGACAAGCCGCCCCCCAGCCTCCTCCGGCGAAAATCTCCAGAAACCCTAAAAACCCTAATTTCCCAATTCGTCGTGTCGTGTCGGACATGACACGGACACGAAAATCCCCTGTTTCTCGAGCCTCGTTTAGGTACTCGTATCTTGCACCCTGTATCTCCGTTTTCAATTCCGTAAATTGCGTTGCGAAGCCTGTATGACCCTCTCGGTGCCCGGACAAACCGCTCGGGGCATCGCGTCCTGTAGTGATCGCACACTGCGATCCAAAAACAGAAAAAATCAGACCCTGTTTCACCCCGGAACTAAGTACGCCCCGCCAAACGGGACGACTTGGTCGCGTGCGGTGTTCACAGATACGTGCGCGTCGTCGATACGGACGTGTAAAATTTTGCGGAAGCTGATTCGGGTGTGCGTGCGCACCGGAATCAACGCATATCTGCGAACATCGCCCCGTATCCGACTTTTCTGCAATTTGCCCTAACTTCTTGTACACTCGTCGGATCGAGACGAAACTTACGCCATCAGACTCGTAGCGATACGCTGGTCCTGTGGGTCAAGTTTGGTTCGATTCTGAGAACGTTGACGAAATCGCGTGTCGTGGGCCCCATAGGCCCCGCTCGACGGGCGATTTTGTGATCGGCTCATCGGAATCCAAATCTGTAAGTTCCGTTGGGTTCGTATCATCGTTCCTGACCTGTTGACACTAAGTTTGATGAATTTAAAGACCGTTGACCCAGGCACGTTTTTCGGTGCAAAGCGGGCCCACCGGCGGACCCCGTTTTGACCCGAAACTGCCGTTTTTGCCCTTGTCTCCAAATTGGACCCAAGGACAGGCGTTTCTAGCTATTTGATATTTTCTGAGCATGATGGTAATGTTTATTTCAGCATCCAGAGTCATTTTTGGAATTTCCCCGAGATACAAACCATATTTGGATCCAAACAACAGGCAAGTACCTGCACTTCAAGTTTAATCTTTATATTGTGATAATTAATTCCCTTCTCTACTAGTACCCTTGATGATTACACATAGTGTTAGAATACTGGATTTCATGTCTTGGATACTGTATTTCATGTCTTGCTTTTCATGTCGGGTGGGAGAATACTAGAAGGCATGTAGTTTACCCTTCCCCCTACCGTGTTTAATAGCTGTTGGTGCGCGACTGTACCCTCAGCCGGATCTCGATTATTCATGTTAAATAGCCATCTATGATGGCCAGATTAGTCTTATAAGCCCCTACATGCCAACTATGTATTCTAAAATAAACACAAGTTCACACAGATAGCTTCTGGTCTTGTTATAGTTCTTGCTGACTGTTGTAGTTTCATTTCCTGTCTCATTTATTCCTGTTTTCTCATATTCCTGTTTATAGCATTAACTCTGAGATATTGATGTTTCTTTTATGCAAATTTTCTCAATATGATACTCAAGTTAATTGTCATAAATATTTAGTTTATTCTTGTTGTGCATTGTGTACTTTGCTCATTTCCTGACTGGATCTGTTGATTTAGGCAATGATGAGAACTATGCCCCCACCTATTATGGCCACTATGAGTTAGCAGGTGACCCATATGAGGAGCCAGTTCCCACCCAGGAGGCTACTTCTGTGGATTAGTTAGCAGTAGCTACTTATTTATTTCCTTTCAGCATATACTCGGGTTTGTCCCCGATTCATCTTCTGGCTTTGTATTAACTATGGATCTGTTGTCACAATTTGTTTTATAAAAGTTAGCATTCCTATTTCCTGTTATTTTCCTTGTCTATTTATTGTGGATGAGATAGATTTAAAATTACTTGTGAGTAAGACCTAGACAGCGTACTACCGCCGACACTGCGGCGTAGGCTGGACGTACCCACGCACTCGTGCCCAAATTTTTGGGTGCGGGTCGTGACACTAGCCCCATGCGTCCCAGACTCTATGCGTATGGGGCATCCCAGACTCCATGTGTTCTATGCGTCTCTGGTCCCATGTGTCACAGACTCCATGCGTTACATGCGTCTCTGGCCTCGTGGGTCCCAGACTCCATGCGTCTCATGCGTTTTTTGCCACGTGCGTCTCAGACTCCATGAAGACCAAGTCTTGCCGTTACAACTGAAGTAGCTCTCTCCAACTAAGTGCGGGCAACGTGTCAAAATTGACCAAGTTACGCCCGCAAAGGATGATAACCACGAAAATCTTCAGCAACGAAAAATCCCAACAAGTGCCCACGCGGCAACTTGGCATGATCATGGTTACAGCTGCACCCTGATAGAAAGGTACACATGACACCCTCTAGCATCAATCCGGCCTAACATATGCGCGCCCAAGGATGACTATATATACCTGGGTGACATGCCCAAATGACACACACACAGAGGGACAAATAGAGAACAACAAAGGAGAGGGAAAAGAGCAGAAGAGAGCTTCTTCACCCTGCATCGGATCGTCTGTCACCCTCACATTTCCATCTAAGGGTAGTTTGGTAATTATCATGGATATTAATTATTTTAGGATAATTATTATTAATAATTATACATGGCTGGATTTAATTATTTATGGTAGTATTTAATTGTTGCTAGTTGTGGAATTGCTTTGGACTTGTGTAGTGGACCTAACCATTTAATTAGAGGACATGAACAAACTTTTGGACTAGTCTAAGTTGAGCCCATGAATTAGGCCCATGGATTAAGAAACATGTTTAATTAGTGAAACCATTAGACTAGAACCTTCCCCCCTAATTATTTCTTCATGAGAGGCCCCAAGGGGTATTTGGGACATTACACATTGCTTGGGGAGGGGTTTATGACCAGTCATAATTGAGAGGAGAGAGAGTGCTCTCATTTTAGTTCTTCCCCAAATTTCTAGATCTAGTTTTCCCCCTTTCTTTTTCCCTCCATTCCCTCATCATTTCTCCACCAAATCTTCACCAATCTCATCCTAAAATCATTATTGAAGACTCTACATCAAGGATCTACAAGCAAGGAGCAAGGAGCAAGGAACAAGGAGGAGGAGGCCAAGATCTACAAGGAGAGGAGCAACTTGTCATTGGGACTTTTTTATTAGAAATCCATCTCCCAATAGATATAAATCAGTTTCCCCCCTTCCTATAGGCTATAGATCTGAGTTTTTACCATGAGAAATCACTCCACATGCATAGGTTACCCATAGGTTTTGATTTGGAATCATTTGGAGACCTAAGGTGGAAGTTATGTCCATTTTGGTGCCAATTTTGGGGGAATTTCGAAATTGGCACATATAGTATTTGTCAATGGATCTAATAGATCTAATTGACCATTGATTGTTTGTTTGTAGCTTGTGTCGTATCCACAATTGGATACGTGTAGGCCGAATCTCGTCAATTTGACGAAACGGTCAATTTTGGGGGTTTTTCTCCGACACGGGACCATGTGCATATCATATGGTAACACGGACACGTGGACACTCTAATTTCTATATGTGTCGATCATAAAATATGTATTGGACTTGTACGTGTCCTCCGGGATATATTTGGTTGTGTGTTGGAGGCCGTATCGCAAACGTATCATAAAAAAGTGTGATACGGGTGCGATGCGCCCCATGTGTTTGATATTTTGTCCTTCTTATTATACGTACGTGTGTAAATGTATATTTGTAAGCTATTGATATATTATATAGTATACATATTAGTGTATTTTGAATTATGTATATATGTGTATCCACTAGTGTGTATTATATGTATCATAGATAAGCATATCTATATGTATATATATATATATTCATAGTATGAGTTTATATATATAGTTATGCATATGTAGTTTATATCTATATAATTATTATACATGAGTGGATAAGTATATACTTTATAACTAGTGATTTGTATGTATTGGTATATATATGTATATATAGTGTTATGTTTATAGAATGATATGTATAGAGGAATATATATATTTATTGTGTGGGAGTGTAGCTATATATATATATATATATATATATATATATATATATATACATAGGTAAGTAGTGTAGTTTTGTCAGTGTTTTGTGTGTCTCTGTGTGTGTTTGAGTGAGTGAGAGGGGCTCGGCACACAGGTGCAGCTGCAGCAGGGGGAGGGTCTCGACAGTGTGGATTTTGCACTGTGCAGTGAGCACAGTTTTGTAGAACATAGTTTTGTGAAATTTCTCCTTGTGCAGTGCAAAGGGTATGAGGGACTCAACAGCAAGGTATCTGCAGGATTTACCTGCAGACTGAAAACCTTACCTGCAGACTGAAAACCTTACTGCAGACTGAAGACTCCACCTTAACTGCAGTAAAGACTCCACAATAACCTGCAGTTGTATCAGTAACCTGCATTGGCACACATTGGTATCAATAACCTGCAGTTGCACACAGTGCACAGCAGCAAGGGAGTCAGTGCCAGTGTAGTTGGGAAATGGAAGGGACAGCAGCAGCAGCTCCAAGTCTCGATCACCTTCGAGCAGTCCACTGCAAGCCACAGCAGGTATCAGTGGTTGAACTCACTGTTCAGGTACCAGTTTTCCTGCATTTCAGTTGGGTTAGAGATGGATTTCAGTTACTGGGGTTAAGTTTCAGTGTATCAACAGTCTTTAAGGTATCGGTCCAGTAAATTGATTAGTTGAGTTTCAGACCAAGGTATGGTTGTTTTGGGGTAGTTAACTTATTTGTTTGGCATTTGATAGTATTAGAAGCATTTGATAGTGTTAGAAGTTAGTTAGTGAGATGGATATTTTAGTATTAGTATCAATTCAGTTTCGAGGTATAGAACTAGTTAATAGTTATGAAACTAGTAAGTTAGTTGTATTTTGGTTAGCTAGTATTTAAGGCATTAATATATATATATTTATGTTAGTAGTAAGACATTACATAGTTAGTATTGGTTGGGATTTCATTTAGTAGATTAGCTACTTATATATATATATATATAATGGTATGTGGAATTTAGTTATATTATTGTGTAGTTAGATAGCTAGTTTTGAGCTTGAGTATCTAGTTAGGTGTGATACGCATGGTGCAAGGCCAAGGTATCCCATTTATATTGTTTTGAGATATTGTTACTATATGTGACTTATGTATATGTATAAAAACCTATTTTTATATTAGAAAACTTGCGTATCGTAAGATACGGCTCTTTGAATGCATTATTGTGTATTAGTTTAGCTAGCATAGCATAGCTTCATAGTGTATCGACTTAGTGACTTAACATTTAACTCTTGCAACCTAGATCTCATCGGTTTGACTTAGAAATGGCGTATCGACCTAGAATTTCATCAACTTCAGTTATTTTTATTATCAAACCTTGTATTGATGCAACATACCATATATAGGTTGTGAGACACCGGCTTGGGCATCGAGAGACACACCTTGCTCAGGAGGTCAGGCGAGTACATTTCTCTGATTGTTTTCAATTCATAATATTGTATATATTCATGTTCTAGAATTGTATACATTGATCCCGACACAGTGATTTTTATGGACTAGTGCTATATGGATCCCGTCATGAGATGTTATTCCCTACCGTGTTCAGCGGGTACTCGTGTACATTGTATCTCATCGTGTATACTGGGTATTGATGTTACTTCGTGTTCATACACTGCTCGTGTTCAGTGTGCTTATTCGTGTACAACCACCGCTCGTGTTCGGTGGTTATGATATTCGTGTACACCCACTGCTCGTGACAGTGGTTATATTTTCGTGTTCGTAGATCCATCGGTATTAGTTGGGGGTGGGAGAGTAGGAGTTGATTATGTGATCAAAGCCCTTGTTATAAATCGTGTACATTCTGATTACATACTTCACTTGTAATCCGTCTTACCTGATCATGTTCACCCAACCCGATCACATAATGAACTCGTATTCTAAGGCACAGTAGTTAGTTTTAGATTGCAGTTACTTCATCATATTGCTGATATCCATATTGTTGATCTACATACCCTCGTACATTACCTGTATATATCTTGTTCATCTTTCATATGTTCAGTGATCTTGTATTTCATTTCTATATCTGTTTATATGCTCGATTATGTTATTGGAACTGCTTTCAGAGGTATGTACTTCGCTCCAATCCTGACTGGATATATTTTTCCAGATGACTGGCTTCTAGAGCAGTGTCCTACCTACTACGGGCCGCAGGACGGCGTACCTATAGAGGACACTCTTATTGACCAGGGAGACATAGTAGCAGAGCCCGAGGAGGTTTAGACTATTTTTGTAGTTGAGATTGTATTAGACTATTTCTGTTGTGGATTCACATCTTGTATATTAATCAGATTGTGGATTTGTACTTTTTATTCTTCCCTCGTTATTTCCATTCGTGCATATTTCTTCCTTAGTTTGTTTTGTGATTGAGATTAGTTATTCATGTGAGATGCCATATTGCTCCTCCGTTGGGAGTTGAGATGTTTGACAGGTACCATATATATTGTTGAGATGTTAGATAGTTAGAGATGATCCAGACAGCGTTCTACCGCCGATTCTGCGGTGTATGCTGGCGTAACCACGTACTCGTGCCCGAATATCCGGGTGCGGGTCGTGACACCGTCAACGGAGTAAGGGAGCCGCCATAACGCTCTTTGTCCATCGTCACACCCCAGAATAAAAAATTTATACTTAGATTGTCTGTCTAGGACCTCTTTGTACTTTCTTTTGTTTGTTATCGAACCAATCAATTTTAATGGCAAACAACTGTTGTTATAGATACATGGAATATTGTACTATTTTTATGTTATCACGTAGATATGGTAATGTTGTTGTGGACCAGTAGAATATTATATTGTTGTTGTTGCTGCAAGTAGTTATAAGTGTAGAGCAAGATTTTCAGAACTGTTTGGAAGGGGTGTGGTACCCGAAATTATTTGAATGTGATGCGGTACCACGAAACTGTTTGGAAGGGGTACGGTTATTCGAAATTGTTCGGATGTGGTGTGGTGTCATGGAATATTTGTGTAAACACCTGAATTTTTTTCTAAAAAAAATATAAAATTTTAAAATTTTTCTATAATTTTTAAATAATTAAAATAAATATTCTTCTGGGATAAATATTTTTGAGTATTAAATTAAATATTAAAATATTATAAAAAATATATTTTTGAGTGTAAAATAAATAATTAGTCATAGTGTAATTTTTCTAGAATTTATTGGACCAAAAAACTATTTTTAAACAGCTAAAAACATAGTTTTTAAATAAACCCACCTGAACCGAACCAAACCAAACCTAAATAAATCTAATTGAACCAACCCAACCCTAACGGGTCAGATATGAACCTGACCCATACCCGCATCCAAACCCATACCCGACCCGACCCATTAACTGCTACAGTAACCTAAACCCCCTCGACTTCTTCCCGCCGACCCGCCGACTCCCCTCTTCGACCGTTTCACCCGCCGCCGACCCGACACCATCCGTAACCACCGCCACCGCGACCACCCAACCGCCACGATGCTTCCGCTCGCCTCCTTACCGACCGACCGACTCTCCACCTCCCTGTAACCGTCGAGAACCCTCACTATATAAATCCGACGAACCCAACACAGCCACCGCCACCACTCGTATCCAGCCGACTCTCCGACAACGACCCACCGACGACCACCCTAACTCCGCCGGCGACCATTACGATAGTATCCACAGCAGCAGCAGCCACCATCGACCGACCGAGCACTGCCGTGCCGCCCCGTGCACGCGCAGTATAGTCGATTCTGACCCCTTATTCCGGTGAGTCTTTCTCCCTCCTTGCTGTGACGATTTTCGAATGGCCTGTTACGACATGTTCGCTGTGTGACCCTCTCGAACCCTGTATAATTAGATTGGGGTATCGTGTCCTGTGTCGGTCGCAAACTGCGACGCAAAAACAGAAAAATAGTCCAATTTTGGACTTTAGAAATTGTCTCGAACTCACAAGTTCACGGCCATTTTACGTCCAACCTGTTTAATAATTCTAAAATTAACTTGAACAATAAATTAGACAATATAACCAAGTTTTAAACCCTGTAATTAGTTTATTTTATTGTGCTGTAATTTATGTTTTATTCGCGGGTGAAGTTGACCAAAAACTTGGTTTTTAAAACCCAAAATTTTCTGAAACTGGGTGCATCCCGCTAAACAAGGCAACTTCGTCGTGTGAGAATTGCACCAAAAGGAGCGTATCGTCAATACGGACGTGTGAGATTTCACGAAAGTTGATTTGGATGTGCGTGCACACCGGAATCAACGCGTATCCGTTGAAATTGCCCTGTATCAGGCCTGTTCTGAAACTCGTTGTAACTTCGTGTGTGCTTGTCATTTCATAATAAAACTTGTGCCATCGGATTCATAGCGTTACGTTGGTCCTGTGACCCAAGTTTGGTTCGATTATGAGAACGTTGACAAAATTCCGTATTGTGGGCCCCACGGCTCCACTTGACAGACGATTTTGTGATCGGCTCATCAGAATCCAGTTCTGGATATTTCGTTGGCTTTGTATCGTCGTTCTGGACCCGTAGACACTAAGTTTGATGAATTTGGAGAACTTTGTCTCTGGCATATTATTTGGTGCAAAGTGGGCCACATGTGGACCCCGCTTTGACCAAAAATTATCAATTTTACTCCTGTGTCCAAATTGGACTTATGGGTAGGCAATCCTAGATATTTCATATCTTCTGAGAATGATGGTAATATTTATTTCAGCATCCGGAGGTGTACCTGAAGATCTCGCTGTCACCGAAGCAACTGAAGAAATTCAAACCCCAGGCAAGTATATGCAGTACTTGCTCTCATATTATTCTCTTGATTTCTTTTTGTGATATATCTGCTCAACCTAGGACCGTGTGACGTTGCTTAGTGTCCGAACAATATTTGGGTGTCGACGCCGTACGCGGAGTCGTGTAACGTCACTTAGAGAGTTGATATCACGATCCTATATTTACGTGCTTGCTTTATCAAGTACGTCATACCATAGGACACTTGACACTATTCATGAGACATAATCTTCTTGAGTTATTCATGGTGATTCTATATAGGTTACAGAATTCGTGACATAGATCTTAAATATGCATAGCTATCATTATGACTCGCTGCATTAGCTAGAGGTCATGATCTTGCGTGTTATGGACATGAGACGTGAGGTTACATTGGGTGAGGAGAGTCTTACCATACTAAAGGCTGATTATGTTATATATATATTACTGGGAGTGCCTTAGACTTTGACCAGAGCTTTGGCACACGTACTGGCCCTTCGAGATAATAAATGCTGCTATGGGTTTCCCAGAGCCTATAGTAGTTTCAGCCTGAGTATGATTAATGCTCTCATTTGTATATCACATAGCTGGTTACATAGTTTGCACCTGCTGATATATTTTTACTGCATTTATTTGGCTTGAGTTATTCTTGTACCTTGCTATGTCCCTGAGGACCTGGATCCGGATTATGTCCCCAGGTTTAGCAGAGGAGATCTACCCCGAGGTATACGGGACGGAAACAGACGTTGGAGCAGTACCAATACCAGAGGACGAGGTAATGCCAGAAGATTTCTCCTGAGTATTTTGTTACTCAGTCATTTCTGTACTTGATACTCTATTTCCTGTCTCGTGGATTATTGTATTAAACTCATTATCGGGTTGTTTCCCGAGATATTTTATTGAGACTTGTTGGATATATTTTATTTCGATTATTCTGACATTTGATTTGTGTTTATCTTCTGTGGATGAGATTAGATTTAGAATGTGACATGTATCGTAGACCCTTTTAATTGTTTTACAGCTTAAGTACACTATAACGGGTCCATTAAATTTGGTTTGCCCATTGGAGTGTACTGCTGGCCATTGCCACGTGGCTAGTCCCTCGGTATTTTGGGACTGGGGCGTGGCAATTTGGGACCAATGGTTCACCAAATGGAATATCGAATGTAAAGTTAGTTATCGTGACAATGAACTGTTGTGAGAATAGAGATTTGCATTACTTTATTTATGTTTATGTACCATGCATATGTTTTATAGTTAAATTGTTCATGCATTTACATGGTCATTGACAACTTGTGCATAAGGTTTAGGTTTCCTCGAGCGTTCATCGAGGTTCCAAGACCGATTCGGCCTAGTAGAAAATTATGTGTAACATGCTTCACACATGGGGTATTACGGGACCTTCAGTGGGGATAACTATCTGGATTATAAGGACGCATCACAATACGAGTATTTTTTGGACCTTCAGGAGGGGGGGGGGGTGCTCGCTACCTATACGCGAAGGATCATCGTCTTATCAGAGATGTCTTGTGGTGCCACAGACCGTTATATAGTTAGACTACATGCTAATGTCAATATGCATGTAAGCTTATTAGATTGTTTGTAGGGACAAATTCACGACACATGTATTTTTTATGAAGGTTAACAATTGATGCATGGACATATTTGTGACACATTTATATATTATAAATGATAACATGATTTGGAGAAAAAAATGGTAGCGTTGTGTGTGTGTGTGTGTGTGTGTGTGTGTGTGTATGTAGGAATTTGGTGACACATGTGATTTGACATTTAAAAAAATACGTAATCTCAACCATACATTAATAGAAATCAATGGTTATGTGACCACTAACTATAATTATCAATTGTAGTTTTCTTTTCCAACAATCACAACACATTAATTACCCATCACACTAATTAATATAACCCACTATTTAATAGAGACTCATATTCTATATAAATTTGAACCATTAATTTATATTGATGTACGACTAAGATTGCGTATTTTTTAAGATGTCAAATTACATGTGGCATCCGATTTCCACCCTCCCTCTTTCTCTCTCTCTCTCACACACACATATATAATTTTGTCTTATATATCTATTTATGAATTATTAACTCATCATAAGCTAAAAATAAAAAGATTACTTAATAACTTTATATAATTTTTACACGACTATCGTGTACTTATAGGACTAATATATTTCTTGGCTAGCTGGCACAAATCCAAAGATAATTCAACGTATAAATTTTTGAGGATTTGGCCGTGTTCTATATGTATAAAGGAGAGAGAGAGAGAGAGAGAGAGAGAGAGAGAGAGTTGAGGGTATAGTGTTCTAACAACAATAGGAAAGCCCGACGTTGATCCAAGTATCCGAGCCAATCCATCTCTCTCTCGTCTGGACCCGGTTTACCGAACCCGAAATGAGACCGTTCAAAACTCTTTCCGCCCCCAGATTATAAACCCTCCTCCTCCTCCTCCTCCTCCTCCACTTCCACTTCGGAAGACCCTACTCTGCCGGAGATTGGACGAGAGAGAGAGAGAGAGAGAGAGAGAGAGAGAGAGAGAGGGGAATCCAAAATACACCGGTAAGTCACTTCCGATCACCACTTCCTCACTCACTCAACCCCCCCCCCCCCCCCCCCCCCCCCCCCCCCCACCCACCCCGCCCCCAAAAAAAAAAAATGGAGGTCCCTCAGGAAACCCTAGAAACCCTCTCCCAGTGGTTCCTCCAGTCCCTCTCCCCCCTCCCCGCCCCCCGCCGCGCCGCCGAGTCCTCGCTCCTCTCCGCCGCCGACTCCCCCTCCTTCTCCCTCGCCGTCCTCCGCCTCCTCTCCCTCCCCTCCGCCCCCGACCAAGTCCGCCTCTCCGCCGCCGTCCACTTCAAGAACCACCTCCGCTCCCGCTACCCCTCCCTCCCCGACCCCGAAAAATCCCAGCTCAAATCCCTAATCCTCCCCCTCTTGCTCTCCTCCCCTCCCCCAATCCGTTCCCAACTCTCCGAATCCCTCTCCATCGTCAGCTCCCACGACTTCCCCCACCACTGGCCCTCCCTCCTCCCCGACCTCGTCTCCTCCCTCCGCTCCGCCGCCACCGACTACTCCCTCGTCACCGGCATCCTCTCCGCCGTCGCCTCAATATTCTCCAAGTTCCGCCACTCCTTCGACACCGACGCCCTGCGTCTCGACCTCAAGTACTGCCTCGACGCTTTCGCGGCTCCGTTGCTCGACACCTTCCTCTCTACCGCGCGTCTGATATCGTCCGGCACGCACACTCCTCCCCTGTTCCAGTCCCAGGGCCTCTGCTGCGAGATCTTCCTCTCCCTCAACTCCATCGAGCTCCCCGAGTTCTTCGAGGACCACATGCGCGAGTGGATGACCGAGTTCCGAGCGTACCTGACGACCACCTACTCCCCTGCAGTCGAAGCGGACGGGACCGCGGACTCCCTCCGTGCGGCCGTTTGCGAGTGCTTACAGCTCTACATGGAGAAGAACGAGGAGGAGTTCCGCGAGTACCTCGAGGGGTTCGCGTCTGCGGTGTATAATCTCCTAACCACCGCCCCGCCTGCCGCGGCCGCAGGCGCGGTAGCGCGCGACCAGCTGACGGTCACTGCGATCCGCTTCTTGACGACGGTGAGCACGAGCGTCCACCACGCGCTGTTTGGGTCGCCGGAGGTCTTGAACCAGATATGCGGGAGCATTGTCTTTCCTAATATCAGGCTTCGGGAGGAGGACGAGGAGCTGTTTGAGATGAATTATATCGAGTATATAAGGAGGGATATTGAGGGCAGCGATATCGACACGAGGAGGAGGATTGTTTGTGAGCTGCTGAAGGGGCTTGCTTTGAATTACAAGGACCAGGTGACGGAGTTGGTTTCCGGACAGATTCGGAACATGCTTGCCGTGTTTGCGGCGAACCCGGTGGAGAACTGGAAGGAGAAGGATTGCGCAATCTATCTGGTGGTCTCACTCTTGACCAAGCCGGCGGCTGGTGTGGCCCAGCTTGTCGATGTGGAGAGCTTCTTCACGTCTGTGATCGTCCCCGAGCTGCAGGGGGCTGACGTGAATGCCTCCCCGATGCTGAAGGCGGGTGCGCTGAAGTTCTTCACAATGTTCCGGGAGCAGATCCCGAAGCACACTGCCATTGCCCTCCTCAGGAATGTGATCGGTTTCTTAAAGGCAGAGTCTAATGTGGTCCATTCATACGCTGCAAACTGCGTTGAGAAGCTTCTGCTGGTGAAGGACAGAGTACCCACGGGGGCTTATGCAGTGGCTGTGCAGCCACGGTATAATGCCTCGGATATTGATCCTTGTTTGCCGCAGCTTATTCCATATCTATTTGAAGCGCTGAATTTTCCGGAGTCGCAGGAGAATCCGTATGTCATGAAGTGCATCATGAGGGTAATCGGTGTTGCCAACATTGGTGGTGACATTGCCAGGTATTGCATTGCTGGTCTGGCTTCAAATCTTGCGGAGGTGTGCAAGAACCCTAAGAGCCCAACATTCAATCACTATCTGTTCGAGGCAGTGGCTGCATTGATCAAACGATCCTGTGAGAAAGACCCATCACTGATTACGGTGTTTGAAGCGAGTTTGTTCCCAGTTCTTCAGAATATATTGGTCAATGATATAACGGAGTTCTGGCCTTACGCATTCCAGATTTTTGCTCAGCTTGTTGAGATGAGTCGGCCACCACTCTCAGATAACTACATGCAACTTTTCCAGGTGCTCCTCTCGCCCGATTCTTGGAAGAAGTCAGCAAATGTGCCAGCACTCGTCCGACTTCTGCAAGCCTACCTTCAGAAGGTGCCAAATGAGCTCAACAATGAGGGGAGGTTGAGTCAGGTACTTGGAATTTTTAA
This sequence comes from Iris macrosiphon, assembly GCA_036927795.1. Lineage (NCBI taxonomy): Eukaryota > Viridiplantae > Streptophyta > Magnoliopsida > Asparagales > Iridaceae > Iris > Iris macrosiphon. The sequence goes on along the minus strand of JAYESA010000011.1, from coordinate 176,354,616 downwards.
CAGGCTTGTCTCAGTTGCCAGCACAGAGGACCTTGGTTTCTATGTTCTCAATACTGTTGTGGAGAACCTTGGATATGATATGATAGCGCCTTACATTGGTCACATATGGAGCGCACTATTCACCCGGCTGCAGAATAAGCGAACTGTTAAGTTTGTGAACTCACTTGTGATATTTATGTCACTGATTTTGATCAAGCATGGGCCGACAGTACTTGTGAACTCAGTAAACACAGTTCAACCCGATATTTTTGGAGTTATTGTTCAGCAGTTCTGGATACCGAACCTTAAGCTGATATCAGGGTCAATCGAGATAAAACTGGCCTCTGTTGCTTCAACAAGACTGATCTGTGAGTCTCCAGTCCTTTTGGATCCTGCAGCTGTCGAGATCTGGGGGAAGATGCTTGACAGTATTCTGACCTTGCTTGCTCGGCCAGAGCAGGATAGGGTGGATCTAGATACTGATGTCCAAGATATTCCTGAAACCATGGACTATTCTGCGTCCTTTGCCCGCTTACAAAATGCTGGAAAGAAGGACGAGGATCCCCTGAAGGAGGTAAGGGATCCAAAAGAGTATTTGCTTACTTCATTGGCTAGACTTTCAGCAGCTTCTCCTGGGAGATACCCTGCAATCATTGAGCAGTACATGGATCCATCTAATCGAACTGCTCTTCTCCAGCTCTGTGCCACATATAATTGCACCATAGCCTAGGTAAGAAGTTCTGAACCTTAATTTGTGTAGTGAAATATGCTTTATTATGGTAGTTTCAGTCCACTAGATGATGTAGTTTCTTGAGATGACAGGTTTTTTCATCAACGTGAATGCTTTGGTCTGTGAAGCTCTTCTATGATATACTCAGAATATATATTGATGTGCAATATTCTTCGACTTAGTAGCATACCATCATGATAGTTCCATTTGTTTGCTATTAGAGTTCAAGACAGTTTATTTGTGAATGAAAGCAATTGCTTGGCCCACAACATTGAACTACATAAGAAACAGCATGTGACATTAAGGATATTAGTTCTCCCCCTCAAGTTAGCAAGGTAAGTGAGATTGTTTATATTATATGAGCCATCCATTTTTACTGCTTTTTGATTCATGTTGGACAAACCAACTGTACTATCTGTTTATATTATCACTTATCCCAAAGTGAAATTCTTTGTAGACTTTCCTTTCCATATGTTTCAATACCAAGCATTCTACTTGTTGACATAACATATGAACAGATAGGTCATTGAATGTTGTTTAATAATGCAATTGTTTCTTACATTGTTAAACAATGAGATTCAATTGCTCTGTTAATTTCTACATGTTGAGTGTCAACGTGTGAAGTGCTTGAAAGACGAAACATGTATATGATGTTAGAACACTGGACTGGCTGAGAATCTGAATCTCTAATGATCTTAGCTACTAGGATAACTCAATAAGTACAATTTCATTAATATATGCGCCATTGTGCCGTTTAATTGGTTAGTAAGTCCAAGGAGTGAGGAGGAATGTTGGTAAGACTGCAATAGTTTGATCATTTAAGGATAGATAGATGGCCTTTTATCGGTCTAATGATCTTAGAATACTTGGACTAATACTGGCTTTATAATTAATGATTACCTTGTCATAATTGATGAGTATGGGGAATTGTGGATTTGGTTTATCTTATTGTAACTTACAACTCATTCTGTTATTCTGTATTCAGATTTAAGCACCATTCATGTTAGGTCTACTTGGACAAGTCCCATGTGGATCAAAAGAATTTTAGATGATATTTTCTGGGGGTCATTCTGGGATATGCTGATGATATATTGGTGTTGCTATCCTTTTAATGTTAAAACATTCCCATTATTGTATTATTGTTGGTAATGTTGGTTTGTCACTTGGACTCATGAGTAACAAACTATGCTAGTAATTGTTGCAAGGAGACCATCTAGAGTGTCAAGCATTGACTTTTGCACAAAGGAGTTGAGTTAGTTCTTAAGATGATTGATACTTAAATACTTCCTGCCAGGGACTTGTACTCATTTAGCCATTTTGTCACGTTTAGAAATCACTGATCTTATTACTGCTATACTTTTTGTAAAATCATATGCAGAATTTTACTTATGAAGATGTAATATCTGCCCAAATAAATATGCCTTTAGGAAATCTTGTTAAGACTCATGGTCCTGCACTTGAATGGACACCAATACCTTTTTTTTTCCAATCTTGCAAGTTGGGATGCTGTCAAATAAGATCAACATCAACTTTGGTAGTAAAAAACTTGGGGTCAAAGTGACTATTTTGGATGAGCATTGACGGTAAGGGTCAGCAAACAACAGTGAAACATTCTAAATGAAGTGTTCTTTGAAGAGACTTGTCATTAAACATCGAGGTACGAAGAGAGAGCAGTTGCAGTTATCAAAATTCAAGTTTTAAGTACTTGAGGTGTTCCAGAAAAGGAACAATAATCAAACGATTTTTCCTGAAAAAGAAGAAAATTTTGGATCATGGTTTAAAGCGGCCATTGTCAAGTCAGTTCAGTTGCAGTTGTCAACTAGCTCATGTCATCAGCCAAGGGATTTAATAAGAGGTTGTTATTGTAGTTGTAACACCAATAAGGATGTTGTTTTGACGTCCCGAGGACATTGTAGTCATCTCTACAAGCCTTCAACCTAGCATATGTTGAATATGGAGCATGGCTCAGACTGAGAAAGCTCCACTAAAGTAAATTCCCGAAATTCCTAATTATTGTCTATACTTAATGAGTTGGTGCCACATTCTCCACCACTGTGGCCATGGGGAAGAGAGGTCCTTGTCAAAGAATCTAAAGGCTTGTTGAGAAGTGGAGAACCACCTCATGAATCACTCATGGAACCAGAGAACCACTCGTCTTTTGTCCTTTTTCCTTTTTGAACGAAATTGAACGAATACTTCATGAAGTTGCATTAAAGGTAGAGCTCAAGTCTAAGAGGGAAATGTAATCACATTGCCAATCTAGACAGGTAATGAGAGACAAGAAATGTTCAGCGTGCCTAGTAATAAATTTGATTTCATTCAGTATTAAAAGCGCTTCAATGTTTTAAGTCAACCACTGTTTTGGGCTCTTGTATCCCATCTATTATGTGAACTGCAGAATTTAAATTTACATGAATGTTTTGCTTTGAACTTTTGCCATGTGTATGGGTTCTTCACGTATTAATAGTTATGCTAGATGGTCCTTCAAATGTAGGCCAACTGTTCCTTCAGTTTAATATATAAAACAATGTTTAATGTACAATTACCTGTCTGTTCACGTCTCATAATTCCTTGCTTAGATTAAGGATTGTGATCTAGGTAGACAAGGTTTGGTTCTAGTTTTATTATTCTATCGAGGAAGTTTGGTTATAAATTATAAACAACGAATAATTTATAAATGTCTTTGTTTTAGCACATAGACAACATTTCAGAATTAGTGTGTGCAGAAATTCTTTTCTTTATCTGCAATGTTCAAGGTTATGTTTAAGTTTGTAAGGGGTGAGAAAGTCTAATACAGCACCTCCCCTCTTCCAACCCGCACACCATCACCACCATCCAAAAAAGTTCTAAATTGGAGCTTCTTCTTCCCAATTGGTTCTCTCAACCACTCAGTCAAGCTTCCTTGCAAGGCAAATATAATAAGGGGACAATCATATGTACATAGTTCTTATTATTTATGTACAGTCAAAGAGGGAGGCAGAAGATGCTTATTACTATTATTGTTTTTGAATAAGATCATAACCAGTTAACTAACAACAATTATGTGGGGACATGGAAAATAGATTTGATAAAGTTTTTATGCACAATTGTACCTGTAGTTTTTGTCTCCATTATCACTTGTATAAATTTCTGTCGAAATTAGCCTATATTATTGGGACAGTATTGGTAAGGGTGTGTGATATTCCTGATATATTCCAGCGGAACTAAGTACACCGGTTGTACGGTCGTCAACGTAGCTCTATGTGGGCTCCAGCTGTTCATAATCATTCCTGACCAGTTAAGTAAATATTTATAAATTTAATATGGTAACCGACTTGCATTCAATTGCCTCCTCCCCCCCTCCTCCCACGCCAGCCATTGATAACCTCATTTTAATTCGTCGATCCTATTATTACCCCCAATTGAACCCTACGTAAAAAGGAGTTAGGAATAGTTTAAGAGCAAGGTTGGTTGTGCAAGATAGTATTCTGGGTGTTCTTTTCTATATCAATATCCCTTTTAATAGGGTTCGGTGCAGATCCTTTTTTCCTTTTTGTTTGGAGCACTTACAATGTGGGATTTTGCTGGCCATTAGATTTTAGTCATTTTTAAAGTCTGCTTTGGCTGTTACCTCGTGCTTATTTTATGGGATTGAGCATAACTGGACCAATACGTGCTCGTCAACTCAAAACCTTAAATAGGTTTTAGAAACATGTAATTGTGTATTATGTATTACACATCATGCTATGGCCTTGTCTGTAGTTTGTTTCTAATCTTTAAAACTAGTGCAAGGCATATGATTTCTCGCCCATTGGCTGACGGGATTACGGCACATCATTTTACCCATTGCTAAAGGTGTCGCTGTTAGTATGTAGAATGACGACGAAAATATCAAAACAATGTTCGTTCATTGTTCAATGCCCAAGCATTGCATTTAAATCCACTTAATGTAGATAACCTTATGGCTAGATCTGGTGAATGATATGATGGCATATACTGCAGGAATATTATTTAGAAGGATGGATTTGCAGAAAAGTTGTTTTTCATCCTAAGGAGGTCCACACCCAGTGTAAGAAATGCTATTTTAGAGACATTATTCAAAAGAATATATTTCACGAGTGTCCGATTCCATTAAAGGCTGAAAACACAAAGTGTAAGGATGGATTTGCAGAAATGTATTTCACGAGTGTCCGATTCCATTTAACAACTTTCTTAATGGTACATTCTACGTTGTCAAATCCTGATACATATCGTGTATGAGTATGCTTAATTATTGTATCTGTACCATAAGATACATTATCCCATTGACAAATATTTTGGAAAACAAACATAACACATACAAGGAATAATAAATAGTATCTTTTAAGCATCTAACTTGCAATCATTATAAGGATGACAACAGGATCAACACCATAAGGTCCATATTAAAAATGTGGTCAATGAAACAACCAAAAGAAAGTAAACCAAAAATAAAGGAGAAAAAGAAAGCTCAGTAAATACTAAATAGACAAAGAAGTAGAAAAGTTGCATACATTGAAAGAAAAAATCGTCTCGTATCGGACGTATCATGTTGCATAGGAAAACATATCGTACGATTTTACGCCTACATAGTCTGTATTGATAACCTTTTCTATTGTACCATACGATACGTATCGTGTATTGTACCAGACTGACAAAAGACCATACATTATACTGATTTGCAATGACTATCTAAATAAAGCTAGATTCATGGTAAGCCCATCATGCTGCTGCATATATAAAGAGGTTTTCTTATGGATAAATCTAAAGATTTTTGTAGAAAGAATTGCTATGAAAATGTTCTTTTTCTCTATGATAACAAAGTACTGTTTATTGAACTTTTAAACCATGTACTTCCTTTGCCATGTGGTGTTCAAGGAATTATTCAACAGTAATCACAACAAAGCCTTTCTCCCAAAGTTTTGGCGTGGGCTATAGTTTGTATTTACTGCGAACATTATATTATTACAACTGTAAAAGCACAAGCTTTTGATGTTCTGCAAAATATAGATTTAACTGAGGAAACATATTTGAATTTTGAATAATCTTTTAATTCCGAAATGATTGAAGTGTGTTTTTGGGCTATGGTTAGAGAGGCTATCTCCCTAATTAAAGTTTGCATGTAAATATGGATCTGTTGGATGATACTTTGTTAGATATCTCCATATATGTTAGGTTTATAGTAAAGAAAATTGGAATAATATTGTCCATTTCTCCACAAACACTCTCTTAAATCTTAATTCTTGAGTAGTTTTATTTGATAAGCCCTTGATAATAATAAGTGCAAGTATTGGCTACAGAAATTCAATGTGAAAGGATAAACTAGTTGAGCTTGAAGCTCGTCAGGGGATGAGGTGCATATGATCATTGTTTCTGAGATGGTACTTAGATTGCTCTTGCTGGGGCCTTCAGCGTAAGGTTGGGGTTATTCATTTTGGAGCTAAATAATCCAATAGACTTTCAGAAACCTATGTGATGAGATGATGGGGTGACACTTCTTAATAAGTCGTATTGTTTGTTACGGAGGAGGTGTGGTTGGATTCGCTTAGTTGTGTTTTGCCAGAGCAGTTTCTGCCAAGTGAATCGACAAGCTTGCCATAGATGGTCTAGATGGCCTACATGCCAAGTGAAAGAAAGTATGGAGAATGGAGAGGACATTTTGAAAACTTTCTTATTGGAAAATCATATGCTTTGTTTGCCTCTTCACTTACCTTTTTTTTGTGGATATGCAACCACAGGACGTGCCGGACCTTGAATCTTCTTATAGAAGTAGTTTGCAAGTGTGTATCCATATTCATGCATTGAAGATGTATGTGTTGAAATTAAGGTGATATCTCACTCATAGAGTATTTATGTCAAAAAGCATCCATTCTCGTGGCAGCTCTGGACGATAATGGTCCTTTGCCATCCATTTTTAATCTTTTCTTTTTTGCTTTTAGGATCCACATCTTTTTATTATTGTCCTGCTACATTAATATTTTTTTTTTATCATTGTTTATGCTCAAGGATTTCAGATTTTATTTCGGAAATTTTCACTCAAAGCATTAAAGTTTAGTGAAACTGCAGAGGAAGAAAATAGTTTAGGATATTTACGGTGATAGAATTCTAACGCCCTTAAGAAGGGCGTTTTAGTTTAACACTGGACTAGTAGAGAACATGGGAGAATACGCCCCTTTACAAGGGTATAATGTGATGAAACGTCCTTGTTAAGGGCATTTATTCTTTCTTTTTGGACTTTGTTCTGGTTAGAAAAATAAAATAAAAAAGTAAACGTCCTTGCTAAGGACGTATCCTTATTCCCAAACGTCCTTAGTTATGACGTTTTTTATTTTGATTTTTTCTAACGCTAAAAAATTCCTTACTAAGGACATTTTTTTCACAAGCTGCGGAAAAAATGTCCCCTTAGTAAGGGGGGCCTTTTTTTGATTTTTTTTTTCAACACGGAAAATGTCCTTACTAAGGACGTCTTCACAATAACATGTGAAGAAAACTCCCTTAGTAAGGACGTTTTTCTAAAATTCGGTTGAGAATACGTTGTTAATTGGGTTTTAGAGGAACTCAAATGTGAAATCAGCTATTACGCTCCTTACTGTGGGCATTTGATTTCTTTGGTTAAAATTTTGTCAAAATTCTTTCTCCTCATTAATGTAACTCTATTTCTGTGTGAAAATTTATGTTGTATTTCAGCTGAAAATTTTACATATGTTATTTATCATCCTTTTTTTTTTTTCAGAAAGCAGTATGATAGAATATGTGCTTCGCTTGAAGATTTTTGTCAAGGATGTTGTACAAATGAGCACTCATGAAGCGGTCATGAAGCGGTGGATGGCATCCTATCTCCCTCATGGCTGGGAGTTGCTGGTGTCTTGTCATGTTCTCAAATTTTATTATCCTAGCCTCTTGTTTTACTGTAATTTGTGAGATTCGTTTTTTTGGGTTGAGTTGCTGGAATCGATGATGAAAATTCTGTTTGTATCTGAGCGGCGGCAGCCTCTCTTGCTGGATTGGGTTGGAGTCCAATGAGCATTTTTATTCTTAATTACATATGTACTGAAGGATTGATATTTGGTTCCCTGAAGTCAATTTGTTTGACATTGTTTCCGTCCGCGGACATGATGTACATGTATGGGCTTCATATTTCTTAAAGGCAATTCTATAGGCACTTCGTATTTGTTTAGGACAACGCAATTTTTTTTCAATTTTTTTACAAGTTTGTCATTAGTTTTTTTTTTTACTTGAGGGCAGTCCAAATTCTCATATAAAAGTCAATGACTTCTATTTTTTAGTTCAACTTTTTTTCAGGACTGTCACAATGTTGACAATCCTAAATAATTAGCACTGTAAAAAAATTTGACAGTTCTTCCTATTGGAAGGACTGTAAATTTTGTTTACAGTCCTGCGTAGAAGAAGAAGAAGAAGAAGAAGCAGCAGCAGCGGGGACGGCGGCGCGGGACGGAGGCGAGCGGGGGCGGAGGGGCGTGAGGGCGGGGGGCTGCACGTTGGCGAGACTGGCCGCCGGCGGCAACAGCGGCAACAACCACAACAGCAACCTCCGCCTTCCCCTGCCGCTGCCGCCGCCTCCTCCGACGTGTTAAAGTTTGGGGTTTGAAAATTGGAAGAGAGAGTAGAAATTTAGAATGAAAGGTTTTGGAAAGGTTTTGGAGGATTGGACTGTTCTGAATAAATTTTTGGCTGTCCTAAATAAATATTGCAAAAATTTGGACTGTCATGAAGTAATAGACTGTTCTAAGTAATTGTTGGAGTGCCTTTAGAATTAGTCATCTTAAAAACTTTTGTGATGGCTATTGTAAAAATCTCATGGTTTATTTATTTTCTTTTCCTGTCAAACCTTTTGATATTGGATGCAGTATTTACTGCTTATCTGTATGTTATTCAACATATGCAAGGTGGACACAATTTGTTCTGCTCCGAAGCTTTACCACTATGTTTCGGTATGAGTAAAATCATCTGGCAATCATTTTCGGAGAATCAGCCTTTGATGATTACGAGTAGATCTTGTTGTCAAATGTGTGTTGCACGTTGCATTTTTTGAACACCAGAATGGTAATTTACGCCCCCTTTATGATGTCAAGGGAGCCGGACAATGAGGATTGATTTAACTACGAGGACTTGCAAGAAGTCTTGAGACTTATTTTTTAATTGTGGTGGGTTCTTCACCTTAGGGGTAAGTTAGAGCTTTTGTGATTGTTACTATAGTTATTTGGGTAGTTTTAGGAAACTCTCCTGATGTTGTCAAATGTTTGCCAGTTTTAGAGAGTATTATTCAGTCGTCCGGGCTCATGGAGAGCCTTGATCCCTATCCTATTATATAATAATATATAATGATATGTCTATGTTTTTTCTTGTTCATGTAAGTCTAAATTAAAGAAAAAAAAAACATAAGTTGTGTCAATATATCATTGGATAGGGATCAAGGTTCACCATGAACCTGGACTACTGAATATTTTTTTCTTTTTCTACTCGCTCTCTTTCCTCGTGCGCTCTCTCCGTCTCTCTCTCTCTCTATGTTCCCCACCTCCTCATCTATAGTCTCTCCTCTTCGGTTGTTCTCTCCTACAACGAGCAATCCGCATATGCAGTCGTTGTAAAGAATGTATTCATCTCATAGCACTAATAATCCAACTATCTGCTATGATCGGATGAAACATGATCTATGTTTAGATTCTCTCTCAAGGTGCACTGACTAGTCTTTTACTGGATTGGAAGTGAAGCAACTTTAGCTATATTATGCAGGGTGATCAGTTCTCTCACAAATAAAAGAATTCGTGCATTAATTAGTCATTAATCCGTGATTTTTTTTCCCATCATGTACATTTCAAGGTGCAACAAAACCAGTACAACTCCATCCATTCTCGAAAGCAACATTAACATAGCTAGTATTATCATGACAAGTTGGTATCCAAGCTAGTTTACCAAAAGAACCATCCATACATATTATTTATTTACAAAATTACCATAACTAATTATTTAATTACCTAATATTATTTATTTATAACTAAACAATTCTAGCTAAAATGATTAAGATGGAAGGTGTTTTTTTGTTGCTTTAATTTCTATTCCTAAAAATGATAATATTTATAATATTTTTTTATATTTAATTTTTTTAATATTTTTTTACGTGTAATCTACCTACACACGTTACTAAAACCTCTTTCCGCCCCCAGATTATAAACCCTCTCCTCCTCCACTATTTTCACTTCCACTTCGGAGTTCGGAAAACCCTACTCCGCCGGATATTGGACGAGAAAAAGAAGAAAACGAGAGTGAGAGGAATCAAAAATACACTGGTAAGTCACTTCCAATCACCACTTCCTCACTCACTCACTCCCCCCCCCCCCCCCCCCCCCCCCCCTCAAAAAAAAAAAAAACTAATGTAGGTCCCTCAGGAAACCCTAGAAACCCTCCATTCATATATATATATATATATATATATATATATATATATATATATATATATGATCCATGCACATGTGGACCAATAGGAATATATTTCTACATCTCATGTGCATCCATGTGCACTAGTATACTTCATTCCTATTGGTCCATATGTGGATTGGCTCATGTAGGAATATGAGCCCATGGCTTATATTTTTTTCTTTTCTTTTCTATCTATATATATATATATATATATATATATATATATATATAATTATGCTCTCTTATGCTATATTTTAGTCGCACAACATTCGTCGCAGACGTTTATATTTAATTCTAAATAAATACGACTTTGTATCCTTGTGCGTTCCAATCGAAAATGGAGACACAATCTTGACCCATTTTGTACAACCTAATTTATGATAATATTCTACTCTGAGCCCTCTATGTCCATGACACTTATGTCCCACCTAATTTTAGTTCCATGTACTTCTAATTAATTCGAGAACACCTTGCGCATTAATTTTAATCAATTTAATCTAATTTTCATCTTTGTACAATTTTTCAATTATTGGGCAATTTTATGCAAAAATACAGTGAGCTGTCTACACCATTGTATAATACATGAAGAAATCTAACTTTTTCCTTCATAGGAATTTTTTCATAATTTTTGGAATGTGCAACGCACAAACATCGTCCCATTTATTTTAAACCTATCATTGCATTTAATAATGCAAATCCTAGCCCTCCAAACATTCCCATGTGAGCCCAAGGCCCAAGCCCAAAGATGTTGACCAAGCCCAACAATTTTAGGTCAAATATTCAACCCTAGTTCACAGGTATAAATATGCAATTTTATTTATTTTTTTTACTTTTCCAAAACCCCAAAACCAAACCTATTCTAGCCGTAGCCTTCTTCCTCCCCCTACTATTCACCTCCCTCTTTCCCTGTGCAACCCGACCCAACCCCCTCCGCCGGCCAGTCACTCGTCCGACCAGCCGACTCCCACCACCCTTCCAGTTCATCACCTTCCTTCCCACCTCGCCAAACCGTCAGGCCATCTCCTCCCTTGAACCCGCCTGAGCCCGGAGCTCCGCCTGCGCTCGCCCTCTCCGCCGGAACCTCCTCCTCTTCCCCATGTCAACAGCCAACCCCGGATTGCCTGATCACCACCGTTTGACTCAAGCAGTCCGCCGAGCACCTTGAGCCGCCCCGCGCCTGTCTGCGTGTGCCGGAGCCGACTCGCCGAGCCGCTGCCCCGACCCCGGCCGCCTGAAGCCATCTCCCCGACTTCCTTCTTTTTTGACATCATCATCACCTCCCGCCATCATCAGCTCCGCCACCACCTCCGTGTAGCACAGCCACCACCAACACGATCACCACCACTCCACCCTGGCCTCCATCTCCTCCTCCCTCTCTTCTCCTCTTCTCCGGCCTGACCTCCACCCTTCTCCGACTCCATCATCATCCCTACCACCAGAACCACTACGCACCACCTCTCCTCCCCACTTCCCGAACTCCTCCTCCCAGCCTCTCTACCACCGTCCCAAGGCAACCTCCGACCACCATGCCTGAGCAGCCGCTGTGCACCACCACCACCATCACGACTTTGCCATCGCCATCATCATCGTCGTTATCATCGTCATCACCATCATCATCGTTGTTATCATCGTCATCATCATCGTAATCATCATCGCCATCGTCGTCGTCGTCATCACCTTAACTACCATCGTCAACGCCGTCATCATCGTCTTCGTGCACGTACCCCAAGGTACGAATGTGTACCCCTTCCTTCATATTTTTATGTGTGTGTATGTGTATATATTTAGGTATCCTATTAGTATATGTTAATATTAATATTGGTATATATATATATATATATATATATATATATATATATATATATATATATATATATAGTAAATTTCTCAATTAGTATATATACACATGTATATGTATTACATATGTATCCCTAGTATAAGTTAATATATATAGTATAAATACAATTAGTATATATATATATATATATAGATAGCATATGTATTTATTTGGTGTATATATGTATTATAAGTATTAATGATATATGCTAGATAATAATAATGTATATTTATATATTTACTAGGTGACCCGAGTGTAACCACGGATATTCCGTAGTTACGTTGACCTATAACCATGTAATATTGTTAGCAGACTGCCATTATGTACACTGACGCACTGGCGAGCCCCGTATCATTTTTATTGTCTGTCTTGCACAGCAATTACAGATGTGACACCCGTGCGATTAGATGCACACTTGACCCTAGTTGACCAGTGACATACCTAGCTATGCCCTGAGTTCAAGGTATTTATGATTGTGTATGTGCTAGTATAATGACTGATGTTGTATTGTATTATATCATGTGTATATAGGATATCGAATTATTTTGCGCGACTTCAGGAGCAGGTTATTGGTACTTCGCAGCTCTCTTGCCAAGCAAGTATACCTTGCCTTGTTGTACTATTTAAATTTAGTTTTTATTTTAGTTGCATGTTTATTGTTTTAGATTATATAAACTGTTCACGTCCGAGAAGACTCGGGAGCAGTCAACGAATGCGTTGACGTTAGAACTTGTGTCTGACCTAGTGTCTAGTAGACCCACCAAAAGTTGTGGAGATATCGGTATGACTCCCCAGGCCTTGACACATTCCTTACACGTGTTGTGAGTCTCATGTAGGGCACGGACTTGCGTATCCGGCTAGCCACCTGTACGTGTAGGTCGTGCGACGGATAGGGTATAACTGCTAATAGTGATGCATGTTAGAAGCCTTAGCAGTTATTAGAAGTAGGAGCATAGACTATTGTAGTACGGTGGTCCCAATCCTTGTCCTTGTCTGGTTGTAAGGTTGGACTATTGTTCTAACTATAGATAATGAGCCAGAGTTACGATGCCTCGGCGTAGTAGCTAAAGCGTGTTGTGGATACAACATGCATAAATCATTGGGCGGGAAGGACGACTAGTAGGAGTATGGGACACCCACTTCCTTTATTCAGATTCCCCGTTCTACGGAGCGGTATGGACGTTATATTATACAGATTTCCCGTTCTACGGAGCGGTATGGACGTTATACTATTCAGATTACCTGTTCTACGAAGCGATATGGACGTTATATTATGCAGATTCCCCATTCTACGGAGCGGTATGGATGTTATTATATTATATAGCGTTCTTGTTATAGGGGCATATGTGGCATATACTAGCCAGTTGTCACTATTTGTGAATTACGTCAGCATATGTCTAGCCTACACTTTCCCATACACTCAAAGTTATCCTCAAATTGTATTCACTTAGATGGTTAGCGCACCCCTTTTATTTATTCAGTATTTACTTTATTGGCATGCTTCTATGTATCTTGTTATGTCCCTCTGAGGACCTGGTCCATTTTCAGGTGTAGATGTTCATGAGTATTCGCAAGAGCGCAGATCCGGACTGCTTACTTATATTTCGAGGTCTTCTCTTTGAGCCTTATTGCTTATTAATGGATGTACTTGTATTGTGTTGCTTTTATATTCTAGTTGGTAGTGGATTTATTTCCATCAAACTATCATCTTTAGATACTTTATATTGAGATCTAGTTTCATAGATATTAGTTATTTACTTATATATGATTTTTGTGGATGAGATTTAGACTATAACCTGTGACTTGTGACATATGTACCACTTGTCGATTATTGTTCATAATACAGCGTACGTATGTGTTATAGTTTCCATATATTGGAGTTGCCTTATACATGTGGCTGGCATGCTTACGTGTCCTAGTCCTATGTATTTTGGGACTGGGGCATGACATATTTTTAATGGTGGTCTATGCAGGTCAGAGCATATTGTCTCGATTATGTTACTGTATCGAGCAAGCCTGCAAATAGGATTAGAGGATAGAATCTCATCCACAATTGACTATGATTCACATTCCTTTCAATCTGTTCTATTTAAACTATTGCATCATGCTTGATTCATGTGCTTCCCTAATAGTTCTTTGAGTATAGCCCCCTCATAGAATATAGAAGTCCTTGTTGTTAGATAATAAGTAGAGTAACCTTCCTATTAAGAGTACAACTAGGATAATGACACATCGCTGAGTTAGAATACTTAATGAACCCTAGCATCCCTTACCTATAGATTGATTGACCATTGTAACACCCCGTTCCGCTCAAGCGGACTGCCGTTTCAAACGGCAATAGTGCAGCTGTCCCGACCCGCTTTGCCTCAAATAAGAAGCAAAAGATATCCAGACTTGCCCCTACAGGAATTCAGCTTAGGCTTCCAGAGGCTCGCTCAGGCGTATCGCTCTACCGAGGCAAATCATCGCTAAGGTGGGTGGCTACGGTGAACTTGTCTTTGCTTAGCCAGCACACATAAAATCTGGAATCTTCACGCTAGTCGCTAGGTGAATAACCCCCTGCATGCTAATAAATCCAACGCACCTAGCTAAGGGAATAATCCCAACTTGTATTGCTATGCTAGAACATGGAAAATGAAATACTGCTTATATATGTTCAGACCCTCGTATGCTAAGTCCCTAACGGTTTCATCTCTCGGCTTACCTTCGGGCCCGAGCAAACGTGCTGCCTATGTTCCTTAGAACGCATGCTTGTCTGCTTGTACGTTGCCTTGACTCAATACTTGTAACATAAGCCAGGCCAACACCCTGTTATACAGGATATTGTTCAGAACGACTAAGAGAATGGAAAACAGGCAATGCCTCTTGTCTTGTACTATTGTTGCCTCATCAGCAATGCCTCTTGTCTTATACTCTTGTCTTGTACTCTTGTTGCCCCAACCAAGGCCCCGTTCGATCATGGACAAACAGTACACAGGGAAACGGTCTTGCGGGCGATGTTGGGGCACTGGCATCGACCCGGTCCGGGCGAGACCAATTGTTCTTAGTCTCTTGTTCGGCGGAATGGCATGCAGCGCCTCTTGTACTTTCGTTGCACACCATTCTCGTCAAGACTATATAGTCTCTTGTTCGGCGGAATGGTTTGTAGCGCCCCTTGTATTTTGTTGCATACCATTCTCGTCAAGACTATACCGTCCATTATGGCATACGCCAGTGATCGCCTTGTATTTAACTTGTTGCATGCATGCTTGTAAATGAAAGATAAACAATTCATCCTCGCTTAGTGGCTATCCGCGTGCGAGATACTGTATCGCATGAAACAAATAAACTAAACACCTGAACGATCTTGAATTAACAGTACTCGTGTTGCATATGCTATGCCCCTGAATGCTTATACATATTTCTGCTTGAATTTATAATATTTGCCTTGGACAGGGAAGGACAAATGGTAAGTTGGTAAGTCTCGTCGTGTTTCCTCTCATATCGCACGGTGCACTGCCACACGGGTTAGGCTATTCAATATTTGCATAAAATTGATCCTAAGGCAACTAGAAAGACAACTTAATAGTTGTGCACGAAACTTATATTACGTGTTTGGATTTGTCGAGCGGGCGAGTAGCTTCCCCACCAGTGCATTCAATGTACTGATAATCCACCAGTTTGTATGCAGGGTGCGGGAGAACCTCGTTCGGTGCGGATGCCTCCTTCGTGCGTGCTAAGGCCAGGAGTTCCCTCTGAAGCCTTGCAACGGTGCGTCAACAGAAGCACATATACAAGACATAATATTGGAACATAGCCCAAACTCGCCTGAACATCGCCTGTACAATCATTCCACAGTTGTAGCCACTTGGCACGCTTTTACTGTTTCAGAGAGAGAGGCTTGAGCGACTTGTAATCTCGGCTATACGCCGCCTGTAACACTTGTTTATATCAATAAAAGAGCTTGCTTACTTCAACTTGTGTTTCAATGCTTCCGCTATATTTGTCGACTCAGTGAACCTGTTACCGATCGCCTATGCGTTCATGACTCCGCTGCACTCGGACAATCTGTGCGACTCTGTGGCTTAAAACTCTTATCGCCAGCCAATGAACCATGGCCTTGTACGGACGTGGCTCACGCTCGTACGGCATCACGCCCGGATGGGTCAAGCGATCGTTTCGCGGGAGCGCTGGCGAGGGTGATTCACGCCTAGCGGGAACGGCCGATTTGCCTGCGGGAGATCGGGGCGTGACAACCATTACCCCTTGATATAGTTATGAAGGACTTGAAAGTAGTATAAATACTACTAGAGTTAGTTAGAAGTTTGACCATATTGTTTGACCCTAGCATTGAGGGACCAATAGAAATCTAAGGTTGAATATTAGGACCCAAACTTAACTTTTACAGGGAGATAGTATTATAGAACTATAAATTTAGATTCTTGTCCTAATACTAGCAGACAATACCTTAGGAAGCCAAGAGAAATGAATATAACATTTTTCTTGATCATGCCTCGAACACAGATATTAGCATACCACCTTCCCTTAGAAAAACTGTGACGTTATCTAGAGTCCCTCTATTTTAATTTCATATCTTGTTCCTCCGCAATCTTAGCGCTCGCTATTTTGCGACGACTAATTATATTTTTTTCTTCATCTTTCAATTTTGTCACGCCCCAGTCCCAAAATGTCAGAAACTAGGCCACGTGTCACTGGCCAGCTGACAAGTCACTATGGGCTTAATCCACTTTGATGGACCCAAAGGGACGTGCTACGCTGTCCTAAAATACTACAAGTATAGAATAGGTAAAACTATCTCATCCACAACAATATGTCAGAAAAGCAAGTGCTGAAATATATTTATAACTGAGTCTAATACAACACACAACTGGTGAGAATACAAGTCTACTACAAAAACTGATAATAGCGCAGAAAAATCAGATAGACTAAGCAGTGTCTATCTGATGAAAACATCTCCATCTCCAGGTGGCAGGCCTCTAGGGTCAGGCAAACTCTGAGGGTGTCTCCTCGAGCTCCTCCTCGGTAGCACATCTGGCCTCCTGATCAGGCCCGTACATAGTGGGGTAGAAAGCCTCGTCTAGATCTGGCAGGGAACCAGGTCCTCAGTGGGACGTAACAAGATACAGAAAAATGACATGCCATGTAATGTAAATACTGAATAAAGAAATAAAATAAATACAGGGTGCTAACCATACTAAGTGAAAATGCAAGTAAAGATCCAGTAGTACGCATGGGAATGTGTGGCTAGACATACGCTGACGTAATTCACCAATCGTGGCGACTGGCTAGTATATGTGTCGTATGCCCCCGGACTCACGGGTAGCTCTGCAATCGACCATCTCCGAGGAGCATGGTACGAAGGTATAAATCATATATGGAGGGGGTGTCCCATACGTCCACTAGTTATCTTTCCCATCCCAATGAAACTAAATGTTAAATCGTATATCTCCTGAGTTATTCTAATCCGTGATGCGGAACACACGTACTGGTAGCTAATCAAATACGCAGCTTACATCCATATATGTAATGCAACCATGTTGCGTGTTTCCGTGATAGGGTTTAGAAGAATATTAGGATATTCTCTCAGCTGTTGGTGAGTCTGTTAAAATAACAAGTCAACATAACAGTTGACTGTACCCAAGGCAATCTCAGGTGATCATAGTATATGAAATTTAAGAACAAAGCAGATATCAATAATTGAATTTAAGCATTAACTTGGCAAGGTATACTTGCCTACTCCCTGATGGTGTTGAAACCCTTATTTTACAGTCAGTTGTGAAGGTGCTGGTGACAGGGGGTCACTAGCTGTGCTGAAGTTGGTTTCTGTTAAAACAGATAGGTTTCGTGAATATCCAGGCTGTAATATAAAACATATATATATATATACATATATATAGTATAGATATATATATTTAGTAGGCATAGATATAATATATATAATAGTATATATATATAGAACAGATAAATGCAGGCAATAATATATATAGTAGCAGGGTATATCCACTGCGATAAATAATATAGTATTTATCAGGGTGTATCCTCTGATATATAATAATATAGATAAATTGAAATGACAGGGCAGAATTTAAATACATATATATTCAGGGTATATCCACTGATAGATATATATTTAGGTAAATTTAAAAGACAGTGCAGAAATTTAATACATATATATGTGCTGTATTAAATATTATTAGGGTCTATATACGACCACTGAATAATATATAATTAGGCTGTAATATCCAGCACAATATATAATATATAATATTAAATTGAAATGACATTTACAAGAATTGAAATATATAATATATAGATAAGCTGTATTATCCAGCTGGTATTATATATATATACATATAGATAATATATATATATATATATATAGATATATATATATATATATGTGTAATAGGTGTAGGAATTTAAATGCAGAAAAAATAAATAAAAGGAAATGCAAAGTATACAAATATGTTATATATATATATATATAACATATAGTATACATATTATAAATATATATATATATATACTATAGATATATATTTATGTACTTACATAATAGTATATTATACATATATATTCATATATATATATATATATATATATATATATATATATATATATATATATATATATGTATATAATGATAGGTATATATACATATATTTATTATATGTATAATAATAGTATATACAGTATTATTATACTGTAAAATAGCTTTATATATTATATTTATATATTATAGAATAATATATACATATAAATACACATATATACATTTAATTATACATATATATATTTATACATATATATATACATATATATACATATATATATACATATACATATACATATACATATACAAATATATATATAAATACATATATATTAGGTATTAGGAATATACCTACTGACAGGTGGGTCCTAGGGGTCGTCGACGGCGGATGGACGGCAGCGGAGCTGGCCGGAGGCGGCCGGAGGGAAGGAAACAGCAGCAGTAGCAGATAGCAGCAGCAGCAGTGGAGTGCGGGGGCTGCCGGCGGCGGAGGAGCGGCGGGGGTGGCCGGGCAGGGTGAGGGAAAGGTGGAGGGAGGAGTGGCGGTGAGGTTGGTGGTGGTGGCGGAGGTCCACGACGGCGGTGGCGGTGGCTGGAGGCCATCGGAGGGAGGAGGGGCAGTAGTTAGGGTTAGGGGTGGTGGCTGCTGCGGGGGCTAGGGCGGCCGGAGGCGGCGCCGTGGGGGAGTGAGGTGGTGGTGGTAGGTAGGGGAGGTCGGGGCGAGTCGAATGGGGATGGTGGCGGTGGTCGGCGATGGCCGGAGGCGGCGGGGGAGGTGGCTCGGGTGGTGGTGGCTGTGAGTAGCAGTGAGGGAGTGGGGGTTTGTGGAGGCTGTGGCCGGCGGAGCAGGGTGGCTCAGGCGGCGGTGCTTGGCCGGAGGGGAGAGGGGAGGGTGGCGAAGGGTTGGCCGGAGTTGGGTGGCCGGCGGTGGCCGGCGGTGGTCGGAGGGAAGAGTTGTGGGGATTTGAATGGGAGGGGGTCGGGTTTTATAGGGGTTGGGGTGAATGGCAAAATCGTAATTACTTTGAAGTTCAGGGGTAAATGGGTAATTTGGTATTTTGGGATATTTTTAGCTGGATTTCTCTGGATTTCTGGGTGGGTCCCACACACCTATGGTCTAGCCAATAGGATTAGGCCACCTAGTATGCAATTTTACATAAAAACCCTTAACTTTTCAATAATTGCATAAATGTATAAAATTTGTATTTTGCGTAATTTCGCAATTTACCAAATTTCAAATACTGATTTCTCGAAATTCTAAATTGTACAGAAATGAGAGAAATAGCTGGGGAAAAATGTTTTGGACAGTGTGGGGTGAGTCTGGGCAGATGCAGGGTCTGTTATTGCAGGTGATACAGTCTTCGTATTTATTATTTAATAAATACTGCGCACGGTGTTCACTAATTATTTAGAGGCTTTTAGGGTCATAATTTTTCTACGGTGTCAAAACGATAATTGAAGTATAATTAGAGTAGATTATTATCATATTTTTGGTTGGGCAAAACAGGTGCCTGTTGGTCCTCAAATCACTAGGGTACAGAGGTGGGTAAAAGCATAAATTAAAATAGGTAATAAATAAGTACGTTTGTAACGATATTTGTGCGTCTAAAACGAAGCACCAAACGAGGTTTCTGGAAGTTGCTAAAAATACAGAAAGTGTAGTCTAACAAGTCTAGAACAAGGATGTGAAATTTGTTTAGGATTAACAGCTAGTGTGATGCCCTAATTAATTGTGTAATGAACAGGTGCACAATCAATAGAATATATAATAAATAAATTTTTAAAAAGTTGCATAATTTCTAATTAGTCTAAACTAATCCTAAATTACTGAAATCTGGTCGAGGGAGTTTACAATCTACCCTCCTTAGAATATTTCGTCCTCGAAATAAAAACAAACATGAGAATGAAAAATTAATTAAGGACATAAGATGATTAAGGAAAATTTGAATTTGAAATATTGGACATACCCTAGTTTGGAAATAGATGGGGATAACGCTGACGAATATCCTCTTCTCGTTCCCAGGTGGATTCACCTGGTGCATGATGTCTCCATGCAATACGAACAAGAGGAATAGTCTGGCCTCGCAACACTTTCTCGCTACGGTCCAGAATCTCTACAGGCTCCTCCTGATATGATAAGCTTGGCCCGATGGTGATCTCTGAGTAGTCTAGCACATGACTCGGGTCTGGAATGTACCTCCTCAGCTGAGATACGTGGAAGACGTCATGTACTCCCTCCAAGGTCTGAGGTAGGGCTAGCCTGTAAGCAACTTCTCCGACGCGATCTAGCACATCGAAGGGTCTAATGTACCTTGGACTTAGCTTCCCTCTTCCTCCAAATATGATAGTTCCTCTGGTAGGTGAGATCTTCAAGAACACATGCTCCCCTACTTGGAACTCTAGAGGTCGTCGGTGAATATTGGCCCAGTGCTTCTGCCTATCTTGTGCAGCTCGTAGGTGTCCCTGGATCTTCTTTACCTTCTCCACCGTACGAATGATCAGTTCTGGCCCCAGAATCTGTCTCTCGCCAACATCACTCCAGCATACTGGGGAACGGCATTTCCTTCCATACAAAGCTTCAAAGGGAGCCATTTGGATGCTCGCTTGATAGTTGTTGTTATAGGAAAATTCCACCAGATGTAAATGATCTTCCCAGGATCCGCTGAAATCAAGCATACAGGCTCTCAGCATATCTTCTAGAGTCTGGATGGTACGCTCTGACTGGCCATCTGTCTGCGGATGATACGAGGTGCTGAACTTGAGGTGGGTACCAAGACTCTCTTGCATACTTCGCCAAAAGTAAGATGTAAACCTCGTATCCCTGTCAGATATTATACTGACTGGTACTCCATGCAGACGCACTATCTCCTTCATGTACATATCTGCCAAGACTTTGGTAGATTGCCCGACTCTGAAAGGTAGAAAATGAGCAGCCTTAGTGAGTCTGTCTACAATTACCCAGACAACATTACGACCACTAGGACTTCTTGGGAAGCCCGTAACAAAGTCCATCGTAATGTGTTCCCATTTCCACTCAGGTATTGGGAGAGGTTGAAGTAGACCGGCAGATCTTTGATGTTCAACCTTGACTTGCTGACACATCAGGCATTTAGCCACAAAGCGTGCTATCTCCCGCTTCATTCCATGCCACCAGTAATATTGTCGCAGATCTCTGTACATCTTGGTGCCTCCCGGATGTATAGAGTATGTTGAGCTATGAGCTTCTGACATCAGCTCATTACGAAGTTCTCCATTTGGAACATAAAGACGATCACCACATCTTAGAGTCCCATCTTCGTGTATGCGACATCCAGTCTGGATTCCAGCTTCTGTTCTCTGTCGGAGCCTCTGAAATCTTGCATCTGCTGGTAGAGCAGCTTTGATTCTTTCCACCAAGGTTGATTGCAGCTGGTAGTTTGATAATTGGCCATCAATTCCTGGCATAATGACCTCTATTCCCAACTTTTCTAGATCTCTCAACAGATCTGGTTGGGTGATCATAAAGAATGCCGAGGGTCTTCTGCTTAGAGCATCAGCTACCACATTAGCTTTCCCAGGATGGTACTGCAGATCAATCTCGAAATCCGTCATCACTTCAAGCCATCGTCTTTGCCTCAGATTTAAGTCCTTCTGAGTATAGACATATTTCAAGCTTTTGTGATGGGTAAAAATCTCCACTCGTTCGCCGTATAGATAGTGTCTCCATAGTTTTAAGGCGAAGATGACCGCGGCAAGCTCCAGGTCGTGAGTGGGGTAATTCTTCTCATGAGTCCTCAGTTGTCGTGAGGCATAAGCTACAACCTTCCCATGTTGCATTAAGACACAACCAAATCCTTTCCCGGATGCATCGCTATAGATGACGAAACCTCCGGATCCAGATGGTATAGTTAAGATGGGGGCTGTAGTTAGACGCTTCTTCAACTCATCAAAAGCTATCTGGCATTTTTCAGTCCATAAGAACTCCTGCTCCTTGCGGGTAAGACGAGTAATTGGTTCCGAGATTCTTGCAAAGTTTTCTACGAATCTCCGGTAATATCCGGCAAGTCCTAAAAAACTTCTCACCTCTGAGACATTGGTCGGGGTTGGCCATGTCTCCACAGATGAAATCTTTGCAGGGTCCACCGAGATGCCTTCTCCTGTGATAACGTGTCCAAGAAAAGCAACACGATCAAGGAAAAATTCACACTTGCTCATCTTGGCATAAAGGCTCTCCTGTCTCAGTGTCTCTATTACCAGTCTCAAATGCTCTTCATGCTCCTCGTGGCTCTTCGAATACACCAGAATGTCGTCGATGAAGACTACCACGAACTGGTCCAGATATTGATGGAAGACTCGGTTCATCAGGTTCATGAATACAGCAGGTGCATTAGTCAATCCAAACGGCATCACCAGAAACTCGTAATGACCATAACGAGTTCTGAATGCTGTCTTTGGAATGTCTTCTCTACGTACCTTGACTTGATGGTAGCCTGACCTTAAGTCTATCTTCGAGAATACCACGGCTCCTGTTAGTTGATCAAACAGGTCGTCAATTCTCGGCAAGGGATACTTGTTTTTGATTGTTAGAGCGTTGAGGGCTCTGTAATCAATACACATACGATATATTCCGTCCTTCTTAGGTACAAACAGCACTGGTGCTCCCCAGGGTGATGCACTAGGATGAACAAATCCCTTGATCTGAAGTTCCTCCAGTTGAAGCTTCAGCTCGTCAAGCTCCTTCTTCGCCAGTCGGTATACGTTGGAGGATACTGGTGCAGCTCCAGGAATTAGCTCAATAATGAACTCTACTTCTCTGTCAGGCGATAAGCCTGGCAATTCTTCTGGAAATACGTTCGCGAACTCTGCTACAACTGATGGAAGTGCTGTCTCCATCGCCATGTAAGCTCTAGGAGTTTGGCCTACTCCTTGCTCGATGGTACCTCGGACATATTCGAACTCCGGGTGATCTGGGGGTCTAAAAATAACACTGCCCTTTCGGCAGTCTAGGATAGCATCGTTCTGGCTTAGCCAGTCCATGCCTAAGACAACGTCGAAATTTGGCATTGGGAGTACCAAAAATCGTGCTCTTAGTCCTCTACTACAAACAATTACCGGACAGTTTTCGATAATGTTGGTAACTGGAACAATACCTCCTCCAGTAAGTATTTTCCAACACTTGGGTAGAGGGGAAGTAGATAGCTTGTGCATGGTTACGAAACTACTGGATATGAAAGACAAAGTAGCCCCAGAATCGAATAATACAGTTGCAGGTAATGATGCAACTAAAATGATACCTGATATAGTTTCCCCTTCAGGCTCTTCTGCAACGGCAGCTAACGCAAAGGCTTGTCCGTGCCTTTGCCCTCCAGGTTGTTGTCTGGCCTTGAACTGGGCCTCCTGAGTAGGCAAGGGTGCTCCTCGCTGATATCCTCCTGATGCGGAGGGTAGCATCTTCTGGGCTTGTGCTCCTGGCTTCTGCCCTTGCTGAGGTGCTACGTCTCTGCGTTGTGGGCAGTCTCTGGCCATATGGTTTCTAGCTCCACATAGCAGGCATAATCCCAGCTTCTTTCTGCAGTCACTGACCCAATGTCCTTTCTTGCCACAAAAGTGACAAGTCGGGAGCTCCTTCTTCTGGTAAGACCCCGTCGTCTGCTGAGTCTGATATTGGGGACGACGTATTGGTCCTCCTGCTCCTTGCTGGTTCTTGGCCGGGAAGGTTGGATTTGAACGTCTGGCTCCTCGGCCAATTGCTTCTTGCTCCCTTGCTTCGGTAAGAACCTCGTTGTAGGAGATTCTTGACTGCGTCGTGGTGTACTTCTGGAGCTCGTAGTTAAGGCCGTGGTGGAATCTTTTAGCCTTCTTCAGCTCGTTCGGAATCAGATCAGCACCAAAACGACTCAGTCTGCTAAACTCCGCGTCGTAAGCATCGACAGTCATGTTTCCCTGCTCCAGGTGCAGAAACTGGGAGTATAGAGCATTCTGGACTGTCGCTGGGAAGTACTTGGCGTTGAAGTGCTCTAAAAATTGTTGCCAAGTTTGGTCTTTGCCGACGCTGCGCTCTATGGATTCCCACCAGTGATGGGCGTTGCCAAGAAGTTGGCCCCTCACAGCAGTCATCCATAGGTCGGGAGTGAGTTGCGATCCTTCTAGTAGCATTTCGGTGTTGGAGATCCAATCGGAGATCTCCTCAGGAGTTTCGTTGCCTTTGAAGTCTCTCGGGCTCATTTGGCGGAAGCCTCGAACTGTGCCCGCTGGTTGGACAGGTGCGGGTACCGGAGTAGTAGCTCTCTCCAAAGCCGTCATCAATGTCTGTCGCAGAGCTTCAGTCTGCTGCCACTGAGACTGTCTCAGGGCCTCAGTCTGTTGCAACTGGTTCTGCAACATAGTCTGGAGAAACTGCAGCATTTGTGGTTGACCCTCAAGTTGTGGCATTATGATTGGCAAGGCTGGAGGTGGAGGCAACGGTGTCTCCGCCTGCGGTGTTGGTGTCGTCTCCTGGCCAGAATTCTGATGATTGGACGGTGTTCCTTGAATACTTGGCGAAGGGTCTATTGCTTGGTCAGCCCCATTATTCGTAGGTTTCCCGGGTATGTCCATATTTCTGAGGAAAATAGGATAATTAGAAAACACAAAGGATATAATAGATGATAATCAAGCAGGATGCAAAAATAAAAAAAAATTTAAAGATGGTGTCAGTGTGGATGAGACCTAATATTTCTATCCTATTGCAGGCTTGCTGGGCATGTCATCATACCACCAGCAATAAAAGATAGACCTGCATGGGCCACCACTAAAACCGTGTCACGCCCCAGTCCCAAAATGTCAGGAACTAGGCCACGTGTCACTGGCCAGCTGACAAGTCACTATGGGCTTAATCCACTTTGATGGACCCAAAGGGACGTGCTACGCTGTCCTAAAATACTACAAGTATAGAATAGGTAAAACTATCTCATCCACAACAATATGTCAGAAAAGCAAGTGCTGAAATATATTTATAACTGAGTCTAATACAACACACAACTGGTGAGAATACAAGTCTACTACAAAAACTGATAATAGCGCAGAAAAATCAGATAGACTAAGCAGTGTCTATCTGATGAAAACATCTCCATCTCCAGGTGGCAGGCCTCTAGGGTCAGGCAAACTCTGAGGGTGTCTCCTCGAGCTCCTCCTCGGTAGCACATCTGGCCTCCTGATCAGGCCCGTACACAGTGGGGTAGAAAGCCTCGTCTAGATCTGGCAGGGAACCAGGTCCTCAGTGGGACGTAACAAGATACAGAAAAATGACATGCCATGTAATGTAAATACTGAATAAAGAAATAAAATAAATACAGGGTGCTAACCATACTAAGTGAAAATGCAAGTAAAGATCCAGTAGTACGCATGGGAATGTGTGGCTAGACATACGCTGACGTAATTCACCAATCGTGGCGACTGGCTAGTATATGTGTCGTATGCCCCCGGACTCACGGGTAGCTCTGCAATCGACCATCTCCGAGGAGCATGGTACGAAGGTATAAATCATATATGGAGGGGGTGTCCCATACATCCACTAGTTATCTTTTCCATCCCAATGAAACTAAATGTCAAATCGTATATCTCCTGAGTTATTCTAATCCGTGATGCGGAACACACGTACTGGTAGCTAATCAAATACGAAGCTCACATCCATATATGTAATGCAACCATATTGCGTGTTCCCGTGATAGGGTTTAGGAGAATATTAGGATATTCTCTCAGCTGTTGGTGAGTCTGTTAAAATAACAAGTCAACATAACAGTTGACTGTACCCAAGGCAATCTCAGGTGATCATAGTATATGAAATTTAAGAACAAAGCATATATCAATAATTGAATTTAAGCATTAACTTGGCAAGGTATACTTGCCTACTCCCTGATGGTGTTGAAACCCTGATTTTACAGTCAGTTGTTAAGGTGCTGGTGACAGGGGGTCACTAGCTGTGCTGAAGTTGGTTTCTGTTAAAACAGATAGGTTTCGTGAATATCCAGGCTATAATATAAAACATATATATATATATATACATATATATAGTATAGATATATATATTTAGTAGGCATAGATATAATATATATAATAGTATATATATATATAACAGATAAATACAAGCAATAATATATACAGTAGCAGGGTATATCCACTGCGATAAATAATATAGTATTTATCAGGGTGTATCCTCTGATATATAATAATATAGATAAATTGAAATGACAGGGCAGAATTTAAATACATATATATTCAGGGTATATCCACTGATAGATATATATTTAGGTAAATTTAAAAGACAGTGCAGAAATTTAATACATATATATCTACTGTATTAAATATTATTAGGGTCTATATACGACCACTGAATAATATATAATTAGGCTGTAATATCCAGCATAATATATAATATATAATATTAAATTGAAATGACATTTACAAGAATTGAAATATATAATATATAGATAAGCTGTATTATCCAGCTGGTATTATATATATATACATATAGATAATATATATATATAGATATATATATATATATATGTGTAATAGGTGTAGGAATTTAAATGTAGAAAAAATAAATAAAAGGAAATGCAAAGTATACAAATATGTTATATATATATATATATAACATATAGTATACATATTATAAATATATATATATATATATATACTATAGATATATATTTATGTACTTACATAATAGTATATTATACATATATATTCATATATATATATATATATATATATATATATGTATATAATGATAGGTATATATACATATATTTATTATATGTATAATAATAGTATATACAGTATTATTATACTGTAAAATAGCTTTATATATTATATTTATATATTATAGAATAATATATACATATAAATACACATATATATATTTAATTATACATATATATATTTATACATATATATATACATATATATACATATATATATACATATACATATACATATACAAATATATATATAAATACATATATATTAGGTATTAGGAATATACCTACTGACAGGTGGGTCCTAGGGGTCGTCGACGGCGGGTGGACGGCGGCGGAGCTGGCCGGAGGGAAGGAAACAGTAGCAGTAGCAGATAGCAGCAGCAGCAGCAGTGGAGTGCGGGGGCTGCCGGCGGCGGAGGAGCGGCGGGGGTGGTCGGGCAGGGTGAGGGAAAGGTGGAGGGAGGAGTGGCGGTGAGGTTGGTGGTGGTGGCGGAGGTCCACGACGGCGGTGGCGGTGGCTGGAGGCCGTCGGAGGGAGGAGGGGCAGTAGTTAGGGTTAGGGGTGGTGGCTGCTGCGGGGGCTAGGGCGGCCGGAGGCGGCGCCGTGGGGGAGTGAGGTAGTGGTGGTAGGTAGGGGAGGTCGGGGCGAGTCGAATGGGGATGGTGGCGGTGGTCGGCGATGGCTGGAGGCGGCGGGGGAGGTGGCTCGGGTGGTGGTGGCTGTGAGTAGCAGTGAGGGAGTGGGGGTTTGTGGAGGCTGTGGCCGGCGGAGCAGGGTGGCTCAGGCGGCGGTGCTTGGCCGGAGGGGAGAGGGGAGGGTGGCGAAGGGTTGGCCGGAGTTGGGTGGCCGGCGGTGGTCGGAGGGAAGAGTTGTGGGGATTTGAATGGGAGGGGGTCGGGTTTTATAGGGGTTGGGGTGAATGGCAAAATCGTAATTACTTTGAAGTTCAGGGGTAAATGGGTAATTTGGTATTTTGGGATATTTTTAGCTGGATTTCTCTGGATTTCTGGGTGGGTCCCACACACCTATGGTCTAGCCAATAGGATTAGGCCACCTAGTATGCAATTTTGCATAAAAACCCTTAACTTTTCAATAATTGCATAAATGCATAAAATTTGTATTTTGCGTAATTTCGCAATTTACCAAATTTCAAATACTGATTTCCCGAAATTCTAAATTGTACAGAAATGAGAGAAATAGCTGGGGAAAAATGTTTTGGACAGTGTGGGGTGAGTCTGGGCAGATGCAGGGTCTGTTATTGCAGGTGATACAGTCTTCGTATTTATTATTTAATAAATACTGCGCACGGTGTTCACTAATTATTTAGAGACTTTTAGGGTCATAATTTTTCTACGGTGTCAAAACGATAATTGAAGTATAATTAGAGTAGATTATTATCGTATTTTTGGTTGGGCAAAACAGGTGCCTGTTGGTCCTCAAATCACTAGGGTACAGAGGTGGATAAAAGCAAAAATTAAAATAGGTAATAAATAAGTACGTTTGTAACGATATTTGTGCGTCTAAAACGAAGCACCAAACGAGGTTTCTGGAAGTTGCTAAAAATACAGAAAGTGTAGTCTAACAAGTCTAGAACAAGGATGTGAAATTTGTTTAGGATTAACAGCTAGTGTGATGCCCTAATTATTTGTGTAATGAACAGGTGCACAATCAATAGAATATATAATAAATAAATTTTTAAAAAGTTGCATAATTTCTAATTAGTCTAAACTAATCCTAAATTACTGAAATCTGGTCGAGGGAGTTTACAAATTTGTACCACCTAACTCTTATGAATGTAGGCCAGGTGATTTATCTTATGTTAAGGATATATAGTTGCTAGGATTATAGTTATAATCTTGAACCTTGAATTTTGTGCTTGGTAATTAGGACTTGATAGCTTTGAGTTATTCTTGTAGATAGTGACCTGATGATTATCCTTTAGTTTTGAATCACGTACATTGTACCCCTACCTCGATATAAGTTACATCCTCTTTCACTTGAGAGTCGGTAACTTCTCCATTCTTAGTATTAATACTTGTTCTATGAGCACTATGACTAAGACTTAAGATGACCATTCCCTAGATAATGCAATAGGAGACCCTAATAAGTACCAAGATCTTTTTCTCATGTACCCCAATAAGAGTTTATACTTTATTTATAAGAAAAAGGTTATTTTATAAATTTTCCTTAAGACTGTCACAGCATTAGTTTATTATTTTAAGTTGGGTAGTATGCCTCACAACCTAGTAACACATAGTCCCCTTGACCCATGTATATAGTATAACTGAATGACAATAACTATATGCTTGCATAAGATGATAGTGTTTATCCCGACTGTAATACTTAGAGGTCCATGCCCCTATTTGGTCGACTAGCGACTTAGACAAGGAGTTTGTATGACAACTGTAGAGACTGTAGAGTCTTATCTTTTTGTGAACTTAAATTATTATGTACCTTCTTTCATCATAATCCAGCGTATTTATATTTTTTAAACTATCCCGACTTATGCTGCTATTATAACCTAGTTTTGCAAGCTTAATCTTTTATCGAGCTTGTTTATGATATATGTGTTACTGGGGCCTGATCAACCACACTAATATAATTGTCTAATCAGAATCAGTGTATTATGGTCTAGCTAGACATAGTGCGCTTGGTTCGCTCTTCGCATGACTACCGTACGTGGATTGAGATATATAGTTGACTAGTAGACGAATGTACTTGCCCTTAGACATGCCTGAGCATAACATATCGATTACATAACTGTACTGATATGAGCATGTGAATAAGAACCTACCAAAATAGGATTTTAATCCACAACTGCCTTGACAATTCCCATTTGAATTCTTTAAATGCCTTGATCCCCACACTTTTATTCTATTACCTCCCCCTTGAACTCTTTAGTCTTTCCTTATTTCGGAAAGACGAAACCTCGTGCTTAGTATAAGTTTGATATACAGAGAGTACTAGATATACCCCATAGGCCAATCACATTACCGGATGACTATCTTTTATAACTGATTAAGGGTATATCATATATGATACATTTGGTGTTAAAATTTTGAGGATTGAGTAACATGATTAAGTAAATTTTAGGAATAAGTTTTCTTAAATATATAGCCTTATGCGATAGATGGGTAAAATCTAAGTTGGGTAGAAGTTGCATTGTCAACTTGAGAGAAATTTCTTTTAGATTGTGATCGAGTAAAATTAGATCGAGAGGTTCAAGTCATTTTAATTTTGAGAATTTTAGTAGAATAATTAAGATGATGAGGATTAATAAATTTTAAAAACCGTGATATGGCAAACCAAATATTTATACTTTGAGCACATGATTTAAATTTTTAGAATTGGAGATTGAATCATCGATTTAAATCTTGAGAAAAATAAATAGAACTCTAAATATGAACATGGTCGGATTGAATTCCAAATTTGATGATTGAATTAAAAGAAATTTTGATTGTTGGATTACCTATTTAAAATATTGATGATGTAAATTGAAAGTAAAATTTGAAGGGTACGGAATTCACAAGTTGAAAATAGAAGTAATATTTGATTAGAATTATTTTTAAAGAAGATTATGATAGTTGGAGATCGTGATGTAAAAATTGATGTAGGTTAATTAAATATTAAAGATGTTATATGGATTAAATTTAAATTTGGATGTCGATAATTTGAAAAAGTGAGAAGAGATTATAACAGGTTAAAAATTTGAATTGAACAGTGATTATCTTAATTTTGAAGTAATTGCGATATATTTGATTAGAATTTTAATTATCGCAAAGAGATTGCGATTGACTTGCCTTATGTACGTGAAGGATTAACAAATTATGCCTTATTTTAATTTCGAGGACAAAATTATTTTAAGTTGGATAGATTGTAAACTCTCACACCCAAAATTAGGTCTACTTGACTTAGATAGTGAAACTAGGGCTAGTTTGAATCCAAATAGGAAAAAGAACACGGTTTTATTTAATTTTGTATTGTTTATGACACGTAGCACACCTTACCGTTGCTTCGATAATTGGAGCACCTCACTAGTCATTGTCTTCCAACAAATTTCACAACCTTGTCCTAGACATGCCCGCCTACCATTCTGACCTTTGTGTAACTTATAATTATGCTCTCTTGTGCTATATTTTAGTCGCACAACATTCATCGCGGACTTTTATATTTAATTCTAAATAAATACGACTTCATACCCTTGTGCGTTCCAATAAAAAATGGAGACACAATCTTGACCCATTTCGTACAACCTAATTTATGATAATATTCTACTCTGAGCCCTCTATGTCCATGATACTTGTGTCCCACCTAATTTTAGCTCCATGTACTTCTAATTAATTCGAGAACACCTTGCGCATTAATTTTAATCAATTTAATCTAATTTTTATCTTTGTGCAATTTTTTAATTGTTGGGCACTTTTATGCAAAAGTGTAGTGAGTTGTCTACACCATTGGACAATACATGAAGAAATCCAACTTTTCCCTTCATAAGAATTTTTCTATAATTTTCGGAATGTGCAACGCGCAAACATCGTCCCCTTTATTTTAAACATATCCTTGTATTTAATAATACAAATTCTAGCCCTCCAAACATTCCCATGTGAGCCCAAGGCCCAAGCCCAAAGATGTTGACCAAGCCCAACAATTTTAGGTCAAACATTCAACCCTAGTTCACAGGTATAAATATGCAATTTTATTCATTTTCCTTTACTTTTCCAAAATCCCAAAACCAAACCTATTCTAGCCGTAGCCTTCTTCCTCCCCCTACTATTCACCTCCCTCTTTCCCTGTGCAACCCGACCCAACCCCCTCCGCCGGCCAGTCACTCGTCCGAGCAGTCGACTCCCACCACCCTTCCAGTTCATCACCTTCCTTCCCACCTCGCCAAACCGTCCGGCCATCTCCTCCCTCGAACCCGCCTGAGCCCGGAGCTCCGTCTGCGCTCGCCCTCTCCGCCGGAACCTCCTCCTCTTCCCCATGTCAACAGCCAACCCCGAATTGCCTGATCACCACCGCTTGACTCAAGCAGTCCGATGAGCACCCTGAGCCGTCCCGCGCCTGAATGCGTGCGCCGGAGCCGACTCGCCGAGCCGCTGCCCCGACCCCGGCCGCCTGAAGCCATCTCCTCGACTTCCTTCTTTCCCGACATCATCATCACCTCCCGCCATCATCAGCTCCGCCACCACCTCCGTGCAGCACAGCCACCACCAGCACGATCACCACCACTCCACCCTGGCCTCCATCTCCTCCTCCCTTTCTTTTCCTCTTCTCTGGCCTGACCTCCACCCTTCCCCGACTCCATCATCATCCCTACCACTAGAACCACTACGCACCACCTCTCCTCCCCAGTTCCCGAACTCCTCCTTCCAGCCTCTCCACCACCGTCCCAAGGCAACCTCCGGCCACCATGCCTGAGCAGCCGCTGTGCACCACCACCACCATCACGACTTTGTCATCGCCATCATCATCGTCGTTATCATCGTCATCACCATCATCATCGTTGTAATCATCGTCATCATCATCGCCATCGTCGTCATCGTCATCACCTTAACTACCATCGTCAACGCCGTCATCATCGTCTTCGTGCACGTACCCCGAGGTACGAATGTGTACCCCTTCCTTCATATTTTTATGTGTGTGTATGTGTATATATTTAGGTATCATATTAGTATATGTTAATATTAATATTGGTATATATATATATATATATATATATTAAATTTCTTAATTAGTATATATACACATGTATATTATTACATATGTATCCCTAGTATATGTTAATATATATAGTATAACTCCAATTAGTATATATATATATATATATATATATATATATATATATATATATATATATATATATATATATATATATATGTATGTATTTATTTGGTGTTTATATATATTATAAGTATTAATGATATATGCTAGATAATAATAATGTATATTTATATATTTACTAGGTGACCCGAGTGTAACCATAGATATCCCATAGTTACGTTGACCTGTAACCATGTAATATTGTTAGCAGACTGCCATTATGTACACTGGCGAACCCCGTATCATTTTTACTGTCTGTCTTGCACAGTAATTACAGATGCGACACTCGTGCGATTAGACGCACACTTGACCCTACTTGACCAGTGACATACCTAGCTATGCCCTGAGTTTAAGGTATTTATGATTGTGTATGTGCTAGTGTAATAACTGATATTGTATTGTATTATATCATGTGTATATAGGATATCAGATTGTTCTACGCGACTTCAGGAGCAGGTTATTGGTACTTCGCAGCTCTCTTGCCAGGCAAGTATACCTTGCCTTGTTGTACTATTTAAATTCAGTTTTTATTTTAGTTGCATGTTTATTGTTTTAGATTATATAAACTATGCGCGTCCGAGAAGACTCGGGTGCAGTCAACGAATGCGTTGACATTAGGACTTGTGTCTGACCTAGTGTCTAGTAGACCCACCAAAAGTTGTGGAGTTATCGGTATGACTCCCCCGGCCTTGACACATTCCTTACACGTGTTGTGAGTCTCATGTAGGGCACGAACTTGCGTATCCGGCTGGCCACCTGTACGTGTAGGTCGTACAACGGATAGGGTATAACTGCTAATAGTGATGCATGTTAGAAGACTTAGTAGTTATTAGAAGTTGGAGCATAGACTATTGTAGTATGGTGGTCCCAATCCTTGTCCTTCTCTGGTTGTAAGGTTGGACTATTGTTCTAACGATAGACTATGAGCCAGAGTTACGACGCATCGGCATAGTAGCTAAAGCGTGTTATGTATACAATATGCATAGATCATTGGGCGGGAAGGACGACTAGTAGGCGTATGGGACATCCACTTCCTTTATTCAGATTCTCCGTTCTACGGAGCGGTATGGACATTATATTATGCAGATTCTCCATTCTACGGAGCGGTATGGACGTTATTATATTATATAGCACCCTTGTTATGGGGCATATGTGGCATATACTAGCCAGTTGTCATGATTGATGAATTATATCAGCATATGTCTAGCCTACACTTTTTCATACACTCAAAGTTGTCCTCAAATTGTATTCACTTAGATGGTTAGCGCACCCCTTTTATTTATTCAGTATTTACTTTATTGGCATGCTTCTATGTATCATGTTATGTCCCTCTGAGGACCTGGTCCCTTTCCAGGTGTAGATGTTCATGAGTATTCGCAGGAGCGCAGATCCGGACTGGTTACTTATATTTCGAGGAGGTCTTCTCTTCGAGCCTTATTGCTTATTAGTGGATATACTTGTATCATGTTGCTTTTATATTCTAGTTGGTAGTGGATTTATTTTCATCCAACTATCATCTTTAGATACTTTATATTGAGATCTAGTTTCATAGATATTGGTTATTTACTTATATATGATTTCCGTGGATGAGATTTAGACTATACCCTGTGACTTGTGACATATGTACCACTTGTGGATTATTGTTCATAATACAACGTACGCATGTGTTATGGTTTCTATATATTGGAGTTGCCTTATATATGCGGCTGGCATACTTACGTGTCCTAGTCCTATGTATTTTGGGACGGGCGTGACACTAGATAAGGGTATTTTAGTCTTTTTGTCTATATTTTTTTTTTGATTAATTTTTATAGTGTGCTAATAATTAAATTTGTGCTTTATACTATTTATTTATTAGTTAGTGGGCTAGCCTAGTTATTTGGACTTGACACTAGTTAACCCAATTAGACTTGTCATGACAAAAATTGAGCCTAACATGGATTAGACCCATTCCTACTAGTTAATTAGAAGGATTAGCCTAATTTGCATTAATTTAGTGACTTTCCAATATAGCCCTCCATAATTACTTCTTATAATTATCAAGTAGGGTACATGGGACATTGTAGATTTCTTGGGAAAGGGAAAAAAGGGGGCCGGCCATAAGAGGCTTCATTTCTCTCTCTTCTCTTCATTTGTGCATTCATTTATAGATCCCCAATTTACTTCATTCCTCCACCAAATTTAACCTAATTTCTCCTATTCTCTCTCATTTCCACCAATTGAAGGGCATTGGAGCTTGGATTTATAAGGAGCACTTGGAGAAGGAGCATTGGTGAGAAGATTATGTCCAAATTGTGTCCAATTGAATATTTTATTGAGAATCTATTTATCAATAGGTATAGATCTAAATTCTCCTTCATTTTAGATTTTAATCATGCATTTGACCATTAGAAACCCTCACATGGCATAGGACTACCTATAGGATGAAGATTTAGGCCTAATTAATGTGTTTTGACACTTCTATATAGGTTTTTGTGCACAATTAAGGAGAATTACGAGATTGATACATCAAGTGTATGTCATAAGACTAATTTAGACTAATTGAACTTAGATCAGGATTGTGGGACTAGCTACGTATCCATAATTAGACACAAGTAGGCCGTATCACTATATAGTATGATACGTGACTTATTTTTGGTGATTTGTACTAATTCTCTTCAATACTTATTGTAATTAGTTATAATAGATGTTATTATATGCAATTTATGTGTATGAATGATTATTGTGGTGTATTGGGCATTTTGGCATCCCTATTGGATGAGTAGCATGAGTATTCTTACTTGCACACTCTAGGTGTTTGATTATTTGACACTAGTGTGTGTGTGTGTGTGTGTGTGTGTGTGTGTGTGTGTGTGTGTGTGTGTATACTTATCAATGTGTGTGATGAGCTATAGATATGGACTGTGAGATCATTGTGTGTGTGGGGGGGGGGGGGTTATATATGAATTGAGTATATATCTTATATATGTTAGCATGTATAATTATGCCTACAAGTTAATATATGAGCTACCTATGCTTGGTGATTTAGTATGGGTGACTTGGTGTGTGGGTGACTGAGCTTGGTATTGTGTGAGAGTGCAACCCACAGATTCTGTGTGTAGCTTGGGTAAGTGGTAAAAATTTGCATCTGTGCACATAGGTATTGGGATATAACCACAGCAGTAGCTTTAGAAAGGTAAGGGATTTTCCTGTGATGGTATTGATATGTTGATACCAGTTAGTTTAGACCTGGGGGAATCATTTATAGCAGCAGTGACTGTAGCAGGTTTAAAGGGGTTCGAGCACGGGCTTTGTGCTTGAGCAGTCAAATAAGTAGGAGCAACTTGATTGCAGGGGTTTCACAGTCCAGAATCGAGAGTGCAGGTCTAAAGTGCTTGTGCACTTGTGTTTAGGTTCTAAAATGTGTACTAGGTGGGTGTGATATGTTAATGCTTTGTGGTGTGCCAGGTGGTAGCAAGACCTAGGAACTTAGAGAGTACTTTGGTTACCAAGTTGTGCAGTAGGTTGATAGACAACAACAGTAGCTTAGGGGAGGGGTTCAGTTGTCAAGTTGTAGGTGGATACACACAAGTGTGTATCAATAAGAGGGAAGTGTTTGGCAGTGAGGAAAGTGGCTGCTACTTGAGGGTGTCAAGTTGCCACAGCAACAGAGCTATCAGTGCTCTGTGTGCATTGATGCATAGAGCAGTAGTAGCAGTGCACACTTTGTTGTGCACTGATTTTAGATGGGTAGTAGCAAATGATAAGGTGAGTTTTGAGTAAATATTGGTATCAGACCTGTGCAGTTATGTGTGTACAGGCACTGTGAAGGAACTAGAGAGAGTTGGATGTGTGCAGGTAAGATGCTCTACATAGAGTGATGGGATGACTGGAACTATGTTAGCAAGTGTAGTATTGTTTATGTGTGTAGGTGTTTTGAGGAATGTGAACTCGTGTTCAGCCCTGGGTATTAGTGTCGAAGTAAGAGTATCTTAGTGTCTATAGGTATATGTTAGGGTGGTGGTGTTGTTGATAATGGAGAGGTAGCAGTTGGTATAACCAGTGTTAGAGAGGTTGATGTTTATTAAAGGAGTGTACTAGTGAATGAATACACTCGAGGGTAGATACTGAGATATGTGATTTATTTCTCAGTGTAGATATAGCTTCTTGTGTGGCAATTGGTTAGGGGTGTGTGTGTTTTCAGTTCAAGACTCTAAGAGGGAAGCTCAGGCACTAGGTTCAGGGTTGCAGGGTTAGGACCTGAGCATGGAATGTGTAGGGTACCAAGATTTTGGAAGGAGATCGAGTGCAGTCCAATTGAGAATACAGTTGGTCATTGCAGTTAGCAGCTAAAGTAGGGGAGAGCTTCTAAGATGTGCAGTGAAGATCAAGTAATGAGGAGATCTTTGTTAAAAAGTACTGCTTTTGTACAGAGAATTGAAGTTAGTATTGATTGATTGGGGGCTCAGGTTAGGTAGCAAGTTGAGGGTGAGTTGGTGCCTGCAGAAATTGCACATGTGTATGAGTAACTTAGTATATAGCGAGTACGTGTGTTATATATTGGTGTATCTGAGATTTGGGTGCAGGAATATGGGGACTAGTGTAATGATTGGTTTAAGTGGGGGATGAGGGTGCAAGTGGCAGTAGGTGAGAACCTGAGATCCTTGGAGTAACTGGTATCAGTGGGAGCAATGAAGTGGTATTATATCAAGTATAGATTTTAGTAGTAGTATAGTGTAAGTTGGGGGTATCTATGTATCAGGGGTTGGTTGATAGATAAGTAAGAGTATAAGGGAATTTAGTGACAGTATGTCATATATAGGTGTGGGTTGTGTGCAAGCACATAAGTGTGTATCAGTGTTAGGAGGCAGTGTATGTGGACAAGTGTTATGAGTGTAGTTAGGCAAGGTATTTAGTAAATAGACAATGTATTGGGGTAGTGGGTGATATAGAGTATTGTGATACATAGAATAATATTAACTAGTATATATAGATGCTTAGTAATATTAGTTAATATAACCTTGTTTAGTGAGTTTTGACCTAGAAACCTAGAGTAGTGACCTAGTTAACCTAGTATGGACCTAGAAATAACTTGGAGACTTAGTATTAGACTAGTATAGCATGTTTATAATTCAAAAACACTATTGTGACTTGATATTTCATATATAGGTCAGTGAGACACCAGTTCGGGCACAGTTTGACATCTCTTGCTCAGGACCATAGGCAAGTACATTCTCTAATAGTTTTTATTATTTGATAATTACTATAATACAAGTATTTTGTAATATTTTACCTGATTCTCGACACGATGGTTACACGGGCTAGTTGTATGGATTTCAGTTCTGATATATCTATTGTTCTCACATTCATTATACACCTTGATCACCTTGTTCTTCATATTTTGTTTCTGGTATAGTGACGTAACTTGATTGGAAAATTATGATTATTGTGGATAGCCAATCCTAAAGGATTGTGCCGTACTATTGTGCTTACATTATTGTGGATAGTCAATCCTAAGGGATTAAACTGTACTATCATGATCATATTATTCTAGATAGCCAATCCTATGGGATAGAGCCATACTATTGTTATTGTGGATAGCCAATCATATTGGATTGAGCAGTATTATTGCATATTATTGTAGATAGCCAATCATAAAGGATTGTGCCATACTTCGTGCTTGCATTATTGTGGATAGCCAATCCTGAGGGATTGAGCCGTACTATCGTGTTCATGTTATTGTAGATATTGCTTATTGCTTATTGATTATTGGTTAAACACATATTGAAAAGTTATTGCAAAACACCTAGTGTAGTATCATTTCTTCTTTTATTCTATTTTCTAGTGTATTGATATTGCCCTATTGCTCTAGATTATCTGCCTCTCTCTTTCTGCCATATTATGATATCTGTCCATTTCCTTCTCTTCTTGTATTATATCCACTATTTACAGTTTATAGTCATTATCATTTAACTTGGAACTGATATTGGGTTGTACTCGCTTCTTCCTGACTGGATATATTTTTCAGATGATTGGTTAGAGAGGATGTATCCCACCTATTATGGGTCACAAGATGGCGAGCCGCCCGAGGATATAGTGCTAGCTACCGAGGAGTCTTAGCATTTTACCATTGCACTGTATTTGACTCTTATAGACTTGGCATGTATTATATTATTTTTAGACCTTTGTGTTGTAGAGATTAGACTTAGATTTTGACTTGCGATGTATTGTGACTCTTATTTTTTTTTCTTTTATTCCATATCGTGCCTTTATTTTCCTTAGTTTTATAATATGATTGAGTATTGATTATCATATTATATCATTATATTGTTTCTCTATTTAGAGATAAGATGGCATGACAGGTACCTTATATATATTGTGTGAGATATTAGATAGTATTGTTGACCTAGACAGCATTCTACGTCGTTATTACGACGTAGGCTAGGCGTTGCTAACGTACTCGTGTCCTCATTCCGGGTGTGGGTCTTGACATGAAGAACGTATCTTGCTCATCTTCCATAATGAGGAAGATGTGAAGCCATGTATGCTGGAGCAAAGGATAGTTCATCATCATCCTCCTCTAGGTTGTCAGCTTGCTTTGCATGTCGAGGCATAGTGTAAGTTAATCGGTTAAACATAGACTATTTTGCTGCTGCACAACGACACTCGATTATAACTTTATGATAATTACAACGATGTTCATCAGGAGGCATCGTTGCAAAGTCAGAAGGGTTCTTCTCTCTACGCTTTTGTACAATAAGCTTGTGTAAGTCATAAGAGAAAAGAAGAAAGGGGGCAGACTCTGCCTCTTTACATTAGATAGATTAAAATTTCTATGCACATTTCTAGTCCCCCGTGTGTAAAGTGATGTGCTGACTTGATTGGCGTATGATCCATCGTCTCTCTAGCTTTTATCTTTACACACAGCACGTTGTGAAGAAATTGGCCTTGCTTGGCATGGCGCAGGAAGGATTAGTGTTGTTTGCTTACGTGCATTCAATTTTGCACGAAGGTCTTGGCCCGACGCACTGAGATAGGCTTCTAATGAGTGGGGCTTAACTTTTTCTCCATTGTGTGCGTGATCATCATGTTAGGAGAATCACTGTGCTTGTAGTTGCCCTTCTGCTGGATGAGATTAGTTTGGACAACAATGTCCATGACTTGCTTGCCGCGCCCATTACAACGAATGAGTGTGGGCTCAGAAGCTTGGGTGTGGATCACCCTTTGCTTGATAGTGCACTACTTGCGCAATTTATAACCCTTGTTTAACGCAAGGGAATTTTCCACTACATCATCAACCTGAACTTGGTTGACAAGATTGATAAAGTAATTTCCATCCATTGGAGCGCCTTTTTTCTCGGCGTCAGCAACTTCGGGATATGTGTGACTAGGCTTGGGCACCCATACCTTGCGGGTCTTCCTTGACTTGAGTGTGGATGAGGGGCAAGCAATACCCCAAGAATGGAGCATTTTTTCGTATGCATATTGATCGAACTTCACAACCAAGGTCTTCTGTATCTTGCCGATCGATGCAGTATCACATTGAGCTATCACTTTATTGTCATGAGAGAAAGAAGTCCCCAGAAAACTTGCCAACTTGTTTGGGAGGAACAAGTGTTTACAGGAAACCTTGTGTAACAAACTATTAAAAGAAAGAAGAGTACAAAAAGATCCTATAAGAGAATCTAGGTACAATTAATTCTGAAAAATTATAGATGTAGAGATCTGATCTGAGGGCGATCACTTTGCTCCTTGGACCACGCGACAATGAAGAAATACAAGGACGATGCGAACAACTTGAAGAGTCGGGCAATGAGAAGACTTGGGCAACAACGGCACAATAAGTTCTCTGTTTCTCTTCTTCTGTTCTTGAAATTCAAGAATTGAAATTCCAGCCTCTATAATGGACGTAATTATCCTGTATTTATAGGACCTTAGAGCAGTTAAGGTAGTGTACGCGCACTTTTCACATGTCGCACTTGTGCGCGCACTTTTAGTGGAAGGACACCCCACGATCTAGTAAGTGGGTGCACAACTTGCTGCCTGCGTGACATGTGACTTCCTATGAGAGGAAAGCGTAGGTCGTGGGACGGTTATTTGTGTATGCTTTCACGAGGAACGTGGCATGTAAGATACGTAATCATAACTTCTCTTCGTCAGTTAGGATCATAGGTGCATTATAGAAGCGGTCTGGAAATTGGCACACTTTAGGTGAGGTGGGCGCACTTTGAAGACGTTTGTCCTTATGACGCACATTTGAGGAGTTTGACACCATGACGCACACTTGAAGAAGTCAGCACAATGGCGCATGATTGAAGGAGTTGGCACAGAGGCGCATACTTGAAGGAGTTGGCACAGAGGCGCATGGTTGAAAGAGTTGGCTCAGAGGCGCATAGTTGAAGGAGTTGTCACAGAGGCGTAGTTGTCACAGAGGCGCATGGTTGAAAGAGTTGGCTCAAAGGCGCATAGTTGAAGGATTTGGCACAGAGGCGCATACTTGAAGGAGTTGGCTCAGAAGCACAGCTGGGTAGAACCGTTGAAGGGAATCGGACTGACCCAGTCCGAATTTGACTGAACCGGACCCGAGCTGCCAGGCCCAATTAACACCTTGAACCAGGTTGCTCAATTTTGAGATGATGCAAACATAAACCTCCACAATATCGACAGTGGTGGAGGCTATTACTACGTACCTTCATTTCGCTGTCAGCTCCCTCTTAGATGAGGCATGAGCTACAAACAATAATGGTAGTAAAGAGACAATTTCAAGGAGAAGCGGGACACGGCTGAAATCTTCCTTTATTGAATCATACATAATACATATATAGATTGGTATATATCGATAAATATATACAAGCGAGCGAAGAAACCATCTAATCCACGCAAGAGTGGTGGATTCCAGTTGGCAGCAACTTCTGCTAAGGCTTCCCTCGCCATCAACAACATCTATCAGCCAAAGTGACTGGAACAAAATTAAAGAAAATTCAAAGATGTTCTAAAGTAAATGTGATATATACAAAAACTTTATGATGAGAATTAACGTTATATTGTTGTTATAGATTCAGTAGATATTTGATCCACTTGATCTTGAATCATTTATTCTTTCAGTCTTCTTATTATGCGTAAACCAGAGTTACACTCAGGAAATGATACTCAAGTTACAAAAGACCAACCTCCCGGTTATGAAGACTCTATTCATCTAGACTATTTGTGTAAACATTCAAACTAGTGTAGTGCTAGTATTTAATTCGTCTTCTTTCCTTATTTTCTTGAGTGAGTTCTTGCTTCATCTTTTTCATCGTATTCTCCGACTTTAGCATCTGATTCACCGTCTTTCGCATCCGATCTTTCGACATTGATTTGGTAATTGGCTTACTCGACTTACTTGCTTAATTTTGATTCCAGAGAAGATTTAGCGTTATTCGAATCAGGCAATTACTGAATAATCGAAGTGAGACGAACACAATGAGAAGGA
Source organism: Iris macrosiphon (assembly GCA_036927795.1). Lineage (NCBI taxonomy): Eukaryota > Viridiplantae > Streptophyta > Magnoliopsida > Asparagales > Iridaceae > Iris > Iris macrosiphon. Next base: position 176,312,090 of record JAYESA010000011.1, on the reverse strand, counting down.
GAACAAAATGAGACAACCATTAGGGAGCTAATAAAAGGAAGGGGACAGTGAACCCCAGTGAAGAAAAGCACGAGGAACGTAAAGAAATTTGTGTTCAATACTTTCCTATGGACTATACTATTCGATTGACCTTGCGTGCCACAAAACAACCTTCTAGCGCGCTAGAATGGATCTCCGCTAAACGGTTATCGATACAGTTGTCCTAAGGATAAAGTATAAATATTATGATAATTTCATATATCCTAGTATATTTCTGGAGTGTCCGTGTCAGTATCTAAGCACACACAATTTGTTAGGAGTCTAACTAAGAACCAAAGATAAAGGTAAAGGGAATCAGTGATTAAATTGAGAAAAAAAATTATATAGTGAAAACGGAGAAGAAAAAGCTGATGCGTCCGAGTGGTTAAGAGGCAGACTCGAAATCTGTTTGCCTTTACCTGCGCAGGTTCGAATCCTGCTGTAGACGTTATTTTTCTTTATTTTCTCTCTCATACATGAATATTTACCTTTTCAGTATCGGACAATGGGACGGTTTCAGATTAGAATATCAAAAAATTTGGTATCGAAAAACAAATAATTATTAATAAATTATTAATATTCTAGAAAATATATTTTATAAATTTATGTATAATTTTAAGTATTTTTAATATTGTTTTTTAGTAGTTTTAAAATTGAATGGTATACTAGTCACTCTTGTTGATTGGCTTACATGTGATAGATAAGTTTTCTTCTTTTACATACTTTAACAACGTTAGTATGATAGATAAGTTTTCTCTTTTACATACTTTTACAATGTTACTAAGGTTTTACACCCTTGTTGATTGGTATTTTTCGTTTTTTTTTTATATTCCGAATTAACCAGAAAAGAGACTCACAATGTCGATATCGGTCTGTATCGTGTATCAGATCCAGATATGCCAAACCGTATTGGTATCGGCCGTGTTGGATCGATATCAACCGATACTGCAAACTATGGATTTTCTACAATAATGGCCAAGTTTTTTTTTTATTCTTTTCTAGAATAATGGAGCTCTTCTCACCATAAATCTGAGCTAAATCTCTTTTTTCTCTCCTGCCTGCATCTTTTCTACCAGGTTTAATTGTAACTAAATCATCTCTTTTCCGTGAACTCTGTAGCAAAGTTCACGGTGCCCATTCTATTAGACATTTCTCAATACAAATAGAGATTCCTTACATTTTTCTCTTATTACCGCAAGTGTTGAAACATGAGGCATCAGGCATGAACTCATGTACCAAAACAAATCAACTGAAGTGCAGCTATAGAAGCAAAATAAAATTAATGCAGTGACAAGCCAGAGCACCAAAGGGTTAACACAGGTAACATGACTGCTGCTAAGATATATCAATGGCCTCAGTGGCGCAAAAGCACAAGACATTCTGAAATGGTGTCACCATTTGTTTCAATATATTTCACAAGTTCTACAATAGGAAGGCAAGATCAGATCCTAAATAACTACTACTTCCTCATGCTCTGGTAATAGATTGAGAGGTAAAATCTCAGCAACTGGTATTCGGAAGCCCATATTGAACGTGTCATCGTTGATATTACAACAATCGATTAGCAGTAAAAGGAAAATAAATAATTCCATTTGTTGAGGACGACGACAAATATAAATGAATATATATTTGAATATACATTTTATAAATGAATGGAGGTATGTCTGCACTATAATGGATCTGGTAACACTCGACGGCTCTAGTTGCCTTGATTTGCAACCCTAAGTAACTCTTCCCATGAAGAAATTTTCTCTCTGGGTCTATTTCTCTGCTGGCCTTCCACCTTCTCCTTCGAATCTATATTCTTCCAGCCGCTGAAAGGTACAAATCTGACGTTCTTATCTTCTAATAACTGGAGGAGGCCTCGCCTTCCAGGCTTGGGTGATCCACAAGCTTCCGTTAGCGAGCCCTTATATATGTCTTCTGTGATACTAGCAACCTGCCATTTTCATCAACATCAGCAAAATTCATTTGCTAACAAATTTTTAAGTGCAACTAAGTGAGCAGCGCATACAGTTTCCTCGGCACAGTAGAGGTTCGTAGCAATGATCCCAGTGGGCCCTCTCTTCAACCAACCAGCAACGTACAAACCATTCTCCACAACCCCATGATCAGGAAGAGGGCTGCTAAGAACTCTGCCTTTTATGTTAGGAACTACACCTGCGAAAAAATATTGGTTGTAAGTGATACATTATGTATCATGGGTATATCACAAGTCAGAATTGTACCAAACTCCTCTTCATTATCAAGGACTAGTTTGGTTTCCAGTTGAAACGGCAAAGGACAAATGACAAACAGAAATATACATTACTGAAAACAGTAAAAGTTCTATGTAAAAATTTGCAACGGCAAAAGTTCTACTGAACTGGTATTGATTACACAAATATACATACATAAACAAATGAAATTCTAATAAAAAAAATGGAGTCCCATTAGTAATGCTGCTAGTGCTAGCTGGCAAGCACAGGAAGAAATAAGGTTTTCATATGCATAGAGACTCTCCTACATCCTTCATCAAGCCTTCAAAAAGCTCCAAGAACATTCAAAGTTGAAATCTCATCACCATGAAGAAAAAACTCAAAAGACCCTTCAAAGCTCATCACCATGAATTCTCCAGTCAAGAAGCTCAAAATCGTTGACTCTGGAAGAGCAACCAAGCCTACTTTCCTCCACCTAAGGAGCAGATGAGCTTTTACATGGGTTTCTAACTAAAATGGAAGGGGCAGAAGTAGAATAGCAGCAGCTTTTCCCGTTTGCCGTTCCCACTGCAGCTACCACCAGCGTTTGAACTATACCGTTTGTGGCGTTTGCGTTAAACGAAAACAGCAAATGCTGGAAACCAAACACGACATTTGCTGTTTCATCAAAATGCTGATTGAAACTGTAAGCGTTCCATTTCAAACGGGAACCAACCAAACCAAGGATGGTTGATTTGGTGAGGTTGTTGGTTGTATGAGTTTTGGGCTTGGGGAATGTCCCAAAGGTTCATCGCGCTTGAACGACAGTTTAACTGAATGCTAAGGGGGTTATCTGACCCATATCCTTGATAAAATCAAAGTTTTAGAAAATTCACCTGTTCAGATTGTCAATATCAATTTGAATTGTCTAAAAAATGGCTTCCTAGTGCCACGAGGCTCCCAATTAAGCAGGGACCGGGGAGGATCAAGACGTACAAAGCCTTTACCCCCAACCCCAATTATTTGAGTTGTCTATATATCAAAAATCAAATCCCTTTGGAGCTGTAACTTTAGGTAATATTGCATGTCCAATCTAATATGATTCAAGAAGTATGATGGTGTCTAATCTAAATATGATTCAAGATTTTATATATGGTGGTTCTATGGGGTTTTGAGCTTAATACATTTCAAACCCTAATTATGAGTCAAAATATAATGAAAGACACCTACTCTTGTGGAAGGTATTGCGGCTCCCGTCTTGCAAGGTCCAAGATAATATGAAACCATTCACATAGGAAGGGAAGAATAATATAAAATGGATTCAAAGAAAACAGAAATAACTTTGGATTGGTACAAGTTTTATTTTTAGATTTGACAAGAATTTATTTCAACTTTCTTATAGAAACGGTACCGATCCAAATGGTTGAGAAGTTATATAATGAAAATATTTTGGCAGAAGAAAAGAACTCCAAATCAAGGTGGTAACATTAATATAAAATTTGGCTGGGATCTCCTAGATCCCATCCTTTATCTCAAATAAACGGTGGTTCAGTAAATTATTAATCTTTCTTTGTATCTATCCTATCTTAATAGATTTAATATATCTCATCTCCATAGATTTAAATTTTACATCTCCAATTTACATCTATTTTTTCTCTGACTGCTCCTCTGTGCTATCACAGTAAACAATGAAGAAATTATCATTAGTGGAAAGTAAGAATGTTGTTACCCCAATATTTTGGCCCTTTTGGGATAACGGTTTTGTTGACTTTGTTGTTCAAAACCAAGAATGTAACACTATACAACCACCTGGTGCACCTCAAGAAAAAAGTATAACACTAAACACTAAAGGGGTCTTTCTTCTAACCTCTGCGACTGTCAAAAGGTAAATCATCAACTGGCAATGACTTGTAACCAATGCTTTTCAACACGAGCCTGGAAACAAGAGAGAAGAATGATCACTATTGGTTTTTTGAGACAAGTTCACTAGTTTAAACATCCAATAAATATTAGACCAGTCAAAGCCAATTTCATACCCACAGTTGAGGTCTTCAAATTCCCCTGTTCCAACTGCTACCTGCTTTCCAGAAGCGCCATTTTCTACAAATAACATAGCTCTACTAGTTAATTTAGTTAGTAACCATGATATGAGAAATATCATGGAGAGAATTGGAGAATATCTAGCACGTTAAGTCATTTCAAGATTATTGCATAAAAAGGAAAAATAAACATAGTTCTTATGACAGTGTCTGAAATCCAACCTTTCAAACAGGTTTTCTCAAGGCGCACTCCACCAACGCTGCAACCACTATCTGAAGGCAAGAATCTGTCCGGTTTCCTAAAGAACAAGAAATGGAGCTCACGTTGTACACCAGTGGGATCGGGAGATCGAGAAGTAGCTGCAGCTTTTGAGAATAACTCATAGACGCGTCTCTGGATTCTACTGTTCTTCAGTTCTTCCTACAATTAGCAGACTCCGGTTGTGTGTTTGCTATTTATATAGAAAAGACAAGTATTTTAATACTATCTTTATTTGAAAGTCGTAAGATTTCGAATTTTAGTACCAAATACATTCTCACGATTAATCAACCCAGATCAGAAATTGTCAAATCTACAACGTTAGCGGTTTACGTGTCTCTAAACCAATCCAAAGGTGGATGACAGGAAAATAGCATGGTTCACTGTATCAGTATCTGACCTTAATTGGCAGTTTTTAGGCAGTTTTGGAGGTTTCAGAGGATTTTGGTTGTTTTGAATCGGTTGGTCTCAGTAGCTTCAGCAGTTTTGGTATTGATATCAGCCGATAAAGCGAACAATGAAAATGCAGTTATAACAGACATCTAAGTTATTTCAGCTAAGGCAATTTAAATACTATGTAACTGAACTGAGTTACTTTAAACAGATGAAGAGCAGATTTACAGTTCATACAATAACAAACAGATCTTAGCCTGTGCAATCATGAGAGGAACCTATAAGGTATGTAAGGTATGAAAAATATGGCAACTTAGCAATATACCCTAGACGAGAATTACCAAATATATCTAAGCAGAAAAACTCACATAGTTATTAAGGGGCACTAAGACATGTTAGTAGTAGTTCAAAATTCTTGTGATTTCTCAAGAACATCAATTTCACAATGTTATAGGTGACAACACCTACGTATAGAAAAGCAGGGATTACATTCAACTAAATCTGAAATCGGTAGGGAGTAATACAGAATATAGCGAACTATGACACCAAGAGGTTGTAAGCTTGCAACTCTGGATGATGTTGTAGAAAATAGATCATCACATGAATATTCAAAAAGGTGAGTTTAACTGCGCTTAGCTTGCAGGTATGTTAACCGTAGCATTAGATGGTGAATCTAAGATTCTAAATATAATGCCAAAAAATCAAGCAACCAGGTGTAAGTTCAAATATTTCACATATATATGCCTAACATAGTTGTATTTGTATTTTCAACATAGTGTAATCACTACATACCTCATCTGCAAGAGATATATCAAGGTCGGCTTCTTGAATGTGAACATTCAGATTTTTTATACCTGGAAAAAAAAAACCACCTTCAAGTGTGTGTGCCAAAATTGATGGAACAAAACTTTGCAATGTCAACATCCCATGAAATGTAAAACCATTGTTTCCAATAAACATCATCCTTGAATGTGTTAAGAGAAGTAAAAATAGTCACATACCGAGAATTTCACGGAGTTCCTTCGCTGTGCAGGCTGCCTGTGCTGGACCACGTCTTCCAACCAAGTACACCTTCCTGTAAGAATGTGGATCAACAATAGATCACTTGATATGAAATAGCCACGGTGCACTTGATTACTAAAACTTGATTGTTTCTCTACGGACTGGAGAAAACATACCTTATGTTGCTATCTTGAAGTGAAACTAATGCATGAGCAGATATATCTGTTGTTGCCAATTCTGCCACAGGGCGTAAAAGAATACGAGCAACGTCAAGAGCTACATTACCCTGAAAGTTGATACTACTAGCTAATATGAGTAAAGTAGTAAAACGATATCTTGCTGTAAGGAAAGAAAGGGCTTTATGGTGAAAAATTATTATCAAAAACTTTGTACAAAAGATGGACAAATATCCTGTATCTCACATGATTTCTCCCAATACCATTCCATAAAATGGATCAAAAGTTCACATGGAACAAGATTGTAATTTCTATTATAAGACTTAACTTACATGAAACTTCCAATTAGATTGAAATGTTACTGACCAAGCACGGGTTGGTTGACACTAGATACCTCCCTCTTCTTATGGGAGACAGGTTAAAATCCCAGTGGGTTTCCAGACCCTGCGCTATTGAGTCACAAATCCTGGGTGATAACCAATGATGGGTTAGGCCCTTTGCTATAATCAAGGACCTAAAAGTAAATTATCTAATTAGAAAGTGCCAACGGGTATAAGTACCAACTAGTTATAATTTCATTTCACACTGGGCTTTGGCAGGTTACTATCTGATGCAATGCTTAGGAAGCACAGACACACCATAACCTGGCATCCCTCCATCGTGTCATATCAGACATGACACAAGACACTCCAAAGTACACTAAGACACCAAAACCAGCGTCGTGTCTGTGTACTCATAGTTGGTATTGTATTCTGTCATATCCTGTTTGTGCAGCATAACTCAAATGGGATGCATATGTAAAATAAGTATGTAATACCTAGACTCTGGAAAAAAATTATAGATCTTAAAAAGACAATTTGGTGCCTTTAATGATAGTCCACCTAAAAAAGTGTTCCTATGTAGGCTGCACCAAGGTGACACACAATCTTGCCAAGCTCCTTGGTGACTGGACTTGCGCATGATAATGAAAGAACAAATGTTGTAGTAAAGTTTCTTGCATCCATAGCATGAAAAGATGTCACATAGTATACATGACTTTTGCTCAATAGGCTTCTAAAGATAACACAGCCTATTCTTCTCCACCGTATGGGCAGGGTATGAAGATCTGATAAATCCCCCGGAAAGCAAACAAATTTCTGTGTTCAATGACGTCTACCATTAGAACTATATATGGCGAAACATTCGCAGTATCGCACATATATAGGAGCTGAATAATGTAAAATGGGCATTACATCCCCACCAATAGGTTCAATTAGATACCTGACCAAGGACAACAGCTGTATCTGTGCTTTTCAAATCTGGTGTCATGCAGTAGCAGTCAGGGTGCCCATTATACCACCATACAAACTCTCTTGCTGAATGTATGCCTCTCAAATCCTAGAAAATAGGTAAGCATCAATAAGAAGGAAAAAAAAAGTCCTATTTCAGGTGATGCATTAGGATTTAGGAGAAAACGTAAAATAACATATATTCCTTATGTTGTCACTGAAATGCTATAACAAAATATGAATAATGGAGATGTGAAATGGATATATTTCAATGTCTCGAGGATACATTAACCATCCTCTCTCTGCGTTTCTTTCACAAAAAAGTTCCCAAACCGTTAAATAACACTAGAGTAGCAAAAGAAAATAATAAAATACTCCCCAAAAATTCATACCAATCTGAGCATAACCCTAGACTGACTAGAAGTCAACCATACCTGAATTCATCATCCTTACTCTCTGGTGTGTCCGCTGCTCAAGAACAGTGGAGAACACAAATACATCTTTATGGAAGAATATAACTAGTACATAACTAATTATTTGATAACTAAACCATAATTATTATAAAGACAATTTTGCAGTTTAAAATTTTGATGGGCATGTTCGGTAAAGGGCCACATGACAGGCTATTCTAACTAGGGCTGTCAATGGTAACGATAACCCAAAAATCCGACCAGAATTTTACCTAAAATTCGGATATGGATTAGAAAAATAATCCGTTATGAATTTTGGGTCGGGTTCTGGTCAAGGTTCGCAATATTGGTATCAAAATCGGTATCAGACCATTCCTATGAGTATCGGAATGGACAGTATCGGCAGTGTCGGTGGTTTCGGATCGGAGTATCGGATTTTTTGATATCGGAAATCAAATAATTATTAATAAACTATGAACATTTTAGAAAATATATTTTATACATATAGGCATAATTTTAAGTATTTCCATTATTGTTTCTTGGTAGTTTTGCAATTAAATGAAATAGTAGTCACCATTGTCGATTGGTTTAAATGTGATAGATACGTTTTCTTCGTTTACATGCTTTTACAACCTTACTATCTTTTACACCCTTGTTGATTGGTTTTTTCGTTCAATTTTCTTTGCCGAATTAACTGAAAAAGAGACCCTCAATGTCGGTATCAGTCGATATCAGATTGGAACATGTCAAACCTTATCGGTATCGGCCGTATCGAATCGATATTGGTCAATACTGCAAACTATGATTTGGATACAGAAAATAAAATCCAAAAAGAATTTGGACCTGGTTCGGGCCATAGATATCTATATAATAAAGTGAAGTGGTGTTTCCCATCGAAACATAAAATGATAAAGGGGCACAATTAAAAGATAGGAAGTATATCAAATAGTTACAAAAATGACACGTGTATATGTCGATTAAAAAACCTTTATTCAAACTTATATTAATTTTATCTCGTATTGGTGCAATCTCATAGTGGAAGGCAAATGTCTTATTTATACAACCCAATGGCGGTGTAATAATAATCTCTAACCAATGTGGGACTAAAATACAAAGTAAAAATCCAACCCTTTAGTAACTCACGTTATAACACTCCCCCTTTGGATGACCATCATCTTTAAGCATATTGCCTCGTTAAAACTTTGCTAGAAAAACCCATTAGGACAAAACATGTACGAAAAAAAAAGAGCACAGTCTTTAGGATGACTTAGATAGGTGTTGGACAAGCTTAATGTTGCCTCATTAAAACCTTGTCAGGAAAAACCCAATAGAAAAAAAATCCATAACTAAGGGAAAAAGAGTACAATGCATCTTATAGTCCTTACAAAAATGTATCTCCTCCTGAAAACAATCACTCCCCCTGATGGTGTCGATCCTAACAGCCAGTTGATGAAGACGTCGCATTCCAATTCCATGAACTAGTTTCTAAAAAGTTGACTTGGCAACGATTTGGTGAACTAGTTTGCAAGATTATCACTTAGCGAACTTGTTGGATGTCAATATCAAAGTTCTTCTGAAGATCATGAGTATAGAAACACTTCGGTGAGATGTGCTTGGTCATGTCTCCTTTAATGAATCCACCTTGAATTTCTGCAATACATGCTCCATTATCCTCATAAATAACAGTTGGAGTATCTGTGATAGGGGAAAGGTAACAGGAGCTACGAATGTGTTGAATCAACAATCTCAGCCAAATACATTCTCTACTTGCTTCATGGAGAGCCAATATTTCTGAGTGATTTGAGGAGGTAGCAACCATTGTCTGTTTTGTTGAACGCCAAGAAATAGCTACATTGCTATTAAGAAACAAATCCAGTTTGTGAACGATCTTTATGGGGATCAGATAAATAACCTGAATCTGCAAAGCTAACTAGATTCGCGATGTCAGATAAACCACGAGTATAAAATAATCCAATGTCGGTAGTTCCATGGAGATATCTCATCACATGTTTAATGACATTACAATGTCTGCGAGTTGGCGTCGAACTATATATAGCCAACAGATTGACAGAAAATGATGTCTGGCCTTGTACATTATGATAGATACATTAATGCCCTAATGGCACTAAGGTACGGTACTTCGGGTCCTAGCATCATTTCATTGTCGTCCTTAGGACGATATGGATCTTTATTGACATCTAAAGATCAAACAACCATTGGAGTGCTAAGGGGATGAGCTTTATCCATATTGAACTGTTTCAATATATTTTCGGTGTATTTGGATTGATGCACTAAAATTTCATTAGTGCAATGCTCAATTTGTAATCCGAGACAATATTTCATGTATCCGAGATCTTTCATCTCGAACTCCTTTTTCAGATAGTTTGCAGTCTCATTGATTTCATGTCTTGTCCCAATCAAGTTTGCCATCGACATATACTGCAACTATAGCGAAACCCTCCTTAGATTTCTTTATGAAGACACATGGGCATATAGGATTATTCTTATATCCCTCCATTTTCATATATTCACTAAGACGGTTTTACCACATCCTTCCGGATTGTTTCAAACCGTACAACGAACGTTTTAGCTTTTATGGAATGCATGTTCTTAGCTTTTGAGCTGGGCAGGTTACATCCATCTGGGATTTTCATATAGATATTGCTATCTAAATCACCATATAGATAGGCTGTTACAACGTCCATAAGTCTCATGTCCAGCTTTTTCTCAACTGGCAGACTTATCAAATAACGGAACGTTGTTGCATCCATTACGGAAGAATGTCTCTTCGTAATCAATCTCAGGTCTCTGAAAAAACCATTGTGCCACTAATCGTGCCTTAAATCGAGCGATTTCATTCTTTTCATTTCGCTTTCTTACAAACACCCACTTGTAACCCACCGGTCTAACGTCTTTTGGTGTTTGTACTATAGGTCCGAACACTCCACGTTTATAATGGAAATCCAATTCTGCTTGAATAGCATCTTTCTATTTTAACCAATCTTTTCTTTGTCGACATTCATCGATGCTACGTAGTTCAGTGTCATCAATGCCCTTAGATATTTCAGTAGCTACTGAGAATGAGAATATCTCATCTATTGTTATATCTTTGTGATCTCATACCTCTCTTGTATATGTATAAAACATAGAGATCTCTTTGCTTTCAGGTACCTGAGCCTCCTCTTGTGCTTGTGTCTTTTCTAAGACAATAACCTCTTCTGAATTTTCAGAGAGTATGGATCTGTCATTCATAACTTCTTGAGCATTATGTGTAACCTCCTTAAGAGCGTTACTTGGACATTTTCTCTTTCTAGGGACTAAGTCCTTCGAACCTATAGGTCTACCACGCTTCTGGCGTGCAGTAGATTCATTAGCCACTCTGGTATTTTTTTCTACGGGATATCAATTCGAGCTGACACATTTGCAGCGGGCACATGTGATTTAATCACTTTAGCTGCATCAGTAAATGCATCTGGCATTTGATTTGCAATCTCCTGTAGATGCAACACCCTCCGTACCTCAGTTTCACATTGATTAGTACGAGGATCTAGATGAGACGGATTGGGATTATCCCACGATAGTTCATGTTGTTTATTTGTGGCAAATGGTTTTGTAAGAACATTTTTTTCTTCCTTATCTCTCCCTAACGACGGAAATTTAGTCTCATCAAAATGGCAGTCTGCGAATCTAGCAGTAAAAACATCACCAGTTAAAGGGTCCAAATATCTAATGATTGAGGGCGAATCAAAACCAATATAAATTCCTAAAAGGCGCCGAGGTCCCATTTTAGAGCGCTGAGAAGGAGGAATAGGAACATAAACAGCACAACCAAATTTACGCAAATGAGAGATGTTAGGTTGATGGCATGTCACAAGTTATCATAGTGAAAATTCATGATATGCAGTTGGCCTAACAATGATCAACTTAGTAACATGTAATATGGCATGTCCCCAAGCTGAAACTGGTAAGTTTGATTGCATGAGTAAAGACCTTGCTATGTGCTGAAAGCGCTTAATCAATGACTCTGCTAAACCATTTTGGGTATGAACATGAAGGACAGAATGTTCAACTTCTATTCCTACGGAGGCATAATAATAATCAAAAGTACGGGAAGTGAACTCAGCTGCATTATCAAGTCGAATCGTTCTAACATGTTGGTCAGAAAAAATGAGTCTTAAGCTTAATCAACTGAGAAAGTAGCTTGGAGAAGGCAAAATTTCTAGATGAGAGTAAGGAAACATTTGACCATCGACTACAAACATCTATTAGAACCATAAAATACCTGAAAGGTCCGCTATCAGGATCAATTGGTCCGCAAATATCACATTATATTCTCTGAAGGAATGGTGGTAATTCAGAAGCTATTTTGAGAAGTGAAGGCCTTGTAATGAGTTTACCTTGTGAACAAGCTACACACAAATGTTCAGTAGGAAAGGAAAGACTTTGGTATGATAAATTATGTCCATTAGTATTGTTGATAACCTTTCTCAACATAGTCGATCCTGGATGACCCAAACTGTCATGCCAAAGGATTAGATTCCTTGGATCCTTTTGCTAGTGATGGGGTGAGATTCTACTACATTCAAAGTAGTTTGATATAGCCCCGAGGAGATTAACTTACATTTTTCTAATGTGAGCTTATTGCTTCCAACATTAGAGGTGATACAAAGATACTCTTTGCTATCATCGTTCATGGTTTCAAGATGAAACCCGTTCATTCGAATATCTCTAAAGCTGAGTAGATTTCTATTAGATCTATTAGAGAATAATGCATTTCGAATGACTAAGTGTGTTCTATTTGGCAACACAATATCGGCCTTACCATAACCTTTTATAATCTGCACAGGTCCAGCAATGGTGGTCACCTTAGCAGTGTTTGAGACATGTTGTGAAAAACTACATAGTTTTCAATATAGTGTGAGTTGTTGCACTATATATCAAGCATATACCATCATCATTGTCCATACCTTTCAAAAACAAAAATAAATAATATATTAATATGCTACTAATGTTTAAACTTGGCATATTGCCAATTATTACAACTTGATCTAAATCTAAATAAAACTGCTTCAAAGAAAGTAAACTACCTAGACTATTGATCATATAATGGCCAATTTATTCAAAGTGGAAAGTAAATAAACTTATATACACATACAAAAACTATTCATTGACTTCGCCTATCGTGGCGTTGAACTAGTCTTCCGAAATTGCGTTTTCATCCTTGTCTTCGAAGAAATTATTAAAATACGTGTTGTACCCTTCATGAGATTAGTCTCCATACCCTTTGAGGCTTCATACTCGTCCACTTTCTTTTGTGAGGTGCGACAGTTTCGCATCCAATGACCAACTCTTCCACAACGTTTGCAAATATCAGTTGGAGCAGCTGGATTCGGAATGTAGGCATTGTTTCTTCGAGGATAAAATCTCTTATTTTTTAACTATGTATTGTTTCTTGGAACCGGATTGTAGCCATTTCTTTGGCTTCCACGGCGTTCATACCCTCTACCTCTGTGATTTCCTCGACTCCTAGTATTGGTCATATTTTTTCGAGCACTAGTCGCATTCACTACAGCTGGAATTGGTGCAGACCAAGTTGGTCTACTAGTCTGGTTGTTAATTAATAACTCGTTGTTTTTCTCGGCCATGAGTAAAACAACGAGTTTGGAATACTTCTTAAAAAAATTCTCCCTATAGGTCTGTTGTAGGGTCATATTAGTCGCATGAAATGTAGTGAATGTTTTCTCTATAATGGAATGCTCCGTCACTTCTTCACCACATAACTTCAGTTGTGAAGTAATCCTGAACATAGCTGAATTATAGGCTACAACTGTCTTATAATCTTGGAAACGTAGATTGAGTCATTCATGGAGTGCACCTGGTAGTATGACCATTTTCTGGTGATCATCTCTCTCAGCAAGAGGATTCCATAGCACCAAGGGGTCCTTGACTGTTAGATACTCAGCCTTGAGATCATCATGAATATGATGCCTTAGAAAAATTAAAGCCTTCCCTTTAACTTGTGCAGATATTGGCTTATCAGCCACAATTGCGTCACCTAAGCTTTTGGCTTGAAGGTGCAATTCAGCATCCAATCTCCAGTTGAGAAAGTTTTGGCCTTCTAAGTTTAGAGGCTTGAAATCATGCTTTGTGAGGCTCGACATATTGTTGTATAAGATCAATAATAACAAGGTAACATAAGAACTTGGTAAATCACCAAACAATTCATGCTCATGGTGTATGCTTCAAACAATGATGTTTCAGAAGTCTATTAATACCAAACAAATCTTGTTCATGGTATACTTCGAACAATGATGTTCCAGAAGTCGTAGGTAAATACCAAACACTGGATGTTTATGGTATGCTTCGAACAATGATTATGTTCAAGAAGTCTTTCAAAATACCATATATGGTATGCTTCAAACAATAATGTTCCATAAGTCTTATATATATAGACCAAACAATTCATTTTCATGGTCATCAGATCTCTGATGGTTTTGATCTGAATGTATTAACATATATACAAAAGAAATAAATAAATAATAACTCCAGCGTTCTCTTCGAGAGATCTATATACGATTAACATCGGAGTGCTATCGGAGTTAACTAAAAGAAGTAAGATGAATGGATAAAAATTATTCTTTTTGCCCTAGCGGTATGCCAAGAGATGTATAAACATCAACATCAGGCTGCGCCTAGGATATGCATATGCAGAATAAATAAACATAAATAACCATACCTATTACCGAAGTGGAAAATCCGCAAAAGACGGCTTCACTGAGATGCTCACTTATTTTCTCCCGTTAGAGCTTAGTGCTGATAACGTGTTTGAATAAACGTAGAAGAAGGAAGAAAAAAATAGTAGAGAATCTCTTATTGATGTAATCCCATAGTGGGAGACAAAGGCCTTATTTATACAACCCAATGGAGGTGTAATACTAATCTCTAACCAATGTAGGACCAAAATACAAAGTGGGAATCCAATCCTTTAGTAAAACCCACGTTAAAACAATATAGATATTATCAAAAATATTATTAAATGATATAAATGAGAAACAATTTCACAAATTGAACTATCAAAGAGTGTCGGAGGCATGAGAATACCTTATTATAAATATGTTACTTCATACGTATAGAAAATTTGATGTTAGCTCAATTGGTAGATTGGTAGGGTGCTACTTTGTTATGTTGGAGGTCAGTGGTTCAATTCCCAGTAACAGCATAATTTTACGACTCTTTTCCATACTTTTATGAAAAGGTTAACCAGTCCTGATAACCCGAAAAGAATCGGTTTGGACTCGGGTAGCATCATTATATACCGAATTTAATTCGGGTCGGGTTCATATTTAACATAAATCCAACCCGAACTAGACACTTTGACGGCCCTAATTCTAACGTAGTATGTGGACGTGGAACTTCAAAAGCACGAGGGGTACCATGGTCAATTTTTTCATGGGGGTTATTTGTCAACTGTCAAGTAAACATTCTAAAGGGGGGTTTACTGGTATCCGGGTGAAATAATTTTGGTACAACGGCACTAAGTTCTACATTTATATGCAGATGACTCAAGCTGCAGTCCAAAATTTACAGACTTGTGCATCAAATCCAATCATTTAGGATTTTCTTCAAACCAGATGTTTCTATTTTTCAAGGAAAGACAACCCTTGTCAGGTTCGGATGATACGGATCATGCAATCCGACCCGATTCCCAGGGTCTGCAATCCGAATACCATGTTTGGATCGGTCATAACAGGAAAAGTAGCTGGATCTGTCGGATCGCGAGATCCTGATCGTAGAATCAGGAGCGGACCGTATCGTATGATCCAGACCAGCAGACCCAATCACGATTCCAACTCCTTTTTTTTAATTGATGGGTGTTTTGGTTTTATATGTTTCTACATAATGGGCATCTCTCAAATTTTGATTTTGACAAGATTGATCAAAATTTGATTGATTTTGACAAGTTTTGATGCAAGTTTGATCGCTATTGTGTGTTTCTACATAATGGGTATCTCCCAAATTTTGATTTTGACAAGTTTTGATGAAATTAGGATTGCTTTTGTGTGTTTCCACATAATGAGTTCCTCTTGAATTTTGATTTTGACTAGTTTTGATGCAAGTTCATTGGTTTTATATGTTTCTACATAATGGGCTCTCAAGTTTTGAGTTTGACAAGTTTGATGCATGTTTTTAGTAGATGCAATGATTTTTATCGATTCTCCTAATGTACGTCTTTCAAACTTTGAATTTTTGTTTACATGTTTGATGCAAGTTTTTAGTAGATATAATGATTTCCTCAGTTTCTTCATTGATCTCTCAAAATTTTGATTGTTGACTAGTTCTATGCAAAAAAAATTAGTGTGTTTGATGTTCCCCATATGATATATATGCTAAAACCTATCTGTTTTTTTCGATCTATTTATCAATTATGCATGATCTCTTATATTTGAATTGTCCATATTTTTTCATATTCGTTTGAATTTTTACAGATTTAATCAAGAATCTTATGATTCACGATCCAGATCCGGACCCTTTACGATTTTACGACCCAATCCGATTTTGACAACCTAGAAGACAACAATATTCTTCATATTTCACTCTTCACTCTTCACTCTACATATGTATCGCATGCACGACACATTTCCCATGTTACAGGAGTGAACAAGCCAACTCAGAGCCAACTCTGAGTTGGATGGAATCATGTAACAACTAGAGTTGATAACTTTATATACTAAATCCTCTAGCTATAATAAGCAATTCAAATAGCAATAGCAGAATTTTACACATCTGGAGGTGACATACTTCCCCAGGAATGCCAAGAGACCTGTCACTTTCAGCACCATAAGCAAGAACTACCTGTTTGAATTAATAAAACAGTTAAATAAAATATTCCAATGGAAGATATTACTAAGAATAAACATATTAGGAAATAAGTAGTTTTTATTTGCAACTATGTTGTTGAATGGTTACCACATCATATATCCGTCGAAGCTCCGAGAGGGATACAGCACTTCCAAGTGTGACATTTCCGAAGAATGAACATCTCTCACACGTAGCAACCCGAGAAAACTGGTTGATAACAATCTGTTGCCAAGTTTCTGATAGTTTGTGGTTAATTATGAAGCATCTAACCATGAATATTGTAAAATGATTCATTCAACGAGTTCTGAACAAGCAATTAACTTTAAGTAGAGAAAAACCTAATATATCATATTGCCAACATCACAAAATTCACTGGACCCTAGCAAGTAAAACAATATATATATATATATATATATATATATATATATATAACAGCTCTCTTCATGAAAAGCGAGTATAGAGAATCAGAGAAAGGATTTAACGATATTGTAGGAACTGTAAGAAAAAAGAAGAGAACCATGGTTCGAACTAATTGTCAATTTAACATGAATGAACAGAGGATTAGATCTAAAAATAAATAAACTAGGTCAAATGTACAAGGATAAACAGGATTATAATATTTTTCTACTGAAATAGCCAATCAACATAGGTATCTGGGGATGAAGGCAAGGTCCATAAGTAACTTCAATACTATGGTGAAATTTCCACCTACTTCTCATACTTGAATACAAATGTTGGTCAGAGTTATCTCCTTCTACCAGGTTGTGAATGTAAGAAGAGAACCTCCCCCATATATGTACTATTACATATCCTCAGAGGTCAAGAACTTTCTTAACCTCATAACATGCCTGTCTACCTGCCCAACAATACTACACATCTTTTGCGTGTCCACATCCTGATTTTAAGATAGCTAGATTTCTTCACCAATTGGTCCAACCTTATGCATTTCCCTTGTGAAACCAATCTGCCAGCTAGTAGTTAACTTTCCTAGAGAGATGAGAAACCCAAACATCAAGCAACCCATTTGAGAAATAAAATATCTTGCTTAAGCTGTAATATCCTACTTATCTTGCATGTAAGAACTAAAGCAAGCAACGCATTCTAACATGACAAAGCAGAAATCTCTTTGAGACAGGAGGTACAGTGGGCTTAGCCAGGGTTCCATCAGCTGGAGAGCCTACTGAAAAACACATTTAGTTGACACTAAGCCAACTTAAGAGAAATAAAATCTTAATTTGGCCGGACAAATCAAGTCTTTTACCTCCATTTATAATGGTCAATTTTGGCGCCAGCACCAATTCAAAGGAAAATGTTGCATCATCAGAACTCAGAATGCGAAAATCAACTAGTTTCGCAAAAATTGCTCCTTTAAGAAAAACGCCAGTTTCTTATCTTCCAGTTATTCCAAGCATCTAGCATCAGCAGAGTTTCCTCAGGACCTCAGCTAATGCCAACTTCCTCCAGCTGCTGATATCCTCATTCAAAACCTCCAGAATCCTCCCAATCTCAACCCGCATCGGGTGCACCTGATCACCAGCTACGAACAAGCCCACCAAACCATCTATCTCCACCGAACTGTACGCAGGTGTCTTCTTACGCCCCTGCTCCCTATCATCTTCCTCGCCCTTCGTGCTTCCTCCATCTTATTCGCCTTCAGGTAAATAACTAAATATTTGACAACTGGACACACACCCTCATCGTCCCCCACCTCTTCTGTCGTCAGTTCCTGCAGCTCTCACACTGCAATCTCAGCATACTCGACATTCTCATAGGTCCTGCACACGGTAAGCAGTGCAGCCCATACCGACGTGCAGCCCATACCGACGTGCACCCCACACCGACGCCATCGGCCTCATCGGCATCCTACCAGTGAGCCCACCGTGTTGTGGAGCCACCCTACCCGGCACATCATGTCAATCGTACAACTGTAATGCTCACGCCAGGGGACAATCCCATACCCATGCTCCACTTCAGCCAACAACATTAGCCCTTCTTTGACAAACCCAACGTGGGCACAGGCCGAGAGTACACCAAGGACAACAACCCCATCAGGACGCAGCCCTTCCAGATGCATCCTGGCCAAGCAACCCATCACTTCCTTTGCAAGCTCGTGCATCGCGAAACCGCTGACCATGGCGGACCACAAGTATGCATCCCGTTCCTTCATGGCTTCGAACATGGCAACCGCTTCGCGGATGGAGCCGCTCTTGGCGTACATGCTGATTACAACCGATCCGACAAAGTTGTCAGTAATCACATTGTTGGATAGCAAGTGTTGTGAATCCAAACGCCCTGGTCCTGCACGCCGGCTTGGGAACATGCGGTGAGCGTTGTGGTTATGGTGTGCATGTCAAGGCGAATTAGCCCCATAGCGGACCAAACGATTAAACTGGCGGAGAGCGCCCTCGGGTATGTCGTGGTGGAGGAAGGCGTTCATGAGGACGTCTAGGTGGATGTGTGCCGGCTTGGGAGCATGCAATGAGCGTTGTCTAAGTAGTTTATACTTTGAAGGAAATGTACACAAAAGGAAATGTAAGTCTTAAGGTCTACTAAAAAAGCAGCTCTATAGCACTTCTTATAGCATAGTTGAATCTCAATGTCGGTTCTGTAACTTGCGACAATCTTCCAAGTAGAATTAAACCTTTCAGTATGGAGATTTTCTGAGAAAGCAGTCAGCCGAGCTCACCAATTTAATTTGGATGCTGAATTTGGACTCGGATAAAGGCTTTGTTTTTATTAAGTGAAGTATGAAGTCAATTTCAGTAGATAACTAATATGAAAAACTATGGTGGTCAAAGGCGCACCTCGCTAAAATGCGCAGCAGCTGCACCTCGCACTTCACTAAGGCACATTTCTCCAGGCGCACATTGGGTGCGCCTAGGGCTGTAAAACAATTCAAACAGTTCGTGTTCGGCTCGCGTCTGGGTCGGTCAAAGCTCGGCTCGAAGTCTGTTCGTGGACTGGTCGGTATCGAACTCGGTCGATTTTTTTTCATTCGAAGTGATGTTCGAACCGAATTCGACCGTAGGTTGTTCGACTCGGTCTTGTTCGCGAACGTGTTTAAACTCGGCTCGATTTTTTGTATTAGAGATTTTTCTAG
Source organism: Iris macrosiphon (assembly GCA_036927795.1). NCBI lineage: Eukaryota > Viridiplantae > Streptophyta > Magnoliopsida > Asparagales > Iridaceae > Iris > Iris macrosiphon. The sequence goes on along the minus strand of JAYESA010000011.1, from coordinate 176,292,389 downwards.
TTTGTTTTTTTGTGGATGTGTATAAATTTACTCTTTTTTGTTCTCTATATGATCATAAATTTATGATGTAAATAACATAAGTAATTCAACAAAAAAATCTTTTAAGGCTTGAGAGTAACGATGTGATAATTTATACAAAGTTTAATGGGACTTTTGCTCAGTCTTGGCTCGGGTTCGGTTCGTGTTCGTCCGAGCTCGCGAGCTAAATCGAGTCGAGCTCGATCATTTCGAGTCTTTAATCGAACCAAGCTCAAACACCATTTTGAGCTCGATCGTAAGCTCCGCTCGAATAAAATTCGTTCGATAGTTTAGTCGAACCGAGTTCAAACACACTTTGTTATAGCTCGTTCGTTCGATTTTCAGCTCTAGGTGCACCGTAGTTGTGCCTTTTTGCAAGGTGCAACCAAGAAAAAGTCCGCATCATGTTTTTTTCATTTATAAAAAAAATGTGAGGCAGGGAGATAATCCTTACCTCATATAAGTAGTTGGTTACAGTTGAACTGGAAAAACTAAAATTTACTAAAAACGTAGTAGGGATAATACAAACTCTTATTTTGTTAGTTTTGTTGACTGCTACTACTATTGCTCTGCTAGTTCACTTGGTTATGTTTTAACATATTTTTGTTGATTTTAATATGTTAATTGGTTTTATTTCTTACATTACTAATTTATTTGTTTATCTACGTATATTTTTATTATTTTTTATATTTGTGCCTTGCTTTGCTCGGACGAGCTCATTAACTACGCCTTGCGCCTCAGACGATATGGACATTTTGTGTCTCGAGTGCGTCTTGCGCCTTTGACTACCTTGTGTAAAACAAAAAATTCGCATTCAATCGCTTGCTCATTGCCTATGTTGCACGCATACAAGGACACAACTACAACACAACAAGGATAATAATACTGAAACATAGGCGTCAACTATTTTGTTGTGCCCCTAGTACATGCATGTTGCAGTGCCTGTGTGAGACTCGTCTCACTATTGCGTATTTTTCATATTCATATTTTGTATATGTGTTATTGTTGTATATTGCTTCCCGTATATTTTTTGGATTTCTCTAACTGCACTCATGTAATTTCTAGATTTGTGAATAGTATAACCACCCTTGATATATAACCCCTCTTTCTCTCTTCTCCATTCTTTCACTTTTTTCTCTTTTCATTTTCTTCTCCTTTTCTCTCCCCTCCTCCCTAGCCGAGAGCAGCCCAGGACCGGTCCCCCTCCCCCTTTCCTTAGAGGTAGTAGTTAGTGGTGGTTTTAGGCAAGTACATCTTGCCAAATGATGAAGAACTTGCACTTTCACTTTATTATGGATTTCTTTCATTTTATTGGTCTATATTGTGCTCTATGAATTCCTATGCATGTTTACTTCTTGGTATTTTCGGTTTTGATAGCTTGGTTGGACTAGATCTACATTTTTAGTTTAATGTGTTCTTGACATTTTTATAGTTTTGATCTCTTAAAACTTGTTATTTTTCAAAAAAAACTAGTTGTTCTATGTGAGAGAGCATCTGATTTCAAGTGATTTAGAACTTTACCTCTGGATTTGAGCTGGAAATGAGGATTTCATGGATAATCACATTTTCAGGACTACGAGCTTTTCCATGACTGAAACTTGTTGCTCTGGGACGAAGGAGCTCCATGCGGCCTGCTTTGCATGCGGACTGGACTCCTCGCTCCAAACTCAGCATGCGGCCATCTTGTTGGACGCATGGCTGAATCTACACATGCGTCCCTTGACCAAATGCATGAAACTTAAACGAAAATTTTTTCTCTAAGTTCCTGATCACATGCGGTCCGGAGGAGCATGCGGCCCAGAGGAGCACGCGGCCAAAATTGTCTATGCGGCCAAAATTGTCCATACGGTCCCGAGCTATGCGTCCATTTCCCAATGCATGACTCAGCGCCGCCTTGACGCAATTTTTCCTGAATTTGTCTTTTATTCTCTGACACGTTTTTTGGCCAGTCACATCGGTCACTTCTCTGACACGCTCTAGTCACTTCAGTCACTTCATGGCCTTGTATTTATTCCCGTCACTCAACCCTTGTCCCGAGGAGTGCACCTTGCGATGATCCATGCGACCAGCTTCTTGCATGCGGCCAGTTTGATCCATGCGGCCAGTTTTTTGCCTCCGGCCAGCTCATCTCCTGCACTTCTAGCTCTTATAGTAGCAATATTTTCCTTTGTTATATGTTCTCTTATGGATTATTTACTCCTTGTACTTGGCTCAATTAGTTAAATTCACATGATGTATGTTATTTCTAAATTGCTTATAACCTGGATGTTACACTTACCAGAATATGGAATACCCGGAATATGGAATGTAATGGCACTGTTAAACTGAGAACTCTAGGCACCTGACTTGTACTGAATGAACTTGACCCCCGACTCCAGATACCTGACATGTACTGATAAACCTGATAGTGGCTCGACGTAGCTCGCTCCTGACATGCTAGAATCTCCAGAATTGAAATGCTTATACTGATAAGATAACTCCCGTAGTTGCTTGCTTGTCCCTGTCCTGATTGTACTTGTCAAGCTATCGTCCAGTCTTGCATCATGTCTAAGGCAGATTCCTGAGCACCACGGTCAGGAAACCTTGATAACTTGCTGAAGTTAATAACTAGAATAATTACCTAGAAGCATCTAGAGAGATTTTCTGGCTACATACAATCCCGGTATCCCAGCGACACCTTATGGATTTGGAGCTCTCCGTCGAGAGGGGCACACTTCCAGCACACCGTCGAGTGTTGCAATTTACCAAAAAATACTATATACTTAATTAATCTATGCTATGTACTCTTACGCCTGGATAACCCGGATAGTCTGCAGGGCATGTGGATGTATGGAATCTCAACTGTATTTGTTAGTAACTAGGATTGTGATAACCCTAGTTAGTTAATGGTAGTAAGCCGTAGGTCGTGATTGCATGTTTTCTAGTCTTGTCTTGTCTTGGATCACCCAGCTACTAATCATGAATTGTACCCGTTAATGATCCCAGAACTGCTTAAACTGTTTATTTACATATTGCTCTTATTTATATTTTCTTATGCTATTGTATATTTGCACGCTGGTTTTAGTTCTTAAGTTGACTCTCTTATGGTAATTTGTTGTTTTGGGATCTGACCCCACTGTTTTTGTATGGCCTAATTTCGGAGCAACACCACAGGATCTCCCGTACATCCCGCCTCCAGATGGTGAACACGAGGAACACCCAAGGACTTGAGTGGGTTTCTTCTTCATCACCCATCTGATATTGTACTTATACTTTTAAGGCGTTTAGCGACCGAGCACGTGTTTAGCTCGTGTTTTGGTATTGGACATTCTAGCATGCGGGCCTACATGTAAAGCATATTCTAGACTATAGCTAGAGTTGATCATGTAATATTGCACTCGGCAAGTTCTTCATTTTGGTAACTAGCTTCATGATCATCTATGTATGTATAGTTTGGGACGTCTTACTATTATATGTTTGGTGATTATACTTCTTGTAACTTGTTGCTTGTTTAAGATTGAGACAACTAGTACTCTTGACCCTGGAATGCCCGTTGAATTGTAAAGTAAACCCTTACATGTATAGACAATCGTGACCGTATCTCGGGGTATAGAGTACTCTGGTGTATGTAGCTGGCGTTGTCCGCCCCCGTTCTCCAATATTCTGGTTCTGGGACGTGACAGCCTGTGTCATGTCCAATATGGTAGCCATGTACAACACGATACGACACAGGCACATACCGGTTTTTTGAGGGGGGGCATGCTTCCTAGACCATGTGTAGAACTAGAACTCAAAAGGAAACATGGAAATAATTCTCAAATGAATATATGTGAGCTTCCCTTTAATTTAAATTTTAAAGAAGAAGCAGAGGTATCAAACTCCAGATATACATGTGTATCGATCCTAAAATATGGTACAAATAAAGTTTTGCGCTAACTTGCCTTAAGAAGCACGGACACTCCAAAATTTGCACCCTATCCATGTCATTTCCATGTTGGATGCGACACGGACACTCCAAATACATCAGACAAGGCAAATTTGTCGCCGTATTGCTATGTTCCGCCCATCATATTTGTGCATGTGCAACATAGGCCATCCCTCATGCCGTCTACTGATGTCATCACTTATATATTATGGCTAATTAGAGTTTAGACCCTGGATTATATACCAGCTTAGCCATGACTGGAAAGTTTAGACCCTGAATTTTTATTTTGTGTTTCATTTTTTCCATTATACTCTCCCTAGTATATATAGGAAGGTTTCATTGTCAAGCATGGGATAGAGGGTATAATGGACAAAATGAAACAAATAATAAAAGTCCAGGGTCTAAACTTTCTAATTGGACAAATCAGGACATAAAATCTAAGCTGGTATAAAATCCAGGATCTAAACTCTAATTAGCCCTATTTATTATGATGTTCAAGTATGATGTGCTAGAAATATAATGGGCTAATTAGTATTTAGACCCTGGCTTTTATACCAGTTTAGAGGTTTGGATTCTGAATTTTTCTTTTTTGTTTCATTTTTCCATTCTACCCTTATTTTCAACATGGGTTCATTGTTGCATTTGTACTTATATTGAGGGTAAAATGAAAAAAAAATCAAGGTCTAAACTTTTCAATTAGACATGACAGAGCTTAAACTCTAAGGATCTGCTTGGTAACGATGTTTTTACCGGTTTTGGGGTATTTTTGAACCGACCGTTTATGAAAACTCATGCTTGTTAATTTTTTTTAGTCACTGGTTTTGTTCGGCTCAAAAACCCTCCAAAACCGGTATAATATAATTTTGTGTGGCTTTATAAACGTCCCAAATTTGTGGATTTTGAGCGATTTTATTATTTTATTCCATTTTTATACTCACCAAAAAATATATAATTATAACTACTAATATCCTATCCTATTTTTTATTTCTCATCTGTGTTTCTCTTCTAATTCTTCCAAACTATGGCTATTTTTCTGGTAGGTTTTTAAAATCGCTCTCTCTCTCTCTCTCTCCTACTTTCGTATAGAATTTCTATTATTTATGTGTTTCTATTATTTTGATCAGATATGGACTTCATCCTGATTGAGACGTGGACTGGGTGGCAGTTTCCGCACTCGAGAACATTTTGTTTATATATGAACATATAGATAATTTTATTCGTGTAAAAAAAAAATTCAGAATCGCTCGTTAATGAATTACCAAGCATGAGTTGGACTGGTTTAAAAGCCGCTACTTAAAACCACCCAAAACCAGACTCCTCGTAACTGCTCATAACCGGTACACTAAAAACACCCCATAACTGCTATCCTACAATTGCCGAGCAGACCCTAAGCAGGTATAAAATCCAGGGTCTAAACGCTAATTAGCCCAAATATAATCACATTGTTATCAATAATGAAGAAATCGAACACAACGGCAGAGGCAAAAACTGGACCGGCTGGGCTCACCTTGGTCTCCGGATGGTCCGGCGCGACGCCCGACCGGACCAGACCGAACGGCGTCGGCAGCCGGTCGAGGATGTCCACCTCCGCTCCTTCGTGAGCCTTCAACATCTGATCGAAAGAGCAACAATAACAACAATTTCACAGATCAAATCAAAATTAATACTCGAAATAATTCCCCCAAAAAGAAAGAAATCGGAGACTATATTATCATGCCTTCTCGACGGTGTAGAATCCGGCGGGACCGCTGCCGACGACGCAGACGTGGAGCCGTCGGGAAAGGAGAGAGGGGAAGCTCCTCGAGACCAGATTCTTCTTGCGGAGGACTAGTGCCCCCATTTCTTTGCTTCTTCTAACGATGATCTCCATTATTTTTACGGTGGAAAGTAGAAAATTAGGGTTTCGAAAACGAAGCAGATGGAGGAGGAGGAGGAGGAGGAGGAGGAAGAAGAAGCAAGCGTTGCAAACGGGTCGGGTCGGGCGGCTCGAGCAGGAGGTGGGTAGGAAACAAGCAAGAAGAGCAAAATGGGAAAATTAGCGCGCGGGGGGGGGGGGGGGGGGGGGGAGGGGTGGGGGTGGGGGTTAGTGTGGAGGTGGGCCGGTTGTAAGAGCATCTCCAGTGGGGACACTCCAAACCATACTCCAAATCATACTCCAAATCACACTCCAAACTATTTTTGGAGTGTCACCTTGATATTTGCACACAATGGTACACTCCAAAATAGACACTCCAAATTAACTTCTCCCTTTCCCTCCCTCTTTTTCCTCTTCATTTTCGTTTCCTTTTTCCTCCATATTTTTTCTCATTTTCATTACCTTCATAACTATTAAAGATTTCCCTTATTTCCCTTCAGAACCATAACTATTAAAGCTTTTCCTGACGATAAAGATGTCTGGTAATTTTTTTCTCTCATTTTTGTTTGTTATCTCATTTCTTGAAATTTTATATGGATAATTTTTCTCATTTTCGTTAAACAAATCAAACAAAATAAGAAAAAAAAAATCCACAAACTAAATATGTGGAGAAGAAGAAGAAGAAGAAGAAGAAGAAGAAGGGGTGGGGAAGGAAAGAATATGTGGAGAAGAAGAAGAAGGAAGAAGAAGAAGAAAAAATGGTCTGAAAAATTTTCTCTGTAAAAAAAATAGAAAAGAGAGAGAGAGCGGAAGGGGAGAAAAATAAATGACAGATTATTTTGGTGGGCCCATCGATTACTATAGACCAGCTACGGGACTCTCCAAATTTGGAGTGTCTCTTGGCTTTCTACCATTTTTCAAGTGTGGACAAGAGTCCATTGTAGCCCTCAAGTGCTATAAAATTTGACAAAAGTCAAAATATAGCACTTGAAACTACTCCCACTGTGGATGCTCTAAGAAGGTTGTAACATTTGGGAATTTATAAAGGCACTACACTTATTACTAGGGGCTAGTCCAAAGTTATTTTTCCCAAAATTACAAGTTTGTCATTCATAAAATTACTTGGGGCTAGCCCACACCAAGGTATATAAGTGAACAAAATTTCTATTTTTGGCATTTTTCCTTGACTTGAAGAAACTCTCGTTCTCCAAGAGAAAACCTAAATTTGGAAATTGATAGTTGTGGTCCCAAGTGGAGGAGAATTTTGTTTTGGTGATTGTCCAACGAATATTCTTCCGGTATGTCTTCGACAACATACGATGCATAATTTTTGAGATTGTCAAGAAAAAATTTAGTTTTTTTTTTACTATTGTAGGAACAATACATGAAAATATCTTCGATGACAAAGTCGGATCATCCAATCCATTAAATATGCACTCCGGACGTTCCAAAGAACATGTCGGTTGTTCCGAAGCACGTACGGTACGTCAAACGATAACCCTAATTCGACAGTCATCGTGTAAGGACTGTAAAAATTAGACAGTCCTATATAAATATAGGACTGTCAATAATTGTACAGTCCTATATAAATATAGGACTGTCAGAATTTCGACAGTCCTATATAAAAGTAGGACTGTCATTATTATGACAGTCCTATATACAAATAGGACTGTCAAACTAGTGACAGTCCTGGATAATTATATGAAGTTATTAATGTTTATATTATTTTATATTGGTTATAGGACCAACCTTGTACAGATATTGTGGTACATCCTGCTATTGGTGTTGATGTGGATGATATATTCTCAACGGATATTCAATTTGCAACCCAGGAAGAAGCATTAGAGTGGTGCAGAGAAGTTGGAAGACGACATAACGTAGTAATTGTCATTACAAGATCCATAAGATCTCGGTCGGACCGAAAATATGTAGAGTTGGGGTGCGAAAGAGGAGGTGTGTTTAAGGAGCATCATAAAAAAAAGAGTGTTGTTGAAAAAAAAATCCCTAAGAAAAACGTTGGGACGAGAAAATGTGGTTGTCCATTGAATGTGTTGATTGTAAAAGTAGAAGATGTGAAGTGGATAATCGAAGTTAAGAATGGAAGACACAATCATCATATTCCAGGGACACATACGGGTCATGCCTACGTGGCACGGTTGAAGGAGGATGAGAGAAAGTTGGTTGAAGAATTGTTCCTTTTCGGAGTTGCACCGAAAAAAAATTATTCTGCCGTATGACAAAAAGAAGATGGGAACAAGTCTACCATTAGGACCATCTATAATAGTTTGGCCAGAGCAAAAATTAAAAGTATGAAAGGAGGAATGGCGATGCAGCAAGTATTGAAGTTGCTTGAGGAGCATCACTACGTGGAGTACCATAGAAGACATCCTCAAACTTATGAACTCCTTTCGTTGTTTTGGGCTCATCCTGATTGTACACACTTGGCTCGGTCCTTCGCAGACGTGTTGATCCTTGATTGTACGTATAAGACCAACAAGTTCAAGATGCCTCTTTTTCACGTTGTTGGGTTTAGGTCTACGGGAAAAATATTTACTGTCACGACCCGTACCCGATGTAAGGATACTAGTCGGAAACAACGCCCAGCCTACGCCGCAGAATCGGCGGTAGAACGCTGTCTAGATAGTCTATCTAAAGTAATGAACCACCAATAATGATAAATACTCAATCACAGAACTAAGATAGAATGAGCACGAATCAGATAAGAATAGAATAGTCATCAACTCATGAGTTTAAAATAATACATCAATGAGTCTGAAGAGTAACAAAAATAAGCTGGAGACAAATCCAGTACAAAAGAATACTATCATACTACAAGCTACACTCCAGGGTCAACTGTCTCAGTTGGGATAAGTCCCTGTTGAGCCAGGGTCTCCGAATCTAAACCCACAACATCCTGGGGTCCATAATAGGTAGGGTACTCCTCAGTGTCATCTGGAAAAATATATCCAGTCAGGAAAGGAGCAGAGTACATCTCTAACAGCAGTTCTAATCCATGATAAAAACTATGTAACAGTAAATAGCTGTGGATAAACAAGATGCACAAAATAGATACAAGAGATATATAGACAATAAGGAAATACTGGAAAGAAATACAATAATGAACAATATGCCAATGAAACAATAATACTAATGACTAAGTGTGTGAGTATTAGCTTAACATGTGATCGGCTTGGGCAAGATACAATGCGGCCTGGCTAATCATACGTGCGGTGCATGATCAACACTATTCGCTTACCAATACTTTATTCAATAGGGATTTGATCACATATCTATACTAATACTCCCCACCCCCAACTGGTATAATAGATCCAACCACGGTATGCTATGGCACTAGATTCCCCAAGAAGAGAGCGACTCCTCCCGAAAATCGGTGTCTGTACATGTACAAGATAACCAATGAAACAATACTTGCACCATATACACCATATACCAAGGAATAACATCTCATGACGAGATCCGGATATACCAATCCGTGTAACCATAGTGTCGAGAGAAACATGTAAATCTACACTAGATACAACGAACATAGAGGATATCATAAATGAGAAACTATCAGAGAATGTACTCGCCTGGAGTCCAACGAATAGTCTCACAGATGTCTGACTCGGTGCCTCAAAAACCTAGATATGGAATACCACATTAAAACAAGGTCCCGGAAAGAGAACAAGTCAAACTAGTCAACTCCTAGGTCAATAAATAAATTCTAAGTCAACAGTCAACTATGGTCAACTCTAAAGTCAACATGGTCAAACCAAGGTCAACCTCACAAGAAATCTATATAAATAATATAGAAATAAAATACAACAATTTAGGAATAAAAATTAGATCCCAAATCATACTCACACAAAGTATACTACTAATACAAATAATATATACCCTAAAATAATATATATACAAACCAATAGAATAATATATTATTATTAGTATTATACCTCACAAAACACCTATATATATACAATAATAATCACAATACATATATATAAATAAATAATTATATACTTATATATATATGCACATATAAACTTATAATTAAATACCAATAGTTACAACACATGCACATATTAATGTTCATATTTTACATGGCTAGAAGCACACCTAAAATATATACATTAATATACAAATAATTACATAATAATTATAAATAATATAATTACACAATTAAACACATAAATATATTTTATAAAATATTTATGTATAATTTATGTTATTAACATAAGTACATATATAATTACATGCAAGAAAGCTACATATTATATTTGTACATCATATTAGCACACACAAAAATATATAGATCTATGCTACAATAATTACTATAATAAATACACAAAATAAATATATAATATCTATATATATTTACTAATTATAATTGAAGAATTTAAACCATACATAATTAGATCTATTCAAAAATCCACACAATTTGAGAGTATCACACCGTATCCCACTAGATCTAGGATACGCATGTGACACGAGTCCAACACACAACCAATTGCACCCCGAAGGATACAAACAAATCACAAATAATATTTATGAATAAATCAAAGTGTCAAAAGTAGATCTATGTGTCCGTGTCAAAATACGACATGTACAAAGCCCCATGTCGGAGGAAAAACCCCCAAAATAACACGTATCACCAAATAGTTGGGATACGAACCACATGTACCCAAATATGGACACGACACAAGCCCCAAACACATAAGCACATGCCCAATTGATCTATAGGATCAATTGACACACACAACAAAATGTAAATTCGGAATTCCAACAAAATTGACAAAAAAAGTACCATAATTTTCTCCATGGGTCTCCTATGAACACAAAACAAAGTCCTATGGGTAGTACATACATATAGGTTGATTTTACATGATTAAATCTCAGATTTAGAAGCTATTTAAATGAGAAAAACTGAATTATACCTATTGGGAGATGGATTCACAATGAAACCTCCAATTGAGATGAACTTGCTTCCAAATTGTAGATCATTGCTCCTCTTTGTAGATCCTTGCTTCCTCCTTCTAGATCCTTGCTTCTTAACTTTCTAATGGTGAATTGGGAAGAATTTGGAATGAATTTGGTGGGGAATTGGAATGGGAATGGAGGGAATTTGGGAGTGGGAAATTCTAGATCTAGATTTGGAATGAGAATGAGAGGAGAGAGAAATTTCTCCCCTCTTTTAATAGGCCGGCCTTGCCCCTCTCCCAAGCAATTGTAAAATGTCCAATGTACCCCTTGGGGCCTCTCATGAAGAAATAATTAAGGAAGGAAGCTTCTAGTCTAATCACTTAATTAATTTAATCCATCTCCTTAACTATGGGCTTTCTAAATGGGCCAAATCTAACTATTTAATTCATGTTGGTCCATGGGTCCAAACTACACTAGTTGGGTCCACTAAAATAAGTCCAAAATAATTAAATAATATCCAACAACAATTAAATAATACAACAAAAATTATTTACCATGCACAATATTTATTTAAATAGGAAATTACTAAAATACCCTTTTTCCTAAAATGTGGTAGTGACATTTACAGTCGCTTTTTGTTTTATGAAGAGTGAGACAGTAGAGGATTACACATGGGCGTTGAGGAAACTACAATCCCTTTACACAGTTACAAAGAGCCCTCTATTTTTGTTACTGACAGAGAATATGCGCTGATAAATGCTATAGAGATTGTATTTCCTCATGCGTATAGACTACTATGCACTTGGCATATAAATCGAAATATCCAAGCTCAATGCAAGAGAAAATTTAAAAATATGGACGGTAAAATCGACATGCTTCGCTTCGAAGAATTCTATAGTGATTGGAGTCTTGTATGGCGAGCAAGTACTACAGACAGCTACGACACAGCATGGTACATGTTCCAACAAAAGTGGGAGACGAGTAACCCGACATGCATATCTTATATCAAAGATACTTGGCTAGAACCACATAAGGAGCAATTCGTGTTAGCATGGACGAACATGGTGAAGTATTATGGTACAATCACTACGAACCGGGTCGAAGGATCACACTCAAGTTTAAAAAGATATCTACGGTCATCGGTCGGTAATTTTGTCTCCGTTTGGCAATCGATTCATTTGATGATGACTTCCACGGTGAACGAGATTGTAGCATCATTTGAGATGAGCCTAAATATTGCAAAGCATGAATACAAGCATGAACACCTCTTGGATGGTTTAATCCATGTAGTATCTCACAAGGCATTGGGCTTATTGTTTGAGGAGATTGGTATGTCGAAGTCGGTGGGTTATGATCCCGAGGTTTGCGGTTGTTCATATCGACTTTCACTCGGACTTCCTTGTGCACATGAGATCAACGAATATCATCGTGAATCTATACCTATTCCAATAGATGTTGTTGATCAACGTTGGAGACAGATGTCGATAATGCCGAAGGTGGAAGTTCAAGATGATTTCTTTGTTTTGCCACAAGTGAAACTTCTGCACGCACGGTGATGTGTCGCATCAGAACCGGAGAGAAGATCCATTGAGGTTAAAATCCAAGAAATTACAGTCCCGGCAACAACTCAATTGCAAGAGCCATCTGTTGTTCGAACTCCTAAGGGAAGACCACAGTCTAGAAAGAGTAGAGCAAAAAAGAAGGAGGAGGAGTCAACTAAAAGAGATCCATCCTTGTTTGAACATATTGAACGCAGTTTGGAGACAAAGTCCGTAATGGATGGGGTAGTATTTTTGCAGAAAAAGAGTAAGTTTACTATTCGAAGGGGGAAGAAACAGAAAACGAACGATGCAGTCACGGCGGAGGGTTTAGATAACTTTTCTGATTCATATAGTTTATACATTAAAAATTTCCTACCTGAGATACGGAATTTCATTTGGTCTATTATTGATGTTCCTAAGGATGGACATTGTGGATATCATGCACTAGCAAGACAACTAGGCTATTCAGTTGAAGCAGGATGGAGACAGGTTAGGGAAGAGCTTTACGAGGAGTTGGAGTCTCAACTACCCTTCTATAGGCAGATACTCGGTGAAGAAATTGTTGGAGATTTGTTAGCAAGCATACCTTGTACGGAAACAGTTACCGGACGAGACCATTACATGGATGTCCCTCCTGCTGCTTACGTATTATCTAATAGGTATAAGATACCTATTGTAATTATCTCACAAGGTATTAACAATACTTTCTTTCCAATGTGTGCTCCCCCGGCCGAGCACGGAGTATCCACTCTATGTTGCATAGGGCTTGTCGGACAACACTTTGTCATCCCAAGGTTGATCGGTCATTCTCCTATTCCGCCACCTTCTACGCTTTGGTATAAACACGCACCAGAGGAAGCGATCGCATGGACGAAATCCTACACGGATGACATGGCTGCCTATAAGAAGATGATGAAGATGGAGGATCCAAAAATTATGCCGAACGACTACTTTGATATTCTAATCGATTGATACTGTATATAGAAATGTATTTTGTGCAATGAGCTATGCATGTTTAACTGTATATTGAACTGTATGTTGTGTGTATGTTGTGCAATGAATGGAGCTAGCTAATTGATACTAATCGATTTTGACTGTATGTTGTGCATTGATACTAATCGATACTAGGACTGTCAATATGTAAAAGTGCCAGGAAACTAGGACTGTCAAAATGTAGACAGTCCTAGTATATACTAGGACTGTCAACATTTTGACAGTCCTAAACTCAACCATCTTTACGCCAACATGATGACAGTGGGTAAATTTTACGCCAACATTTTGACAGTCCTAAACTTTACCCATTGTCTATTTGGCTTTTACGCCAACTATCTTTACGCCAACAAGATGACAGTGGGTAAAGTTTAGGACTGTCAAAATATTGACAGTCCTAGTATATACTAGGACTGTCAACATGTTGACAGTCCTAAACTTACATATAACTGCCCATAGACAGTGGGTATAGTTTAGGACTGTCAATATTTTTACAGTCCTGGAAGAAAGTAGGACTGTCAAATTATTGACAGTCCTAAACTTTATCCACTGTCTGTATATACAGTTATAAGTAAAATTAGCTCCACTGTATAAAGAAATGACAACTGTATGTATGTAGCAAAATTTGAACACAAATTGTATGTATGTAGCAATTGTAGCAAATTTTAAAATTATAGCAATTGAAGCAAATTCATTCAAAGTGTCAATAGTAGCAAATTAATTCAAAGTTTTACAACTCAAACTCATAGTTTAAACTTTTACAATTCTCAAAAGTCATATTTATTGAAAGTTTTACAATTCTTCAAACGGGGCCTAAACTTCATGCCGCCTCTTTGTACGTTGCTCTCTATTTTCCAAGAAAGGAAAATCTTCAGCGTTGTTGATTTGTTGGAGTTCGTCATTGATTGCCATATAATTCGAACCCTGGCAACTTACGAGGCTTCTTCCCAACTTCTTCACTTTTTTTTGCCTGTTCATGAGAATTAAAAAATAATTGGATGAACTTTGAACTTACAACTATATATAAAATTCTCATAACGTAATGTACTTACCGGATTGTTCCATATTTGGTATGCAATATGGTTTTCGATCAACGGTAACATAGAGCAACCGTTTGGACGAGTCTCGACTGGACTATGTGGCTGCTCAGAAGGTCCTGAACCCTCAGTAGCCCGGTTTCCGAGGGTTTGTGGGAGACTCTCGACAGGACTATCTGTAGGCTGCGAAGGTCCTGAACCATCAGTAGGCCGATGTGGGACATTTGGCATGTCCTCATCGGAGGAGGAAGAAGAACCGGAAGAACTAGGAGGAGCACGTCTCTTCGAACGAGTGATAGTCTTCTTCGTCATTCGATGTTTCCTCACTTCAGGGCGTGCCTCGGGCTCGCAGATAGTGACACCTGGTGCAATAGTACGCGAAATATTGCGTTCCTTACGCATCGACGCAGTAGGGCATTTTCTGATGATATCTTCATCCACAGTGCCCTTCCGAGGGTCATGACTATAAGACAAAAAATAAAATTTCATTTAACATTCTAAATTAATTTAACATTCAGGACTGTAGAAATTCCTACAGTCCTATACGTATACAGGACTGCAGAAATTTCAACAGTCCTAATTTTTTAGGACTGTTGGAATTTCTACAGTCCTTTATAAATTAAGGACTGTAGAAATTTCTACAGTCCTTAATTTACATAGGACTGTAGGTAACTCTGCAGTCCTAAATCTATATGGGACTGTAGAAACTTCTACAGTCCCGCCCGATACTGCTCGACACTGTCGACGATTGTCGACATTGTATGCCCTAAAATCGGGTTCGACCATCCAAGTAAACGTCTAAACTACATCCTAAACTCCATTCAGGACTTGTATGCCCTCATTTGAAGAATAGAAAAAAAATCACTCAAAATTTTCGAAATGCAATAGGATTTTTTAAATTTTTGGGAGAATTTTGTAAATGCAATAGAACAAGGAGAAAGAATATTTGTACCTTGATTCTTTCGAGACTTTGGGAGCTATCGACAAGGAGGAGGAGGACGAACTCGAGGAGAAGGGCTCCAGCGGGAGGGGGGAGGGCTCCGGTGGCTTTGGGAGGGTTTGGGAGGAGTGTGAGTAAACTTTGTTTGGGCTAGTATGAGTAAAAAATGGACTAGTGTGAGTAAACTTTCTTCATTAATGGGCTAGTCCCAATCATGGGCTAGCCCTTAGTAAACTTTGTAGTGCCCTTATAAATTCCCTAATTTTTCCACCATTTCTCCACATAAAACCCTAACCCTAATTTCTCTCGTCGGTATCCCGAAGATTCTCCCATGGACGCCACCTCTCTCCTCCACCGGAACCCTTTCTCCCCTGCCCCCGCCCCCGCCCCGGCCCGGAACCGGCTCTTTCTGGTCCTCGATCTAGGGTTTCGACCGAGAAGCCGGTCGGTCGTGGCGGTTTCGGCGCCAGGAGGAGAGCCGGCGCCGAAGTCCGCGAAGCCGGTCTACTTGCCAACTCCTCGAGAGAGTTGAGGACTCCTCACAGTGGGTAAAATTACGAATTCACCCCTCTTTTTCGTGTCGTGTCCAGTATATCCACATTAGTCACACGAACTTAAAAAATTTCTTATATGCATCGTTTATGTATGGGATAATTTGGCAAATGTTCCCATTCTAAATATAGAAACTAGCATATACCCTTTTTTTTTTAAAATCTAACAAATACCCCCATTCCGTGTTGGTTAAAATAGTGGGTGCATATCTTAATTTTTTTTACTATTCCATACAAAGAATGGAGGCATTTGCTAGTTTTTAAAAAAAACGGAGGTATATACTAGTTTCTATATTTAGAATGTGGGCATTTGCTAAAATATCTCTTTATGGAATCTGGGTTGAGTTTGCTTTATATATAGTCGTTGATCAGAACTGCTGATAGTGGAGAACTAAGTGCTGCGTCTACTCTAGGACCGTATCCGACACAATGCATCCTCGACACTCGAGTCCATGAAGTGATCCAAAATATGCTTGGTACATGATATCGGGACATGTACATTTTGGAATAGCTACGATAGTAATCGCCTATTTGAACGAATACTAACAGGGGTACAGACAGACACAATATGGATACAGAAACTTCCCCGTGTCCGTGCAACACAGGTTGGAAGTGACTTGACATGGTTGTGATCATATTTGTTGCAAAGCGTGTCCTTTCTAGAATTGTTTGGAACCTTGTCACTTTCGAAATATTCGTACTTGTTGGTATTATTAATATTTTACTGCAGATAATTGTTATATAGATATGTATCGCCTGTATATATGGAAGTGTATGTATAACCATATCCATATCGTACCTTTATCCTATTTTTTTATGGAATGTTTTTTCCGAATTTGTATTGTCCCTGGATCTGAATTTGTGTCCCTGCCTATGCAATCTACGTGGGAAGTACCTTCCTTCCCCTCCAAATGCTGAGAAAATTAAGGTTTATTGAATTGGTTTAGGAGAATATGGGAGTTGTTATGGATACTCTCATTCTTCAATTTCCCTCCTTTTTTTTTGGAGAGGTTGAGCTGAACAGCAACCCCCCCCCCCCCCCCCCCCCCCCCCCCCCCAAATGACATACCTCTTATTGCAATTCTTCCTTTAAGCCAACGATGTGATTTTTCTGATTCAAACCTTGCGATGCTAGAGTATCAGAGTGACATTCTTCAGAACAACGTGTCACTATCACTATGGCTTACCCACACTGTTCACCGTGATCTCCATGTTCTGAAATGTGTATAGATAAAAAATCACGTGGTTTGAAGATCTCTGCATGATTTAATCCGCACACATTAAAACATTGAGGTCATAACAAGCGTGAATCGGTACAGATCCTCCATGGCATGGGCCACTGACCTTCCCTAGCTTTAAGTAAAGTGTCATCTATCACTTATTCCTTGTTTCAAGGACCTGCCATAGCTTCTCTCATCTGTCTTATGCTATAAAAGTCCAAGTTAAGGGGAAAAAAGGATCTTTGTCCCATCTCATGCATTCTGATGTTAGTGTGATACTTTGCAGTTTGCAATATACTAAAGAACATTCTTTTACTTCAAATATTTCTTCATGTGATATTTGGTAGGTATCATTTCGATGGGACTGCACGAATATTTTTTGAAGGTTGGTATTTCAAGGTCTCAATCCCCAAATGTAAGCAGAGTTTCTGTTAAGTGTACTCGGTGGAGAATCCTGCATTTCCTGATGGATTGGGGATGCTGGATAAGGCTACGTACGGACATCGATTTACTGGTGTCGGAGCTCAAATTCTTGGTGCAGATGATAAGTATATCTGTCAGTACACCAAAGAATCTAGAAACTTTTGGGCAGTAAGTGTTCTCTTTCTTATTTGGATGCTCTAGCGATTCATAATTAAATTGTTCATTTATTTCAGGCACTTCTTCTTTTTGTCCGTTGTTGAAGATACATTCCACATGAACTCACATAATCAGAAGTTATATAGTCAATTATGCCACATATACTTTAAATGTGCACCATCTATTAGTTTATACTCATGGTTCTACGAAACTAAGAAAACTAAGAAATCCACCTGCAATATATGATACACTTATGGTCGAAACTACGTCTAGCTTTAACTCATGAATACAAATTAAGATGTAAACAGTTGAAAATGTTAAGATGTAATCAAATGTGAGTTGTCAATGCTACCTACATTCTGCATGGTGCATCACCAATCTGGTTATGCTCATGGTGGCTCCATTATCTATTGCAGTAGATATAGCACATGATACCCTCATGGTCTGTTGGGGCACATATCACTGTTTTTCATACCCATCAGCTTGCAGTAGAAATCTTTTATGGAATTCGAAAGAAATTATACCAAAAGTTGCAAAAAGTAAGAGGAGATGGAGAAAGAGAATACCAATTGGTAGCTTAACATGCTACTATGAGCTGAATTATCTTTTTGTTTATCTGCGGAGGACAAATTATGGATATTGCGACATCCATGAATTTGGAGTTTGATGGATCATGGAATATGTTTTTTTTGAGTAATAAAAGTTAAAGATCCTCTTTGATGGGCATATGTTTTTTCATATGACATTAAGATCTTCACAGATTTCTTCTTATAGTTTTTCTGGTGGCGGCCCTCTTTCTTACCCTATCACATGAATGATAACGTCAGGTGCTCACATTTAGTATTGAGAGGAGTGTCATTCTCGTCGAGGGATAAGCCTCTTTCACAGAATTCTCTATTCAGCTCTTAACCCAATGTGTGCAATGTTTTCAAGGGCGACTATAGTTTTACGGTCGCAGGATAGGCCTCTTTCGAAGTTTTATCTGTTCAGCCCTTAACCCCATGTCTCCTTACGGGTGCAATATAATTCATGTTTTGAAGTGCGACTATAGTTTCTACAGTATCCAAGGCTTGTTTATTTTTCTTCCCTATTGGTGCAAAACAATATTGTATTACTGACAAATGTCATAGAATTTATGAAAATGAGAAGAGTTACTATTGGTTGAAAGATCACAAAGGCCTAGAATAGAGATAAATAGGAAATAGTGCCCTTGATGAGTTACATGGAAAGGACTCATGTTGCCAACGCAATATGTGGGATCATGCCTCATTAATATTGTTATTTATCCTGTTATATAGCTTGGTTTCAGTGCAACCTTTAATTGCATATCTTATTTTACACAGGCAGGCACGAAATGATGCTGGGGAACACCTTTATAGCAGAGAAAGATTCTACCCCTCCCAGCGAAGAGGTTTCTCCAGAGGTTGGTACTTTCTTTTGTATCTAATTAGTCAACACAAGCATGTATGATTATCCTCTGCATATTTTTTTTTTCAACTGCAAATTAGTCCTGTTAAGGTTGAAGATATGGTGAATGTAATTAACTCAAAAGGTAAACACAAAAGCAATTTCGCATGATCATTTTGTATACAAATTCTCTTAATTTTGTCAATTCCACGAGTATACACATGTATACAAGAGTTCATTCTTGAAATGCTGATTGCATGAATTCACGAATTAAGGTTGAATGGCAATATTATAACATGTGGATACAAATTCAACAGGGATTAGCCTAAAAAGGAAAATACAATAGAAACGTAGATGCTATCTCCTGACTAATAACTACTTGTTCGCAACAACCTATCGGGAAGCAACTCTGCAAACTCCTGGCTAATAAATACCTTAGTTAAGAAATGTTGTTCGGGAGGCAATATTGTAGTAATTAACCCTGGCGCTTATACATTAAATTATTTGCCTTAGTAGATAGATGCACCTCTATCGGTTCTGAAGCATGAATACATGTACGAATATTGGGTACTCAATGGTCGGGCAATTTATAGTATAGGGTATCTTGAATTACCTGGCATATACAAAGGACAGTAATAAAAACTTCAAGAAAGTTTAAAACCCAACTGTCCAACACAGAAGGTTGAAAAATCAGTAAAGAGACAATAAAATACAATTACACAACAATCCGAAAAAGAAGAAACAAGTCTGAAGATAAAACTTGCCAAAAGTTCACCGAAATTCGACCAATGACTGGATGTTGGCTAGTAGCGTTGATGGTCGACGGTCGGTAGCTGTTTCATGCCAGGCTGAGATGGTTGAAGTCTTCTGTTTCTTGTGATCAGTTAGTGAATTCGTAAAGAACATCTAATCTTATATATTCTTTATATTTTGCGGTTCATTTTACCACACTTACCCGTATTCTCAATATGAATAGATCACATATTTGCACATCAAGAGTAGGATTCTCAAATCTCCTATATGTCTGTACATTCTCTTTATAGTTTTTTGCTGATGTTGTTTTAATGATCTTGAATTGGACCCAAGCATGCAGGAATTTAGCAAACGAGTCTTAGAAGGTTTCCAGGTCAGCCCTATTTGGCATCAAGGTTCCATATCAGATGATGGAAGGCATGTCTCTTATTATTTGAAGATCTAGATTTCGTAACTCAAATTGCACTATATAGATTTTTTTTTGCTGCAAGTTACATTATTATAATTTTCTCCTTCTCTCAATCTTCTTAACTGGATTGTTGCAGCAGTACTTCTGAAGTATGAAATCATAAAGATCCACTCAATAATTGTTCAGCTCCTACTAAATTCCAAGTATTATAAGAAAATAACCTTTCCATGTAGAGATGTGTCAACTTTATATAGAACATGCTGCATATATGGATAGGAACTTCAAGCTTCAAGTGTAACATGAAAACTTGGTAATTTCTGTCACATGTCAATCAAGGATAATAAACATCTATGGGACCGTGACATGGCTCAACTCAACCGTTCCAGCTGTAAGCCTCATATACTAATTTATCTTACCAACGTTAACACACACACACACACACACACACACACACACATATATATATATATATGTGTGTGCGCGCGCGCGCGCGTGCGCTGACATATTACTCGAACAAAAGCAAGGGTTTATTCGTAAAGTTACATATCAAGAATTAAAATTACGAAATCTGGTAATACTATTTAACATTAGGATACTTTAGATGTCATAATTTCAATACTTTAAGAGTAATTCTATAGTAAACATCTATCATTTTGTGTTCTAAATTTTGAAAACACAAAATCTAGTAAGCATATAATTTAGATTCTGTAGTTTTAAATAAAGCTATACATTCAAATAACAGTTTGAGGTTAATTCTCCATTCACCTTCTTTATCTGTTACTTATGCACAGTCCCTATTCAATTTGTATGCACTATCCAGTGGAACCGCGGCCCATATGATTCCCTTAAGGCAATTCTGAACATAATTCCACTACCACGACTATACAAATGAATACTTGTACAGTAGGATAAAAGACTATTTCTTGGTGTCTTCTTTTTTGACAGGTCCTCAAGTTCACCTTTCTTCTTTCTATAGGCACCAGAATCGAGCCTTCTCTTACTTGGGCCTACGTCCTGACAGGCGGTATACCGTCGAGCCCGGTTCAGCCACCGATCCTTCGTCGCCTTTGTCACATCACTTGTCGACGCTTCGGCGGTCCAGATTGTTCTTCCACGCACCTCGAATCGAGGCTGGCCCCCAACACTCTTCTACTCTAAATATAGACATCCACTTCCATGATACATAGCCTACTCCAGTGCAGCATGGGCATGTAAGATTTCCCTCTTTCTTTCCATGAACATAGTTTACTAACCACAACATGTATTTCTCTCTCTGATTGCATGTAACCAAACTTCTTTAGTCTCTCTCTCCTAATAGATAACCATTTCTAATACAAAGGGTCCTAATTAAAGAAACCCTAGTAAGTAGCACCTAATATCTAACTCTAAAGGGCGTCCCAGCGCAACGAGGCTCTGCTTACGGGAGGGTTAAAATGTACGCAACCTCTTACCCCGTATATATGGAGAGGTTGCTTCCACGACTCTAGCCAACATCCTCCAACTCTAGTACTTCTATAATAACCCACAAAAATGGATTACATAACGATAGCAGACATGAACTAGGTTAAATTTATATATACTAATGGAAGTTATTATAGAACTATGGGAATGCCATTCGTTTCACTCATTGATTTGATGTGTCATAGAGACAAATGCAGTTTTGCATCTCAAATTGTATCATCATATCTCTTCGACTAGATTTTTTATAGTCCAGGGAACTTGTACGGTGCTCCTTGGTTGCATGAACTTAAACTGCATAACTATAAGTTAGGGATACCTACTCACCAATTGGCCGTTTAGGTTTTATTCATATCCGCTTGTGCTTATACCTATCTTGGCTAAGAATTTGGCACCAAGAAAGAAGGTGGACCTCATGTCGACATTTAGTCGTATTAACTTTGTCAATTCTTTTTATGGATCTTTCTTATGTCCCATAGCCAACCCCATTATGTTGGAAGGAAGTTTGGTTGATAATGAATAAAATTTCATAGGACTCTACAATTGCCTACAAGTTGTATCCCAATCTGTATCGATTTACACATCTTGAGTAATCCAACTAATTTCTGGTAATCCAACTGCTTTCTGGTCGGTATCCCAATCTGGATCGATTTACACAACCTATAGGATGCCAACCAGCTGATCCTTCTAGTAGGATTATTTTCCTAGGTTATTTGACCTTATCAACTTTGATTCCTTTTCAACTAAACCCACTTGGATTTTCGTACCATTGGCAAGAATTTGAATTAACGAGTACTATAATACAAGCTACAAGCCTATACTAAATGGGTCCTATTTGGTTTTTAACTTATCCCAATCAAGCATATACTCTAATAAGTAGAATACTTCTTATTAGACAAAGACAATGATCCTTTATCAAAGTCGTAATCGTCATCCAAGCATTATCTTCTCCCTTCAGAATGAGATGGGTTATGGAGCATAAAAAGTTCTATAAAAGAATTGACAAAAGTTTTAATGATCAACTATCGACTTTATGTCAACCCTCAAAATTGGTGCTTATCCTACCCAAGGTAGCTATGAGTACGAGAGAGCATGTCATAAAACTTTAATAGCCAGTTGGCAGCTAGGTAAATCTACCTTTTGGTTATACAGTTTAAGCTCATGCGACAAAGGATCAACAATGTTCCTTAATTATCTTATTTAAATAATAAAATGATGTTTCAATGCAAGCATCATTTTTATTGAGGGTCTGAGAAAGGTCGAGATGTAAGCAATGTAACTCTCACATATAGAAAAATATTGTTTTCATTAATCAAACCCGCATCCTCAAGAAACACGCAGCAAGCCTCACCATTGTGCCAAGTGACATCATCTATGTTAATAATAATAATAATAATCAATGCTATTATTATTATTAGTTATTATTAATAAAACAATTAATTTATCAGCAAAATATAGCTTACCGTCACTGTTGTGCCAAGTAACGCCATCAATGTTATTATAATAATAAAATAATTAATTTATGAGAAAAACATAGGATATCACAAATTATGTGCCAAGTTGGCTTAAGTATCACTTACATGGAAAATAAGTAAATTGTAGGAACAAATTGGAAGTCCAACCGGGTCTTTTCCGTTTGCTAAACTTGGATGACAAACTGGTATATCTTATATACTTATTGTTGTTAATAAACATAATTCTTAAAGTTATTTCAAAAGACAGTTGAATTCTTGTTCATAATATAAATATGTTGATCGCTAAATTTACAGATAGTCTCCTTTCCCTTTTTCTTTTGGCTTCTTCAAAATGCCTGATTTCACACAACTAAAATTATGCCTATTCCATTAGTTCATTGCGTGTTCTTCCGGATGTTTCGCAATTATGTGGAACTGCAATAATTACCAAACCTTTACTTGTTTTGCGTTCTTTATGGTAGTCATTACCGTTTAGCAAATTTGTTTTCGTAGTTGGCATGCTTTTACAATGTCTTTCACTTACCTATAATATTATTTTCCTGTTTCCAACATTTTTTAAAGTAGAATCGTGCTAATATGAGGTCTTGCTTATATATTCCTTTTTTATGCCACTTGAAATTTCTATCAAGGCTGATCCCTGGAATTTGGTGGTGAAGGCTTTGTTGTTATTGAAACTTTTATCAAGCCTTGTATGAGTGTATAAATAATCTTCGTGGGTTTTTTTCAAATCTTTTATTTGGCATACTAATTAACTGCTTAGTTAACATTTCTTTTTAATTGTTTTACCAAATTTCCCATCTAAGATATCTTTTACACAGATAATATTGTGAACCATTAACTAATTGCACAATCCTCTGCCTTTTTTTATATCCACACTGAGTTATGATAACTATGTTACCAAATTAAATGCTTACTTGTATATAATTAAGCTAAACTTTAACTATAAGACTCATAGAGAAGGATATAAGGGAAATCCTATATAACTTACATATATCTTTGCTGTTTGACATAGATTTTGCTGATTACCATTGGGGAAGGACATATATCTTGCTTTCACGATTTTGTGTTTACTTTTGAAATCCCAATGGTAAACACGAAATATTTTACTGATTTCAAAAGTAAACACAACATATTTGCTTTAAAGTTTTTCATGTTTACTTCTGAGATTGAAAACCTATGATTCTAAAATAATCTAGTCGGTTTATTGGGTTATTGATTATCATTGACAACAATGTTGTCCATACAATTAAAACAAGATTGTTCAAATGGAGAAGTATTTCTATAGTACTTGTGAGCCAAATATGCTTTATGGATAGTAGTGTTAGGTAAAATTTCCGTAGGAAATGCTAAGATAGATGAGTGGAAAGACATTATAAGATAGGACAAGAAATGAGTGTCTTCGTGGAAAATTAGAGGTGATGCCAATTGAGGATAAGATGAGAGAAAATCGTCTGAGGTGGATGGACATGTGCAACACAAACCAGTAGATAGTTTGGACATGCGCAACACAAATCAGTAGATGCACCGGTAAGGAGCGATACGATATTAGTTAAACGAGCCGCTAAGACTAGAGGTAGGCATATATGAGAACAAGGATTGAAGCTATAAAAATGATATGATTTTTGTTAAGTGTTCCAGAGGACATGGCCGTCAACAGTGGTTGATGGGAGAAAGAGGATTCAAACAACCAATCCTCAAAATTTTGAATAAAGGCTTTTGGGTTGCATAAAAGTCTCTTTAGCTGATATGTATTTGCATTTGCTTCTGTAAGTTGCAAAAAACCTTTCCAAATCCACCGTTCTACTTTGTGGTACTCCTAATCTTTTCTCTAGCGTTTTAGGAGAATTTGGACAAAATGGATGTGCAAAACATCCCTCTAAATGGTGAGCTTGTATTCTTGCTCACGGTCAAGATAATCGTATACGTTTTGGATCTTGGAAGAAGTGCAAAAACAAGCATGCTTGTAAAATGTCTAAATTGCTTAAGAACAAAACAATATTACATGACTTGTGCAATATCACCTACAATCAGGACATTTTCACCAAAATTATTTTATATATTTGAGACAAAGATGAAAAATTCCTATTAGTTTTTCCCTTCAATTTTGGTAGAGCAATTAAAAAGAAAGAAGGAAAAGCTGGTCCTGGTCGGTTTTTTCCATATGGATTTGTCAGAAAGATGAAAAAAGAGTTCAATTTTATGCTCATAGTTGTTAAACCTGTGTTTGTCTCAGAGCTTTTACCCACAAATGATACATTGCCCTAAATGTTAACCTGCCATGTGAAATTGTAGAAGAACTGTCACTGTCTTACTATTATCACACTTCTCCTTCCGCCCTTCCAGCAATGGGCGTCTCGTATTGAATGATCTTATCTTCATGTATTTTGATTTTGTCAGTACCTTCCAATGCTAGGTCAGAGCACGTGCAAACTGTAAAGACTGCACGGTGGGAATACAGCACATCCCCAGTATATGGCTGGGGTGATGTGAAGAAGAAACAAAAGTCAACAGCAGGCTGGCCTGCAGCTTTTCCTGTAGTTGAACCTCATTGGCAAATATGCATGGCAGGTGGTTTGTCAACAGGTATTCAATACATAACGCATACATGAAACTTTTACTGTACCTGTTCAACATAGAGCATGCATGCATACAAACCGATACTGATTCACACACACATTGCACATAGGCACATATTATTTGCATACTTATACATATATGGTTTGGAATGGTTTTGATTTTTATAGGATTGGAGCACATATCCAAATCATTTCAAACTACAGGGTGAGGCAGGTTGATTTAGATTTACACAGTCAAGTAAGACTATATCTGAAATGCTTACAACTAAAGCTGAGTATATAGAAAAGGTTTAAGAGAAGAATCTTCCATTTCAAGCTGCCATAGCCCATAGGTGGACATAAGAGGTGACGTTATCACATGTTAAGTAACATGTTTTTTTTAAATTATTAAATCAGGTATGTAAATGCCATAGCCCATAGGTGGACATAAGAGGTGACATTATCACATGTTAAGTAACATGTTTTTAAAAATTATTAAATCAGGTATGTAAATCAAGATGTCAAGTTGCTGAAACATGTCATGATCCGTCTTTAGATCATAAGGACCATAATTAACCAGTTTAGATACTTTCAGACTCTAAGTATAGTAAATTTAGTTTTGAAGACGGGAAGTTCAGGGCATAAGTATAAACCTCAAATTTTCTTGTTAGTCAAGATGCTATGTATCGTAACTGTGTTCGAATTCTTAGTGTTTATATTCTTATATAGGGGTACTAGTTGGTCCAGATAACATGATGTTGCTCAATATACTTTAAATTTCTCTTTGCTGATACCGGATCTCTAGGCTAAAGTAACATTTGTTTCACCATCATCCACTTTATGAGCCTCCTCAGTTGATGGATTTCAAGTTCCTCCTTAGAGGTTGTGCATTCTGCTAGGTGGGCATAACAAAGTTGGCCTCTATGCCCCATATTTATCATACTTCTGATAATTACTTTATTGATGTATCTATCTTCATCTTCAGAGATTCTTTTACATGTTAAGCACATGCCTTTTTTCTTAAAACATGCTCCTACTATTGGTTGTAACCATTCAGAAGTGATGTAAAGATAAAGAGCAAATTTCATTTTCTGGAATTAGAATTATAAATAGGAATTGTTGTTTCTATTGGGCATGAAGATAACAATAATTGCAAGGTACAATGCAACTCAAGAGTCATGGTACTGTGACTTAGAGATTAAAATAATACTTTCTTCGATCATACATACGTTAAGTTGAACTATACATTCTTTAATATAAAAACTTAAAAGTTTCTTATGTTGTTCTATCAGACATACTGATGAGTCTGTATGTATTTTCTCAGGTTGGATAGAGTGGGATGGAGAACTTTTTGAATTTGAAAATGCTCCTTCTTATTCAGAAAAAAACTGGGGTGGAGGTTTTCTAAGAAAATGGTATTGGGTGAGGTCCTTCATCTCTTTCCTTAGGAATCTGCCAGCATAGATAATTTGTGTTTCTTGTTGGCTTGTGAAGGCTGAAATAGTTAGTTTATCATTATTTGGTATTGTGAAATGTTGTATGTACTGGTCTTGAATTCTTTCAGCTTCAGCTTATATGTTGAATTTGTTTTATGACCAGATATGAACCATTTAGTTGATATGTAATAATTGGTTGGGCTAATTTTAAGGAATGTTTGAATAAATTTGATCCATGATATACGGGGTTAGACTCGCTGGTTATACACACTGCTAGAAAGTACTAACAACATTTTTTGTTTACATTCATAGGATTAGTTAAGTTTTATCTTTGATCTAGATTATTTATGCTTTATCCATACTCCAGGCATAAAGTAGGATCCTGTTAATTAGATTTTTCGACATCATACATTTGTTAGGTTGTTTGCAGCTGCCAAGCGATCACTCTAATCTCTAAACTAAGTAAAATCATGAGACTTCCAACTCCTATATTTTTAATTCCGGAATCAAATATGTTTTAGTCTCTAGGATCCAATTCTAAATCCGTGTCGATTAAAATCTAAGCTTGAATTTAGATAAATCCATTATAGTTTACTAGAACGTCGGCTACATGCATGCTCATTTAAATATAGTAATATCTATAAAAATTTAGAACTTTTATTCGCCCTATTAGAATTTTCTGAAGGCAATTCTAGCGATGTCAGCATATAGATACCGATGTTCCTCAGCTGGCAGAGTTTTCAAAAGCTTTGGCTTACACATCTGATGGACTTAACTTTTACATATAATTGGGAACTTATGATATTTGCTGCTGGAAGTCAAGACATATCTAGAAAGTCCATGGTTCCCATTTTGTGTTGGATATGTCAGATATAAGGCCCTATAGCTTCGGATACAAGTCAGCTACGTGCATGATCATTTAAATATAGTAATAGATATGTGATAAATAACCAGAAGTTCAGCTTATCAAAAAATTCTGAAGGTAATTCTTGTGATGTCAGCTTATAATACTGATTTTCTACAGCTGACGGAATTGACAGAAGATTTGTCTTACATATATGAAGTATTATAACTTTCTATATGATTTGGATCTTCTGATATTTTCGCTTTAGTCGCTAGAAGTCAAGAAATATGTAGAAAGTCCATCGTTCCTGTCTGGTGTCTGATATAAGGTCCTGTACCTTGTTATACATCCCAAAAACAAAATCCACTTATGGATAATAGCATATGTCTCTTTTACAGTACCGTGAGTATTGGTTCTACTGGGTATTAAATATTCCCTATTTTTAATGTCTTTTATACTCAGGGCAGCCTGAATTATTCTTTTATAAAATTCGTACCAATTGTTTTGTTGTATTTAGGAAATTCCAAACATTGTTATACATGAGAAAAAAGACAGAAATGGGGTAGGAATACTTGTGGACAATTCATTAACGAAATGAGATGGGGATACTTGTGGATAAATCATTAACGAATAGTATTGTAGATGTAAACAGAATAGGAGATAGAAGAATGTTAATTTAGTTAGTATTAGGGGAGGATGTAATATATATATATATATATATATATATATATATATATATATATATATATATATATATATATTACTGTACCTTGAAGAGGAGCTGGAGCACTAGAACGAGGAGATGGAAGTGAAGGCGAGCATGTCCGAGGTTAATGTTCTAGTTTTCATCAGCTATATATGTGTGTGTGTGTGTTTCAGGTTAATAGTTGTAGTTGGGTAGAACAATGATTCCCCTATTTACCTTTTTAGAATATTAATTTTATCTTGCAGTAGATGATCCATGATAAATCTATCCTAGAACCTTACAGGCGATATCACGAATATGGGTACTGGTGTATTCGTATATCATGTAGCCTAGAATGTTTGTTACGTACTCGGCTCGACGTATTTTAGGAGCGGGGTGTGACAAGGGAGAGTATATATAGATGGACAAGAGTTACCTAAGAGTGATGTCTTACGCTATTTATGGCCAATTATTCATTATGATGGAAAGATTGAGAATGCTGCCATGCATAGAATTAAAACATAATGGTTGAATTGGAAGAATGTTTCTGGAGTTCTTTATGATCGCAAGATACCTTTGAAGTTGATTATTTTTACATGATTTATATAAGACCATCCATGCTTTATGAATCAGAGTGTTGAACAATTAAAAAAAATGTCTAGAAAGTTAGTGTAATTGAAATGAGACTACTAAGACGGATGAGTGACAATATTTTAAAGGATTAAAGGATGTGGTAATAAATGAATCCATGGAAAGTTAGAGGTGGCGCCAATTGAGAACAAGATAAGAAAAAGTCTAACTTAGATGGTTTGGACATGTGCAACACGGATAAATAGATGCTCCCGTAAGGAGGAGCAAAAATATAGTAGTTAATGGAGTCTCGTATAATATTAGTAATTTGCGTTTAGGTCTCCATATTGTCCAGAAGAGGATTTGGGTCTCGTCCTAACGGTTGATTTTTGATGACCGTCCAAAATGGAGATCAAAACTAAAATTTTGAATATTACGAGATCCTAAAACTAAATGAAAAAATGTGAGGGTTATTTAGTTTTGCTTGACATGAATTATTTGAATCGGGTTATTTAGTTTTGTCATGACCAATCGAGAATTAGACTTATGATATTGTTGATTGCTTTTATCCTGATATCAGCAGTCACACAACTCTTGGTGACGTGAATTGTAAGCATTAAATAATTCGACTGGGACAAGATACATCTGACGATACACGATGCCCACGAAGTAGTCTCCATCGAAACTGCCGCCAGGAGTATTGAGTAGCTGTTGAGATCAGGATAGAAACAAACAACAGTTTCGCAAGTCTCACTGTCGTGACAAAACTAAATAACAGAAGTCACACAACTCCCACCATGCAAAACTGAATAACCCTCACATATTTTCGTAGAGTCTCATATAATATTCAAAATTTAAATTTATGTCTCCGTTTGTACGGTCAGCAAAATCCACCGTTAGGACGAGACCTAAACTCTATTTTGGACAATATGGAAACATAAACTCAAATTTTCAATATTATACGAGACCCTAAAACTAAATAACCCTTAATTTTTCGTAGTAACTTACCATTTGAACCTGATGGCTACAAACCTGATTAGACTTGGGGAGAACAATTACTCTTTCATTAGAATAATTTTGACTTTTTAGTATATTAGACTGTTTACAACTCCGTTAGGTATCATTTTAAGCTCGAGATAATGAGACATTGTAGGACAGTAATTATATTACAGAACAAACACAAAAGGAGTAAATGCATTCTACACATTATCAAACTATTATGGGACGTTTGGTACCCGGAATACTATATAGCTGGAAACTCTATATTTGCAAGAATCAAATTTTCTGGAATTAAATTTCCTGAAAAATTATATTCCCATATTTGGTGAATATACAAAATATTCCCGGAGATGATAAATGATAAAAAATGAAAATAGGATTAAAAAAAAGACTGAAAAAATGAAAATAGGATTAAAACTGAAAAAAAAACCTTAAAATTTTGGAAAATATGAAAAAATGGGGGGAGACCAAAAACCATTCTTAAAAAAAAATGGAAAAGATAAAAAAAAAAATTGAATTTTTTTTTTCTTTTAAAAAAAGGGAAAGATGATAAAACTGAAAAAAAAAACAAAAAAACAAAACAAAAGACAGTCATTCTTAAAAAACCGGAAAAAAAAAAAAAAAAAAAAAATCTAGGTCAGTAGCATGTCCTATTGGCCTGACAAAATGCTGATCCCAAAATTTTCTACTCTGGACTCCTAAGGCCTAGAAGTAAAGAAATCATAAAGTACATACCTCCTTACTATGGATCACCTCCTCTCCTCCAACTCCTCCTCCTCTCCTTGCTATAATGTCTGATCTAGCATGCCAATGAAGAAACCAACTCAAACTTGTATATACTTACAACGGCGACGACAATAACTAACAAGACACACTAGTCAGTTTATTGCCTCGTTCCTGTGAATTGTATGTATACCTTGGCTCTGTCATTTACATCTGGTGATGTGTGTTGGCCTTGATCGACCAGGTCCTAAATGCAGCAGCTGCCTAGTTGGTGAGCGGCCGAGCTAGCACCTTGGCAGAAGGGGGTGGCACTGGCTAAAGAGACGCGTGAATCTGGAAGAGCGATCGAAACACTGGATGGATTCAAGGTTACTTCTTTCCAATGTAAGTCATTGGCTTCCTGGCGATTCTGTTGATTGAACTCCCTACAGATATATGATTCCTTGTATCAGAAAGGATAAAAAAATTCTTGTTTGGTGGATGATGCAGAAGCTGAGACAGGGAGCAAATGCTGGTGTCGCCTTAACTCTCAGAAGTATTTGCTTACATTACTGGTTTGGAATAAAAGTCCGATTCAAGATCTGGGAATTGGCCTCTGTATCGACAGTGCCTTTAATTAATTCTTTCATCTTCTTTCACATGACTTGTCAGATGATAGTTATGTTTCTTAAAGAAAAAAAAAATTAGGACAACAAACTAATTGATGAGCAGTCTTATAGCATTATTGTATTGAGTCCATTTTATGTTCATTATTTCACTCAAGAGTTGTGTCATTTTTATCCAACATAAAAATCACTTTGAGAGTAGTTTGATGAACATTCATGTTAGTTTTATACAATAGTTTGATACGCGACAACTCATGAGTGGAATGGTGAACGTCCCTACTAGTTTTGGTGTTTGAATAAAAATGGACTCGTACTGTATTTAAACCCCTCTCTCTCTCTCTCTCTCTCTCTCCTTGGGGCAAGCAATTCATGACCTTCCGGTCCTATCAGGAATTGGGAAATTCTCTACTCAATGAACAGGCCTGCCCTTCAAACGTTCCATTTCTAGCAAAAAGGACTCACCGGAATCCAAAATTGGACGTACCGTTGAGTTCGTATTTACATTTAGAATTGGTTTGACCTATAATTTTGTCTCATTTAGAGACCTTTACCCCTGGCACGCTTTTCGGTGCAAAGTGGGCCACACGTGGACCCCACTTCGACCCGAAATTACTGTTTTGCTCCTGTGTCCAAATTGAACGAAAGGGTAGTATTTTTTAGCTATCTCGCTTATTCTGGGAATGTTGGTGATGTTTATTTCAGCATCCGAAGACGTTCATTCTGAGGTCGTAGCTTCTGATCCTGTGTGCTTGACTTTTGGACGTTACGCCTTGCAGCTTTCTTACCAGGCAAGATACCTTGCCAAATTGCTTACAGCATTTTGTATGCTTATTTTATTTCTGTATATTCATTGCATTTCTGTATATTTCTTACATGTGTAGTTTTCTTTCACTCATTACTATGTATTAGATATGTTGACACACACACATGGCACTTAGTATCATGAGACGACAATCACTAGGCGTATGGGCTTTAACCACTCCGGTAAACCGTAGTAACTAGCACGCACTATTGTGGTCGTGTCCGAGGGTCGCTACCCCCGAGGTATGTCGATTGATGGAGTCACGAGGGTCGATACCCCCTTTGCTGATGATGTCCACTCACGTGTGTGTGAGTTGTAAGATTTAGATCGAGTAGCCTACCCTTGCCCATACGTCGAAAAGTTATCCTCATTTGCATTCATATAGATTGTCTTGTACAGCGTACTTATATATTTTCAAACATTATGCATGTTCTAGGAAACTAATGAGAATCCACACTACTTTTCATTTAGTTGCATGTTTGGCAAATGGGCTGTTTGGTTCACGGATTAGGAGCTCGAAAGGGGTCAAAATCTAAAATGTGGACAAATTTAAGTGTTTGGTTGAAGAATTTGAATATAAAATTTAATGTGATTTGTTGATATGGTATGTTGGGTGTCATATTTAAGTATAGTATAAGCACATGGGAATATCCTGAGGACATATTTGGGATGCCAGAATATGTCACAGGATATTCCATTATGAGATTATTGTCATAATGATTGAGATCATTGTATTAATGACTGTAAGGCTATATAATGCCAATGAGACAATCAATAAAATCATCAACTAATTTCAACATGGTATCAGAGCCAAGTTTCCACAAACCCTAGCCGTCACCAAGCTTCCACAAACCCACAGGAGGATTTTCTAGATCTCCTCCACCGAACTCTTCCACGCCCCCCTCCCTTCCTGCCTCGTCTACCCCCCTCCCTTCAAAAAAAAAAAAAAAATCTTCACGGCTGCTGCGACTGCTGCTGCTGCTGCGACGGCGGCTGTGACATGCGTGCTGCCGCCTCCTCCACACCAGCACTAGACATCGCCTAATAGGGATGCCTAGATCTGGAAAAAGGGGGGACATGTTCGGATCTAGGAGCGGACGACGAGGACGAGCGTGAGTCGTGGAGCGGACGTGACGTGATTGGATAGACGAAGCATCGATGGAGGAGATCATCAAGAAGCTAGATTCTGCAGAGGTGGCGACGTTGATGAAGTTGTTGACGATGTCGGCTGGTGAGAACACGACACGAACGTCGCCGGAGTTGAAGCTTCCCTCCATCGATCTGAAATTAGATGGACCAGCCACCTATCTGAGTTGGTCACGGCGGGTGAGAAGAACCCTCGCAGGAAAAAACATGGAGGGGTTCCTGACGGGCGAGACGACAGAGCCGGACGAGGGCTCGACAGGACGCGATGAGTGGAAGTCCACTCATATGGTGATCTACATCTGGCTTCTCAACTCCTTAGTCCAGTCTATTGCCGCCACAGTAGACGGTATTGAGATGGTGAAAGATGTGTGGGAGAAGTTGAGAAGGACCTATGATGGTGTGGGGAACAACTTACGGGTCTTCCAGATAAAGGGGGAGATTGATGACACCGTACAGGGAGAGAAGACGGTGCAGGAGTATGCCACGGAGTTGGAGCGTCTGTGGTTGGATTATGATCACTCCTCAGATCGGGCGAGCTGCGGGGACCCTAAGTGTAAGGAGAGACAGGTGTGTCTGCAGGAGAGGACGATGAAGTTTCTCAAAGGGCTGACTGCAGCTTTCGCACAGAGGACGGCCCTACTTCTAGCCCAACCAAAGATCCCTAGCCTTGAGGAGGCTATCTCAGCCATGATCCAGGAGGAGACACGCATCAGGCTGCAAGCAGGGACATGTGGTCCCCCCGAAGCAAAGTCAGCACTAGCGATCACCAGCTCAGGTAATACACGATCTAAGGGAGAACCCTGGCAGGATAACCGGCAGTGCTACAACTGTGGGGAGATGGGTCATCATCGATATGCTTGTACCAAACCACCTAGGGAGGGAGACTCAGGTGGTGCACGAGGACCGTTCGGCGGACGAGGATATAATGGAGGACGTGGTCGTGGTCGAGGGGGTAGACGAGGCGGCCGAGGAGGTTATCGAGCAAACCTCCTGACATCAGAAGGGAACGGAGAAGCTGATGGCACCATTATTGTAGAGGACCAGGCACTGGGAGACATGAGGAGTAGAACAGAGGAGGCGTCCACCTCATTCTTTGTTAGGGGCAACGCTGCCATATATGCCCATCCATCAGAAGGTACTGACGAATCACTTGCCCTTACGTCTATCTCTTCCCTTAAATCATCAGACTGGATTATCGACTCGGGAGCATCTCGACATGTGACTGGGAATGCTAGTGAGTTTTCTTCCTACACTTACCTAGCATCAGCAGACAGCATTCAGACAGCTGATGGCACTTTCCAGCCAGTGGTCGGTAAGGGTACTGTTAATTGTACAGGTTCAGTAAGATTATCCAATGTTTTACATGCTCCATCCTTTCCAGTCAGTCTCTTGTCCATTAGTTCTATAATCCTCCAACTTAAATGCATTGTTTCTTTTGATATTCCTAAGGTGACCTTCCAGGAGAAAGGGACAGGACGAAGACTTGGGACTGGCACTTGGCATGAGGGACTGTGGTACCTAGATCGAGAAGGACTGGACTCAGCATTGGTATCTATGGCAGAGAAGGCTGGCATGGAAGGACTGCAGCAGAGGACTGAGGATACCTTGAT
This sequence comes from Iris macrosiphon, assembly GCA_036927795.1. Classification (NCBI taxonomy): domain Eukaryota; kingdom Viridiplantae; phylum Streptophyta; class Magnoliopsida; order Asparagales; family Iridaceae; genus Iris; species Iris macrosiphon. The sequence continues at coordinate 176,257,357 of JAYESA010000011.1, read as the reverse complement.
GCTCCATCATCGGAGGATGGGACATTCTTCCTTTGATACTCTAAGTAAGTTATATCCAGAGATTTATGCAAAAACAAAAAAAGAGAAATTAGTATGTGATGCGTGCGAGTTAGGAAAACTTACTAGGAGCTCATATGTTGGCACGGGTCATAGGAGCACTTTTGCTTTTGAGGTAGTACATTCTGATGTCTGGGGTCCATGTGCTACTAACACTATGAATGGTTATAAGTACTTTGTTTCTTTCATTGAGTGTGCCTCTCGTGTTACCTGGTTATATTTGATGAAAAATAAGAATGATGTACCTGCTTGTTTTCGGGATTTTCATAAGCATGTCCAGACTCAGTACAAAGCAGTTGTGAAGGTACTGAGGTCTGACAATGGAACGGAGTATACCAACAGGACGCTTGCAGAATACTTGTCAGCACACGGAATACAGCATCAGACCACCTGTGCATACACACCAGCACAAAATGGAGTTGCAGAAAGGAAAAACAGACACCTTCTGGAGGTCGCAAGAAGTATGATGATCGACATGAATGTCCCACAGAGTCTGTGGGGGCATGCAGTGTTGACAGCAGCTCAACTCATCAACAGGATGCCCTCGAAGGTCCTCGGATGGAAGTCCCCATGTGAGGTATTGCAAGGCAATAATAGTGGGATACTCCCACTGAAGGTGTTTGGGTGTGTGTGTTTTGTGAAGGACAACAGGCCATCAGTTGGGAAACTTGACCCTAGAGCGGTCAAATGCATCTTCGTAGGCTACTCGACGACCCAGAAGGGGTATGTGTGCTGGAGTCCAGTAGAGAAAAAGAAGTTTGTCAGTATGGATGTCCACTTTCGGGAGCATGAGCCATACTACCACCAGGACGGAACTTCACACAACACGCCTAATACTGCCAGTATTAGGCGAGAGGGGGAGATGGAGAACTTTGTGGTAACCGATTTAGAAGTTTGGCATGGAGGCACGGAGAAGGGACAAGAAGGTGAAGGTGTTAGGCCTACGGCTCAGGGAGAGTTACTTACCTACAGCAGGAGAGAGAAGCAAACTGCAGGACCAGTACCGACAGTGCCAGTGCCAAGTCCTTTGCCTGCGTTCGTCCCAACTCCTGAGGCACCGACACCAACCCCCCTTCAGGTGATACCCCCTCCTTCACAAAATATCATTCCTCCTACTTCTACTCCTCCCACACCACTATCTGTACGGAGGACCACTCGCAGCAATGCAGGAAATCCTCCAAACAGATATGGTTGGGATATTGCTCAGTTTGTTTCTTATGACCATATCTCTTCTTCTCATGGAGCATATACCCCCTCCTTCACAAAATATCATTCCTCCTACTTCTACTCCTCCCACACCACTATCTGTACGGAGGACCACTCGCAGCAATGCAGGAAATCCTCCAAACAGATATGGTTGGGATATTGCTCAGTTTGTTTCTTATGACCATATCTCTTCTTCTCATGGAGCATTTATAGCATCTTTGGATAGTATTACTGTACCTAACAATTGGCAGGTTGCCAAGAACGATCCAAAGTGGAAAGCGGCAATGCACGAGGAGTTGGGAGCTCTGGAGAAGAACCACACTTGGGAGCTTGTGAGATTGCCAGAGGGGAAGAGAGCAGTTGGATGCAAGTGGGTCTTTACCGTGAAGCAGAACCCAGATGGACAGGTTGAGCGCTACAAAGCTCGACTAGTAGCCAAAGGATACAGTCAGACGTACGGCATCGACTATGACGAGACCTTTGCACCAGTTGCAAAGATGAGCACTGTCAGGACTCTGATTTCTCTGGCAGCGAATGGTGGATGGAAGCTACACCAACTGGATGTGAAGAATGCGTTTCTTCACGGAGATCTAGTGGAGGAGGTGTACATGGAGATACCACCAGGATTTGGCACCAATCAGACAGTAGGCAAGGTCTGCAGGTTGAAGAAGTCCATCTATGGACTGAAGCAGTCTCCTCGAGCGTGGTTTGACAGATTCAGAAGAGCGATGATAGGGATGGGATATCAGCAGATCAATGCGGATCATACTGTGTTCTTCCGTCGGAGTGGAGGCCACATCACCATGCTTGCGGTGTATGTGGACGATATGATTATCACAGGAGATGATGAGCAGGAGATCGCCCAACTCAAAGGAAAGCTTGGCAAGGAATTCGAGGTGAAGGATCTCGGCCTTCTTCGGTACTTCCTTGGGATTGAGATTGCTCGAGAAGCAGAGGGGATTGTTCTCTCTCAAAGGAAGTATGCACTGGACCTTCTCACAGAAACTGGGATGTTGGGGTGCAAACCTGCAGCGACACCAATAGATCAGAGGTTCAAGATTGATGCTGAGGCTGGAGAACCAGTTGATCGGGACAGATACCAGAGACTGGTTGGCAAGTTGATCTATTTGAGCCACACACGTCCTGATATCTGCTTTGCAGTAAGTGTGGTGAGCCGCTACATGCATGACCCACGGAAGGGTCATATGGATGCAGTGTACCAGATTCTGAGGTACCTGAAAGGTGCTCCCGGGAAGGGACTAATATTCAGGAAGAACAATCACGTGAGCATCGAGGGCTACTGTGATTCTGACTGGGCTAGTTGTGCTGATGACAGGAGGTCTACCTCAGGATATTGCATATTTGTAGGAGGTAACTTGGTCTCCTGGAGGAGTAAGAAGCAGTCTGTGGTGGCCAGATCGACAGCTGAAGCAGAGTACAGAGCTATGGCCTTGGGAGTTGCAGAGCTGCTATGGTTGAAGAATATGCTGGTGGAGCTGAAGCTGGATCAAGGAGCCAAGATGAAGCTGTGGTGTGACAATCAGTCAGCTATTAGTATCGCCAACAATCCAGTACAGCATGACAGGACCAAACACATCGAGATTGATAGATTCTTCATCAAAGAGAAGTTGGATAGTGGATTACTGGAGCTTGGCCATGTTCCAACAAGGGATCAAGTAGCAGATGGACTAACCAAGGGACTCGCCTCAGTGAGCATGATTAGAGGATGTGACAAGATGGGCTTAGTGAATATCTTTCACCCATCTTGAGGGGGAGTGTTGATATGGTATGTTGGGTGTCATATTTAAGTATAGTATAAGCACATGGGAATATCCTGAGGACATATTTGGGATGCCAGAATATGTCACAGGATATTCCATTATGAGATTATTGTCATAATGATTGAGATCATTGTATTAATGACTGTAAGGCTATATAATGCCAATGAGACAATCAATAAAATCATCAACTAATTTCAACATGATTTGACATGAACGGTAAATCTTATTTGTCATGAAATCGGAGTTTTTTTTCTCCGAAGTGAAGTGCGGAAGTAGAAAATCCTTATTATCATTTCGCGTGTTTGGTTGGAGGACTATTTTCTCTCTACTTTAACAAAAAAAAATTTACTATTCATATCACTTTAGCAAAAAGTTACACTTTCTCACTCCAACGGCCAACCAAACACCAAATTTTATGATTTTTAAGTTATAACCTCCACTTCTTCAAAACATCTAAACGAAGGATTTTTTACTTCGCTCCACATCATCGTAATACGCACGTAAAATATAGATTTTAGTTTTTTTTTTTTTTTTTACTTCGTTTCACTTCGTCGAACCAAAGTGTCCTATGGAAAGTATACTATGAAGTCGTGTTTGGTTCGCGGAAAGGGAAGGGAATGATAGGAAATCAATTTCTTACTCTTTCCTTTTCTTTAAAAAATTGTAATTTTCATCAATTTTTCTTTCCTGTGTTTGAAAATACCAAGAAAATTGAGAGGAAAAGTGAATACTTAAATGTGTGAAAGTGAATCCTTCGGTGGGTGGGTGGAGGGAACCACTATTTTTCCTTTTACTCGTTTGGTTCACGGATTTAAGGAACCGGGAAAGAAAACTTGTTCGTTTTCTTGTTTGGTAGCCACAACCTTGGAAAACATTTTTCTCATAGGAAAAAGATAGGTAGAAAAATGGTTTCTCTCAGAACCTATGGGATTGATTTTTCCTTCTCATTTTTCAGCATTTATTGCAAGAAATTAAGACAAAGATAGCCTTATGATATTGTCTATTTTACCAAAGCATATTTTTTCATAATATTATTTTTATTTTAAAAGGCAAGAACATTATGGTAATATTAATATATTTTTTCTTTCATTTCCTACAACAACTAAACACTAGAAATGAAATCAAATGATCTTTCCTAAATGCTTTTCTTGTTTTACCAAACACTGTAAAAAAAATCTGATTAAAATTCTATTTTTTCATTTTCATGGAAAATACAAGGAAATTCATTTCCCTTCCGTGAACCAGATCTTATTGGAAATCACTTTTCTTTTCTCCTATATTTTTTTGATATCCAAACATATGAAAAGAATGATTTTCCTTCCCAGTGCTATGATTCCGTAAACCAAACGAGGGCTTAGGATTTATCACCAAAATGAAAACTAAACTTGAAACTAGATACCATCCAAATGATACAAGTCATGGAATCTATTTATTTATTTATTTATTATTATTATTATTATTATTATTATTATTATTTTCAAAATCAAACATCCAACTTTTATCTCTATATAAATTATTTTTTTATTAGTGCATGTTATGGCAAGTTTCTAATTTTTAGCAAACAAGATTACAATATGAGTTTAGATTTTTGCGTAGCAAATATACTGCTCTGAAGGGACCAACTGCTCTACATCTTTGATATGAAGAGAGAACCAAGTCCATAACATAAACAAAACAAAACCAAACTCTAGTGCTTATCCAGGAGAGAGATAAGATCTCGATTGGGTGACGAAAAAAATCAATGGATCGAACTATGGGGCCGTATTATTTTTTTTATTTATAAATAGTGAAAATTAGGGGCCAAAGTTCCAAGCGTTAGGTCGGACATCTCAAAAAAATAAGAAGTATCTTTTGTAATAAAATGTTGATGAAAATTCAGTTAAATGCTATGCTTCTACTTGTACTAGATTTTCGTCACTAAAAAGTATATATCAATGAGAATCAGTGTTTTAAAATTCAGACCGGATTCGCTTGTTCAATCGATTAACATGTGAACCGATAGTTTTTTCGGACTAGATCAATGTTGACCCACTAAATTAACATGTTTTAAACTATCCAAAAAAACCAACACAAAAAAACCAAAACAAGCCAAAAAAAAAAAAATTATTGTCAGATTTTCGCTAACTTTATAACCAAGTTGGCAAAAAATTGACAAATAAAAAAAAAATTATTATTTTATATTTTCACCATCAAAGATGGCAAAAACTTTCGTGATTTCAATTTTTTTACAAATTGTATCTTTTTAGTTAATTTGTTTAAAAATATTTTTTGTACAACAAATTTTTTGTTATTACAATAATGACTTAAATGTTCATGGCTAACAATAATATTAATTTTACATATTTTCATATCATCTATATAACAAATTCCAAATGATAATGGTTACAATAATGCTTTACACGTCCACGTGTACGACGTAGTAAAGTAAAATTATCGACTCAAATTTATTTTATATGTCCACGTGCATCGGTTACAAAGAGTCGTTCAAATTTTATTTATCTTAAACTTAAAATACAGTAATTTGAAATTTTCATCTCACTACGTAACTTAAACATTAAAATAATAGTCCATAATATTAACTGAGGAGTTGTCTAACTTATAATATATTGATATTTCTATCATATATATATATATATATATATATATATATATATATATATATATATATATATATATATATATATATATATATATGAACTATTCAAAATAATAATAATTTAAAATAATTATGGGTCTACAATAAGCTAAGGCAAAAAACTCTGAAATTTAATTTCATGTTCAATATCTTAGCTACGTAGAGTTCTTGCACCTGGTCGCATGTGTCCCTGACCGCATGGCTCCTGCCCACATAAACACCTGACCGCATAGTTCCACGAAACATGTGTCCGAACAAACAACCGTACATATAACTCTCGCATAAAAGGAACACACGAACGCCATGCGACGATGCTGACGTACAAAGTACAAAATGTGCCAATAAAATGTCACTTTGCGTCCTTAAGTTCGAGTCGATTAGCTTACAAGAAAATTTTCCTAAATGTTGTGACAAAATAAAAATTGTCATAATAAGATTCACACTTAATTCCTCTAGGAAAGTCAACCCACATGGACCACCATCCCATGTGCATATACCAATAAGCTAAATATTTAGATATACACATCAGTGATTTTTCAATGTGGAACTAAAACTCCCAAAGCAAAGTACAAATAAACAACATATGCAACAAATGACCCTTATTAGTTAACTATAGCATACATATGCAACAAATTAGCAGTTGCTTAATATATATATATATATATATGCAACAAAAGAAACATGCACATACCCTAAGAGCATGTAGAATGTAAATACTGAGATGAATAAACATGTACTCAACCAGGAATAACTCTTGAAATATTGGTGACCATCAAATTGTAAGACATTAATTGACCTCTAATCAAATTGTAGTAGCACATTTATATATACAAACTTGTCTCATAAACTTGACAAAGTATCTGAGGACACAGAGCATTAATTGACCTCTAATCAAATTGTAGTAACATATTTAAATATACAAAAATTTCACACAGTATCTGAGGACACAGAGGCAGAGGCAGCGGCTGTTAAGAGGCGATGACGGTGACTGTTAAGAGCGAATGTAAAAGCCCACAGCTAGTGAAGACATAAAACACGGGCCATAAGAACCTCAGTTAATGTTAAAGGCTGAAAACTTGTCGATAGAACAATGCACATAAAGAGATTAATGTCGGTATATAAATGATTACATACCTCCAAAAATGGTGAAACCAGTCTCTCTTTCCCTGCAAACATGAAATTGCAGAAGAGCAATTAAAAATGGTTGATTCTAGGGTTGGTATTTCACATGGATATGAATGAAATAGACTGATATGATTCAAATAGACAAGTAAAAAAGAAGGGAAAAAACTAAGGAAAAAACAAACAAATTATATCTATATAAATTGGTGTTTCTTTGGATCTATGATACTAAGGTAACAAGGAGGAAACCAATACATCTAAGCTACGTCTTACGGATACGGATGGATGATAAAGGATACTACAACACAGATACGACACTTGGTGTGTCCTAGTATATCTTGGAGTGTCCGAAAAGTGTCCAATACATGTCCGACACGGCACATTTTTTTCTTAATACTTTTGCATAGGAGATGACTTTTCTAGCTCATTGTCTTTTGTGAATATATTTTTGACACCTATAAAAGACATTGTCTTGTGTCTCATGCCACGTAAGAATCACAACACATAACAAGACAATAGGGTTGGAGATGCTCTTAAAAGAAAAGACACTTTGGAGGAAAAAAATACACGTATCTGTAGCAACCATATTGTTTTCCAAGTGCATTCTAAATCTTAAAAAATGGACGACACAACAAGTGCATTCTAAATCTTAAAAAATGGACGACACAACAAGTGCATAATCTGAAATAAATTATCTACAACCATAAATAAAGAACTTGCACAGCTCAAGAAATTTTTTACTGTTGCACTTTGTGGAAACGTTTTAAGAACATAATAGTATAATACAATATATAAATAATAGAGTTCATCGTAATAAAATAAAAATATATAGCATCTAATAAAGCTTAAATACTAATACAAAGTTTACCTCAATGAAATGGCCACCACCATGGACCACTTCTTGAATTATTTTCTAAAATAATTCGTTTTAGCTTGTCGAATTCCTGAATCAGCTCATCATGATTGTTGTTGGAATTTCCAAGTTCTTCTTTTACACTTTTGAGAGCCACTAATAGCTCCTCATTTTGGTCCTTTACTTCAGAAAATTGTTTTTCAAGGACATCCAAGTTATCTATTGAAGTCTTCAATAGACTATTGATTTCTTCAACGGAATAAATATTCGAGGTGAAACCTGATGAATATAAAATGTAAACAACTAATTAGGAATATGTAGGCAGGTTAGTGTCTCTGTTGTTAGAATGTACCTATTAGGTTTCCAATTATAGCAAATGTGACAGATAGAAAATGGCTGAACAGTGGACGTCACTGATTTCTTCTGAGATAATTTTTTCATTTGCTAATTTTGCTTGTCTGGTCCGCTGTCATACTAATTGTTCATTTTGGAAGCACAATTCTCTCTACTTGAGAAACTGAAAGGGGGTTAAGATTTGGAAGCAAGAAAAGAATTATGTGCAGGATCCATCAAGTGATGATTTTGTGACCATTTTGTACATTTTGTAATTTTTTATTTTCGGTTTGAAACAATGACTGGCATATCTTGAATGGCAACAAGAGAAGGTCATTATATCATGCTGATTTTGTGTTTCTTTTTAAGTCCATAAGCCCAATTTTGGACTGATCCATTAACAAAAAAAAGTCTATAGAAACCGAAAAAAATAAAAAACTGAACCGATTATTTCGGTTCAGTTTAAATTCAGTTCCTGTCTTATTCGGTCCGGTTTCAGTTTATATTTTTCTAAATTCGGTTTTTGGAAAATCAGTTCGATTTGAACCGAAAAAATCGAATGCTCACCCCTACTTTCTGGGCCTAGTCAAGGAACAAGAACCAGCTGCCAGGTTCGGTCAGGACAATGTTGAGTCGAACCCTATATACACTGACAGCTTACATTCAAAAAAGCTATATAAACTAAACATACACTTATTGAAGGTATGTTTCCAGATATTAGACGGTCACTGAGAACCAGGGTACAAGTTTGATGACTAAAGCTAATGTTAGTGCCAACAATAAATAACAAAAAATTTACTGTACCGATAAAAAAATTATAATAATTAAATACAACGATATAAGTTTGATAAATTTACAAACGACAATAGGAATCGCCAGTTGAATTGGCAAAAATTTGAAAAATTGGATTTTTGCCAACCTAGGTTGGCAAAAATCCGACCTGTATTAAAAAAAATTTTAATCAATTTTTGCCATCCCCAAAAAAGAAAAAAAAGAAAAAAAATCAAAAAAGTCAAAACACAAAATTTCGCCATTGGCGAAAATAGGAAAAAGTTGGTTTTTTTTTGTTGGTTCGGTTCGGTTTGTTTGTGTAGTGGTTGGTTCGGTTCGGTTTAGTCTTAGTTATTTGGTTTTTGTTTGGTTCATTTGGTTTTGCTTGGTTTATTTGATTTTTGTTTGGTTCAACTTGGAAAAAAAATGGGTCTCCGCTTGATTTTTGCTTGGTTCCAACATCGAGCCATAGATGATTATAGTCTCCGCTGCTATTATGATTATGTAGAAGGGATGATACGTTATTTTTATATGAAAATGTCTGTAGTACTTATTTATGTCCTCTATTGTGTATTTCAGCTTCCAGATTTATATACCGCATACCAAAATAAGCCAGTGGGGTACCCGTTACGTACAACGGTTGGCAAATTTTTGGCTGCTATGCAACGAAGAACGACTCCTCCGAACCCTCCCTTATGTATTCCCGGCGATTATTTTCAGGGTTTTGTTGCACAACGACAAGCACGCCCCCCTAGAAAGTATACCACAGTTTGGTATCAAGATGATGGTCTGCCACTGCAAGATGACAATGGCCCTTCTCAGGCGACGACCGTTGTAAAAATTTATACGTTAAAATATGAACGTTACTATGACAGAGTTACTATTAACATATCTGTAACTATGACAGAGTGAGCACTATTAACATACATATAAAAAAAACCAAACAAAAAGACCACAAAGAAAAAAAAAACCAAAACAAATAAACTCCTAAAAAAATAACCCAAAATACCAAAAATAAAACCAAAACAAATAAACCCTAAAAAAAACCCAACTTTTTCCTATTTTCGCCAACAAAGTTGGCGAAAATTTTATTTTATTTTATTTTTATTTTTTTTAATACAGGTCGAATTTTTGCCAACCCGGCTGGCGATTCCTATCGTCATTTATAAATTTATCAAACTTCTATCACTGTATTTAATTATTATAAATTTTTTATCGGTACAGTAAATTTTTGAATAAATAATCGCAAAAACATAAAAAAAAGATACAAAGCATTGTTGTGCAGAATTATATAACTATCATGCCAAAGATCACATCAAAAGCATCAGGTAACTCTTGAAATAAATGATGGGACAAAGCAACTCACCCATCTAGCATCTGGGAGCAAACGACCTAGTCTCCTCCTCCTTTTATTTCGGTGTCCGTCTTGCTCTAGCTTTTCCAAAGTTCTATCAATGCTCTCTTTTCCCTGAAATGAAAATACAATTCATGTAATCATATAAAACAATACACAAAAGCTTAGAAAGAGCATACCTCAACAATCGAAAAGTAAACACATTTTAAACATGCATTCGCTTGTAAGTAAATGCTACACTTAACTCCAAGATTAATTTCACTGCAGAAGCATTTGACACACACCCGTACCTTTAGAAGATTGATCTCCATTGCTAAGAACAAAGTGCAATTGTATAACAAAATCAGGCCCGCCACAAGAATGCATGTTGGTGACTGCAACCTCTCCGCCTTCAATTTCAGCTAATTCAATGTCATTTACCTAAAACAGAAAATCATAAATTACATTGTTCCAAAAGACATTCCTTAACGTAGTATGTCTTCATACATCTTCAGATAGTTGGTCATATTATATGTCCTTACTATTCCTTAACGTTAATCCTTCAGTTCGAAGCTTTTGACAAAATAAATAAATGGCATAGTAATTCATAGAGCATGAAACATTGGATCAGCCTTCAACAAAATCTCACATAAAGTTACACAAGGGGGTGGTCAAATGCTGCAAGCCAAGTTTGCTAACTTTATGAGATAAGATCAAATCATGAATCATCTATCAAATCAAATCTAAGGAGTAAAGTCGATCGAGGACAAATGAATTTGAAACTGAATGAGCTTCAAATTCTTGTAGCCTTATTGGTCCCTAATGAGGCTGCATCATCCTGAGAAGATCAATGACTGAGAATGTTGTGACTAATAAGTTCGTAAAACAGTTTTTATGAACTTGCAACACAAATAATATTGGCAAACAAAAGCCTACTTGATCAAGCAGTGGCTGCACAATCTCATAGTTTTTAATTTTCTACTTCAATCATTTTTAGTAACATGTTACAGGAATAATAGTACTAAATCCTCACCAAAGCAAGCTCACTTGACTAAATTTGTGCATATTCAATAAGACAGAACCGCCATGAAAAACATTATAACCACAGTGCTCCTTGACATATTACAGGCAACAACACCATAAGCAAAAGGTGGCCACTTTACAGTACAATCCAAAACTCAAAGTAGGAGGAAAATATATCCTATTAACAGTTTAATACTGCAAAAAGAAAGCAGTTACATGTATTTTGGTGTAGTTCAACAAACTTCCAACATCAAAGAGCTCTTACAAAGTTGCCAAAGCCTGGCACATGATTATTTCTAAGAATTTACAATGTCAACAAATAAGTCAAAAAAAAATCAGGCATTGAAAACAATTCCAAGGAACATTCCCTTATATTTATATCTTCATTAATAAGCAGTTATTTGAAAATACTTTTAAAAATCTACTGCCTCCTAAAACAATGTTTTGTGAGCAACATATGTGCTTCTTAAAAAAATCCCTTGTAAGCAGATCTAACACTAGAAAATAATGAAAATATTTCAATAAAGTAGGTGGAAGATGAGCAATAAGACACATAACTATAAGCCAATGAAACAAAATGGAAGACTTTCTAAAGATATAAAAATCAGACACACAAAAGAATGTTTTGAACTAAAGCAAGTTAATTAAGGTATTCAAAATTCAAAAATTACAATCTCACATGGAAATGGAAATTGGAACTACAAATTACTACACCCATTATTCAGTACTCCAAATTAAGATTAAAAACATAGGCAACCTTCTCCACCGAACTAATATTAAATTTTACCTAATATGAGTAATGAGCAGTAATTAATATTTTTCCACAATAACAACCATTGGTGGGACTGTGATAGTGTGATTCAATCTGCATCTTTGACTTGAATTGCTGCCTTGGACTCAGGGTTAACTATAGCATTCTTTTTCTTCTTTCCCACTCATCTAAGCATTTCCCTAGTGATAGTGTTTATTCTCAATTTTACAGAGGCATGGCCCTTATGGAGCTAAATGGAAGAAAAGATTCAACTGGCCTACCCCAAAAGGTTGGAATAAAGGTTTTGTTGTTGCTATTATTGTATTAAGTGTTAACTGATTAATCCTAAACCAACAAGCCTAATCTCGTCCAGCATAGAAGTCTCTAGTAAATTTTATTTAAAATATTTTTCTCTTTAATCTTATCCATAGTATAGTAAGTTCACTGCTTTTCCTTAAAATCAAATCATAAAGATCCAGTATACTAACATCAGAATATTATGTGATATCCACTGTCCCTCTGTGTTGCAATCAAGAAAAGAAAATAAGAGGCTATTATAAGAAGCTCCTACACACGACAGGGATGAAGAGAAGGTAACCCTTGATGTAGGATCAAACTCGTTGTCACTTTATTGACTTGTCAAGACAAGCATAGAAGATCCCGGTATTGTTGCATAAATTATCATATCATAGGCGTCACATATTTTCTCCCAAAATTGGCCAGTATCCAAATTGAGATTATAGAAAAACTATAGCAAACGAAAGGAGTAAAAAATAGGTATAATAAATATAAATATTTACAAAAGGGAACAATAGTACAATTAAGAAATACATATATTTTGTACTAATACGCTTACTTGATCAACCTCCTCTCAGCTAGACCATTAGACCACCCAGCTTGCAATGAACTGTCCTAGTAAGCCATGAGGTAATATGAAAGCTATCAAGAGATGGAAAAACTGAACAGTTCATTGACAATGATGATGCTATAATGTCTATCTTAAGTTGAATCAAATATTATATGTTAACCAAAAACCCAACTTAAATATGACACCCACAAAGGGTTAGAAATCTTAAAACAGAGCCATGTAAAATGAAGTAAACCCGTTAAGGAAAAAAAGGTACTAAATAAACATTACCAGGATATAGTTTCAAAGTCATAAGAACAATATGATAGGTAGGTAAACATAGAATACAAGCATAAGCCAGAGAAATAACACTATCAAAAGTTGAAACCTGTTGAAGAATAAATTAATCAAAATTAATTATTATGTTTATTCTTCAACAAAACCTTTGGAGAAGTCACAATTGTTAATATGATTTTACCTAGGGAGCACGGGTGTTCCGTGTCGTATACGTGTCTGAGTGTCCGTATCATAAATGTGTCATGCATGACATGAACACTCCCAATAACACAAGGCCACACTGAAAACAGTGTTGTGTACATATTGTGTCCTATTTGTGTCCGTTGTCCATAGGATGTCATCAATTTGTTCCTCATATTTTGAATTGAAAGAAATGGAAGTATCACAATGAGAAAAAAAATCTTTCTTTTCAAGTCATTTTCGTATCATATTCCACACTATCATCATTTTACCCGACAAGAGGAACCCAACTTCTACCGAGTTCCTTGTTTTTTTTTTTTCCTATTTACTTGTACATTTGCCTAATTCACGAGGAAAAGGTAAAGAAAAAAAAAACATGAAGAATCGCATAATAGGACCAAAGCAATCACTTTACACTACAAAATATACTAAGACACCAAAATCGATCTTGTGCCCATTGTAAACCCCTGATTTTTCTTAATTATTAAATCTTGGAATTTTTCCGATTTTCTGGAATTTTTCGGGAATTTTCTGTAATTAAAATCAAGGTTTTCAATTAATAAAGGATTTTTAATTGTTAATAAATAGTATTAAAATATCATGAAAATAACATTTTTGGGTGTAAAATAGAAAACCAGACTTAGGGTAATTTTCTGGGATTTTATTGGGCATCAGACCTATTTTTAAAAGCCTAAAAACTATTTTCTAAATTAATTAATTAATTAATTAAAATTTATTATATTTATTATTATTATTATTATTATTACTATTATTAATTGTTTTTTTTTTATTTTTCCTCGGGCCCGGCCCGGCCCAGTGGGCCGAGCCCAGTGCAGCGAGCCCAGCCCATCCCCTGTGCTTAGCGGGTCGGGCGGGTCCGCTCACCCGGATCCGCGCCCGACCCGACCCGGACCGCTGTCACCCCTACCCAGTCGCCCACGACCCCGGAAATCCGCCGGCCGCCGCGATTTTCGGCTAACCGCCCCCACGTCGACCGCGCCTCTCCGGATCCCGCGGCCACGACGCCCGGCCTCGCCCCAGCCAAACCCCTTTATATCCACCCATCACCGCCTCCTTTCTTTCCCCCCAAAACTAAAACCTAACCCTAGACGACGAACTCCGGCGAGCCCGTCCACCGATCCCGACCGCCTCCTGCACCGCGCGAGGCCTCCCAGACCCGCCGTCGACTCGCCCCGGCCACCCAGCACGGCCCCTCCGCTGCCCCGGCGACCACCAGCCTTCTCCTCTCAGACCCGCTGCCCGAGCCACTTCCAGCGACCCGCTGCCGGCGCCGCCCGCATCCCGAGCACCGGCGACGTCGACCCCGACCTCCCTCCGCCGCCGTGCCGCCGTCCCCGGCCAGCCAGCGCCGCCTCAGCCTCCGGCCGGCCGCCGCAGCTCCCAGACCTAACCCTAGCCCCTTCACTGTGCAGTGGACACAGTAGCAGCGTCGTGTCGGACACGATACGGACACAGAACCGCGTGTCGGACGCGAAATACCCCGATCCCGAGTCCGAGGCCTCCCCTCGGTGCTCCTCCATCAGCTCCCCGGTAGGTGCCCCTTTCAGAATGCACTGTCCTTTCCAAACCGCTACCCTGTCCGACCGGGACTGACAGAATAAAGCTCTGTCAATCCCGGGATAGCTTAGAATTTGATAGTAATTGGTTAATGTAATGATTTGTTGGTTTTGGTTAATTAATTAACGATTTAATGCAACGATCCTCAATACGTATATTAATTATATATATAAGAAAATAAAAACCTTAGTAAAATATTACGTAATTAGTAATTATTTAATAGGTAATTTCTGAAATAGTTTTCAGTATTTAAATACTAATTAGTAATTACTTAATAGATAATTTCTGAAATGATTTTTAGTATTTAAATACTAATTAGTAATTATTTAATATATAATTCTGAAATGATTTTCAATATTCAAAATATAATATGTTTTCCAAAATATTATTTCTCTTATAAATTAATTGCTAAAAACAAACGATATTATGTTATTTTAATCGTACTTTCCTATTTTTCTTATTAGAAACAAAACGACATTTTACCGTAAAATAAAAATATAATATTTTCTACGATAAAATAAATAAGTTTTATTATTACTAAAAAGGGTTTTTGTTTTACGAAATGACTATTACAAATTATTATTTTTAATCGATCGTTGGATTTAAATCATTAACTTAGTTAACTAATCAAGACAGATTAAAACCCTTTGTTTTATTCTAAAATCAGATTATTAATAATTGTAGGTCCCTGTAACTAAGGTTAAGACCGTCGCGACTTCTCACTCGCGTCACCAAACCAACTCCAGGCAAGTTTCATATAATTCAAAACTGGTATTTTAGTTGTAATTAAATATGTTGCATGTCATATAGAAATATTGGGACGACACTTGATTTCACGGAACCGACTGATTGACTGATTGATTGACTCATTGACTCATTGACTATTGCCTTGGGAACTGGGGAGTAAAAGTTAGCACCCGTGGTCAAAGCCCCCTTATTGCCTCATTGTGGATAGCTGAAGTCCAACCTCACTGGACTGACGCCGCACCGTGTTCACGCGAACACAGATTGCCTCCAACCCAGACCGGCCACGGGATGCTACCTTTCTCAAAACACTTTAGTGATTGTAGCTTGTCATCATTGCTTCATCGACTTTTACTATTCTTGTTTCATATTTGTTGCATACAAAATTATAAATATTGTTCAAAACTATCTCATTGCATCATTTTAATTATCGTTAAGATGCTGGAATTGGATATATGTTCTTGCTCCCTCCTGACTGGAGATTAACAATTTTAGGTGATTGCGGTGACGATGATGAGTATGATACCTTTTATGGTCCGGACCAGAGTACTGATGCCCTAGCGGAACCTAGCCAGGAGGCCGATGTTTAGTTGTTCCCCTTTCATTTCCAAATTGTAATAATCAGGGTTGAAGTAATAACCCTGGACCATGTTTTGTTTGATCTTTGATTGTAAATGAATTTCTCTCTCAGACTTAGCAATAAAAAATTGAATTTCCTTCATGTATTCTGGATGTCTGTGTGTTACTACGGATTGATACAGCTTACTGCCGCCGTCTCACAACGGTGCAGGCTGGGCATGATCCGACTGGACCCAGATTATTGGGATCGGGTCGTGTCCCAAAGCAATCACTTTACATATCATCTAGGAAGCATTGATATCCTGAAAACCAGTCTGTCGTGTCCGAGTCGCATGTTTCCTGGACATGTATCAGACGCTACACATACACTACAAAATATACTAAGACACCAAAATCGATCGCCGTGTCCATGTCATCTCATGTCGCAGTCATGCTCATGGCTCATACAAAATACCACACACCAATTTTTTTTTCTACATCACATCAAACATGACATTTTTCCACATCCAATCCACTTTTTTCTCTTTGTGCAAGTCATAAACAATTGGAGACCTTTGTACAAATAGCTAGCCATGTGTCAACTTTCTATTAGTTGGAACAAATGAAAAAAAATTCACCTTGTCATGCTTGACCGGTCACATGTGCTCCCCCTCCTCCTTGCATGAAACTATTCAACATATTTTAAATTTCCACCCTTCATTCAAATTTCGTATCATCCTCACCGCTCACTTTCTTACAAACCACACTCTCCTTGGAAACCTAGCCGGCCCTAGTTCCAATGCCCTCCCTCCCTCCCTCTTCATTAAATACGTCACCTCTCTCTCTCATTTTCCTTACACCTCCTCCCTCTCCTCCTCCCTAAAACCCCCACCCTCACCATCACCATTCTCCTCCTCTCCCCCAACCCGAAAACATCATCACCACCACCATTACCACCACCATCAGCCAGCTTCATCACCATCACCACCGCCATCAGCCAACACCAACACCACCACCACCATCCCATCTCTCTCCTCCTCCCTCAACACATTTCGACCACCACCACCACCATTACCATCATCACCTTCCTTCTCTTCTCCTTCTCCCCATTGCAACCCGACCTCCTCCATCCTCCGTTTAAGCCGACCACCATCACCATCACCTCCACGACAGCCACCACCATCTTCTCCTCCATCTACTCCCTTCACCACCACCTCCATCACCTTCACAAGCAACCTCCACCACCTGCTACAGCCGCCGCCACTACAACAACTACTGCTGATCCCGACCTCTGCTGATGTGCTTCGAGCAGCTACTGCTGCTGCCTCCCTGGCCGGAGCACACCCCCGCAGGAACCAAGCTACCACCACCATCGACACCAATCCACCGCCGTACCACCACCACCTTCACGACCCCACTTCCTCCTCCACCTTACTATGACCACTGCGTTTGCTGCAACTGCTGTTGCTGCTGACCCTGGCCGAGCAACCCGACCACCACCAGAGCCACCCTCACCCCTGGCCGAGCTTCCCTTGGTCGGAGCTGCACCTCCGACCGACTGCTTCCCGCCGGAGCCCCGACTTGACCACAGATTCGAACCCGACAGTCTAGAACCGAATGCCTAACCCCCCTGATTTCACATCGATATTTCTTCATCGTCGCCCAACCGATTCCCGAAACGCCTTCTCTGGTATGCTCTCCATGTAACCCTATTTCAATGTCTTCAATTAGAATAATTTAATTTGATTTCTATTGTTAGTAATTTAAGTTCCAAAATCGAAGAAAAACAGTTTTTAAAACATTAAAATTCTCCGATACGGAGTTGGTCGGACAACCACGTCGTGTACCGATTGCACCGAAAGGCGCGTATGGTATTTCCCGATGTGTGGGCTTTCGCTATGCTAAATTGGCTGTTGCTGATGGAGTGTGTGACCGGTCAAGCATGTTGGTGGTGGTGGTGGCGGTGGTGGTGTGTGTGTGTTGGGGAGGGGAGGGTGGGGGGGTGTAAATTGGCTGTGGTATGTTGTTTTCTATGGTGGGAGGGGGTGTGGTGGTGCTGGTGTGGGTGTGTGGGTGGACCTAGGGGTGGGTTCAATATCAGCCTTGCGCGATTGTCGTTGCTGCTGGAGCTTGCGTGTTAGAGCATCATTAGTAAGGCTCATCCCAATTTCTAGATTCTAGATTTAGAATGTAGGAGCTCAATTTGTAGACTAGTAAGAACCATCCTAGGTTCCAATTTCTAGATTCTCAGGTCCAACCCACCCACAAGGACTATAGGTTGAGCTTGAGAATTTCTAGATTCGTAATGTAGGAAATCATTTTGTAGAATAGTAAGTCACAATTTGGAGCCCAATTCTAGATTTACATTATTTTTTGTCCACATTAATTTTTGACCACACAATCTTTTGGACCAAAGCTCATTTTATCATTCTCTACTATTCTCATACAAACTCAACCCATTCTACATTTACCTTTTTTTTATAAAAAAATTAAGACTCAAGATGGAATTTTGGGCACCATCTACTAATGATGCTCTTAGAGCATCATTAGTATGGCCCATCCCAATTTCTAGATTCTAGATTCAGAATGTAGGAGCTCATTTTGTTGAATAGTAGACTCAATTGGAGTTTCATGATAGTCTCAACTTGTGCAATCTCCTCCTCCTTGGTGCTCCTTGCCTCCTTGCTTCTAGATCTACTAATGGTGAAGAATGGAAGTAATTGAAAGTGATTTGGTGAGAATTTTGTGGAGGGATGAGTTGAATTGGGGAAGAACACTAAATTGGGATGGAAAGAAATGAAATGAAGAGGAGAGAGAAGATCCCTCTCCCTACAAGGGGCCGGCCACCTTGTCCCCCTCTCCAAGCAATGTATACAGATTAAAGACTCTAATACCCCTATTGGGTTGTTATGGAGAGAAGTTAATTAGTGGGAAGCTTCTACTCGTAATGAAGGGATTATTTAAATCACTAATTAATCAAAGTTGGCTTAATATTGGGCCTAATTGGGCCTGATCTAATGGTTGGGTTCATGGCTCATGACAAGTCTAATTGGGTCCACTAACACCAAGTCAAATAAATAGTCTAGTCTACTAACAATGTCATGACTAACCAATTGGGTCATGGACATACATGTTGGTGCTAACTAGGTCCATGCACTAGTCCAAACTAACTAGCTAATATAAAGGCCCTCTAAAATACAATAAATAATAAATAATACTAATAACAATAATGATAAATATTATTACTAATATAATTACCCAATATTATTAAATGACAAAAATACACCTCTCTCGGAATTAGGGAGTTACAAAAATATACCAAGTTTTACAACATCTAGAATTTCACTACAGTTAAAACCACCCAAAGTTCATCTTCATATGCTAAAGTACCTATATATACATTTGTTCAGTAGGCTGTTTTATGACCAGTACTGATAGCAACATCAGATAGTCGAAAATTGTGACTAATTAGGTGGTGTTGTAGATAGATGATTAGTGTGTTTAGTATGCTCTCTTCTATTATACTCTTGTTGGCTTTTCTCCTTTGTAATGCCTTACTAATTAGGTGGTGCAATAGATAGTCGAAATTTATGACTACTAAGTAGTTTTTTTTTTTTTATGATGGTCCAAGCCCGGCCCGGCCCGACCCGAAGCCCATCTTGCCGTGGGTCATGTGCCGGACTGGGCTCAGATTTTTATTCTCAGGCCCGGCCCGACACACTATATTGCATGGGCTTGTGAAGCCCGGCACACTTGACAACTCTACTCAAGATGCATTTTGAGCTCCATCTACTAATGATGTTCTTAGAGTAAGCCATTATGTTTGTATCATTGTATGTGGCACATATGCAATCATCTATGGACACATTCACAATTTGATGACCGTGTATGATAAAAACATGCACAAAAGCTGTTATTTCTTTTCTTAATTTTTGGCTTTCTTAGTATTGCGATTTGCGATACCTAGAAGAGAGGTATGGGTGGAGAAATTAGGAAAATAGGTCGCTATGTTACACAAACATGGAAAATGGTGTGTATAAGCTCATCGTATTTGTACCCGTATCCGTGTTTGTATTCGTGCCTATATTATCCGGACTCTCTACTTTAGGGAGATGTACCCGTGTCCATCCGATAGGACATGAGTATGGGTATGAAATTTGTATCCGATCCTCCATTGTGCCAATCGGATCATTCATGGTGACAATCGGAAGACTGATAGTGAAGTAGATAGTTTATTTTAATGTGGTAGTGAAGTAGATAGTTTATTTTAATGTGGTAGTGAAGTAGATAGTTTATTTTAATGTGGTAGTGAAGTAGATGGTTTATTTTAATATGGTAAACTAGTAATAAAGTTATGAAATCTTACAAGTTTTATTACATAATGTATTTTTATGAAACCATGCAAATTTAATTATAAATATAAATATATGAAATCATGCAAACTTAATTACAACTGTATTTTTTTATGAAATCATGCAAATTTGAGTAGAGAGAGTCTTTTTATGAAACCGTACAAATTTAATTACATGTTTTTTACAAAATCATGCAAATTTAATTACATGATGTGTATTTTTATGAAACAATGTTCAAATATATTTATTTTAATAGTCATATCTCCATACCCATATCCAAAATTTGGATCCTTTTTAGCCGAGTCCTTGTGTCCTTCAATTATGAGTTTGAAGTGTCCGACTCTTGGATATGTACCCGTACTTAGACACCCGTACCCGAGTCCGGGTAACATAGATTCGTGCAACACAAATGATTATGCTATACCTATTTGAAAATGGCCACATCCCGTATCCATATTGTGTCCTTATTCGTATTTGGGGATGTATTCGGCAACATGGATAGGCAGACATGTAGGTTTGAAATTGTGCAATATAATTGAGTAATAAAAAGAAAGAAATTAACGTTGTTGGTTTGTTCTAACTTCTAACTGCTATTTGAATGAATCACTCTGGTTATCCTATTAGATAAAAAATCAGGTTCTCTAAACATTTTAACCATAACTAGATGAATTACTCAGTTGTATGTTCTGTTAGGACTACAAAGAGGCTGCTAGAGCCTAGAATAAGGGATAACTTGAGATCCTTTGAGGCAAAGGAGCCGATGTTGCATCTCCGTAGTTTGATGAAGAAAGCGATTGAAGAGCAGAGGTTTGAGGTAATCACATTTCTCCACTCTCTTTTTTTCTTTTTTCTTTTCTTGTAGCTGTTTCTGTGCATGTTTATTAAAGTAGAAGTTTGGAGATTTATGAATACATTGTATCTTTACGGTTTTATGTGAGTTTCTTTTTGAAGATAGAAACACAGTTTAGACACATATAATTTTGCGTTTACAATGTTCATAATTGTTCCCTAAAAGCATCTTGAAAGCATCACAAAGATGGATACTCACCTTAGATGGTGACAAAATTATCCACTTTTTTATGGATTTCTACCAGGTCAAACAAGGTAGATGTTACTCATAATTTGAAAGAAAGAGAAGAACAGGAAGAAGAAGAAACAATGGAACTATCTTATTTTTAAATATCTTCTGGATTAGGTTGGGTATTGCAATAGCTCCTTGCTTTGTAACCTTAAAAACCCTTAATTTTATGTTGCCATATAGAATTACAACTTGAATCCCTTGTAATACATACAAAAACATTACATAAGCTGTACTCTTTACCTCCTTTTATGAGTTCTCTCATTCTGCCTCCCTATTCCTTAATGTTTATGTATATAATGGGTTGGCTCCCCCAAAGTGTTCTCTGGCATATTATAAGTTTATCTTGAACCAGAATAAGGTAAAGGATCCACCATATTTTGAATAATATAAATATACAACACTCATCAGTCATCCCCCTCCAACACTCCAGAATTTTGTAGTGTAGCTAGGAACTTGATCATGGTAGTAGAGCTACCCAAGTTCAGTCTCCTTGGCGTGAATCCATCTGTCAACCCATAAAATGGTCTTCAATATATAACTCTCATCCGTCAGCAACACTCTAGAGTTTTGGTGTAGTGGATGGGATTTTAACACCATAAATTTTGGGTTGGACTCAATTGTTGTACCATTGTTATATTTAATATCTCATATATAAACAACTCTACCCAAATTACCCAACATAAAGTAGACTGCATCCATGAGAAACTAGGTTGCTCCGAGGCCGGACAGAGATTCAAATATGGACACAAACAAATTCGGGATACAACATTCTTAAAAAGTAGGATAGAGGTATAAACTGGGAGCCAGTTAATTACGCTGTGTGGGTGTGACTGTAATTGCAAGTAATCGCGATCTTAAGATATATATCTTTATGGTTTCTAGGTAGTAAATAGGTTAACCTAAGAAGTGGTTTTTCCTTCCTGGGATGTGCTTCAAAGCTGGCATGCCAGACGCAACCCAGTCTGCTACACTGTTTTACTCGGGATACAACATTCTTGAAGTGTGCTTTCACCTCCCAGACGCAACCCAGTCTGCTACACTGTTTTACCTCTCCCTATGTCTTCTTTCAATTCATCTTCGATCCCTCCAAATACTCCTGCTCTTGCGAGGTTGTTGCAGATTTTGTTTTATGTGACTGGTTGGGAAGATTACTTGTGGCTGCTTCCTCCCATCTATCTACTGATGAGTTAATGAAGCAGAGATAGATGACCATGTTGCAGACTTATGAGTGGTATTATTAAATTAATGAGCTTTGTGTTGAGGGCATAGTAAAAAAATGCTTTTGAGATTGCTTGTCTTCAAATACAGACACCCCTATCATTCGTGAAGCAAGGAAACCTCATCCTATCTCTTGAGGATTCAAAACTCCAACACATATGTTGTAGATCAATTCATGTATGGATTAGATTGCTAACGTTGGCAGAATGGTTTATTACTGGTGCATTTTCTCGACAACTTCACGTATGGTTTATTTCCTACAGCCAAGCGAGAGATTGGTGAGATGTAGCTTGTAAACCTCCCTCCCATGGAGTTTAGTATGAAACCAAGATGTTTTAGACCAAACTCAGTTTGAACCCCCAATACTCCAAACAATATTTGCTCAAGTTCTCCCCGAGCGAAATGTGTCTGACCAAGTTTCTGGGACCCTTCAGAACATACAGAAGATCTGACCCTGTCTAACATGTTCTGGTAAGTATTGTCTGGTGGATACATGTCAGACATGGATAACGGTCCTTTAAAGTCCACGGAGGTAAGAAAACTATTGATCAGCTATTTGGCCTCTTTCTTCCAATCTTTGTCCTCTGGCTTTCGTCATCCACCCTTGTATTTGGCTCATGTAGTAGAATGCTGTGCTTAGCCTAATGATAGTGGTTTCTAAAAGAATTATACATACCTTATGCAATTTTACTGGTGCCTTTTTTTGTACAAGGTCAAATTTAGGTACAATCCAAATAATATTAATTAATTAAAAAACTAACTAGTGGACACGAAGTGAGGCATAATTTGTCATCATTTTTAATTTCCTTAATCTGTTGAAAAGGCGCAATACCTGTATATTCAGGTTGCCTCTCCACCAAAACAAAGGATTGGAATATGAATCTAATTTTGACCATTCACCTTCAGATTCAGATCTCTAGAAAATTTGTTTTGAGCATAAGTGCAAGAACTAATTCATGTTGCTAAATATTGGTAAAGGATAGTGCTGAATTGGAAGAAATAGTCATAGCAAATTTGACCTACCATACCCCTTCAACTACAGGTCTTTGATGTAATCAGTGCATTGACATTTTAGAGAAAAAATACATCTACACAATTCACATAATTGTTAGTGTTGTTTAATTTTGTATTAATCCGAGATAAGACTACCCAACAAAAAGAACCTTTGAAACAAATCATAACTTCGTAGATTTTTGGACTGAAATTTCTGTCAGGTTGCCAACTTGGGTCTGGAAAAACGTCGTCCTCCTCTAACTACAAAAACAAAAACAACAAAAAGAGGACAAATTAAAATTTATAAAAGTTTTTAACCCTAACCCTATGTAAGCCACTAAGCATGGTAGCAAACACTAATGACAATATTCTTAATGTTTATGAAGTTTTAAAAAGTCATGTTGGAAAAAGGATTTGCTCCGTACAACTATCAACCATGGTGACTTCATTATGAACAGCCAAAACTAGCATTGATGCTTATCCTTCCACTCAAGAGTTGTCACGTGTCATTTTCATCCAAACTAAGACTATTATGGGAGTGGTTTGGTAAACATCCACGGTAGTTTTGACTACTAAAATGATATGTGCCAACCTTGAGTGGAAGTATGAACATTCACCCTAGTTTTGGCGGATGAACAAAAATAGACTCATTATGAATGTTTAGTGCTTAGTTATGATTTAATTATGTTGGTGATTGCTTTCTAGTTACTGTTAGCAATGGAAAATGGAACACATTTCTCTGTCTTTATTCATTAGAGGTAAGTCTCTACTTATTGAGTTTACAAAGAAAACAAATATAGAATGTGTACAACGGTAAATTCTAAAGAAGGAAAAACCTAAAAAGTAAAATATATAATGAGCAGTACAGCTATGAATAGCTCGCTCCGGCTCTTTGCTTAACATCCCCCCTCAAACTTAAGATATTTGAGAAAACATATTGAGTTTGGGTACTAGAAAGTTGAAACGAGCCAAGGGGTGCATCTTTGTAAAAAAAAATCAACAGTTTAGGCTTCTGAGGTAATGTATGGTAGATGGATTGTTCTTTTTGTAAAATGATCCCTGACAAAATGGCAGTTAACTTCAATATGTTTGGTGTGCACAAGGAAGACATCATTATGAGCTATTTGATTAACACTCTTAGTGTCACAAAACAAAGGATTAGACGACAAACATTCAAAGTCCATGTCATGAAGAAGCCGTGTAATGCCCCGTAACCATATAATTGTTCTTTAGTTTCGGGCAGAAACCATATAATTGTCCAGCGTAACCATATAATTGTTCTTTGGTTTCGGGCAGAAACCGTGTAGTGCCCCACTCCGCGTCGGTACTATGTATCAGGTGAGTTGGCAGAATTTCGTTCTCTGATTCTTGCACGCCTTAATAATGAATCTTAGTATTTTGAATGCTTGTTTGCTTAAAGAGGATGATATAACATGCCTTGCATGCTAATAAGCGAACTCACCTAGCTTGTCTATGAAACAAACATGTCTGCTAAATAAGAGAACCTGAAATGCTTGTCTAAGAGTATGAGTTTGCATGAACATGTTCCACTATCGCCTGTGCTTCGAGAGAACCATATCGTGTGCTTGAGTTTGTTCAGTGAGGGCGGCTAGTCCGCAGCAAATTGTATGTGTAGAATTAAGAACTTTTAATTGTTTTTCTTTTCTCTATGACAAGGAAGGCTTTTTCTTCTTCTTCTTTGGATTGTGATTATGCGGATTAGTTGTTTAATGCACTTTTGAGAAACTGTGGTTCGATTTAACCAAATAAACAAAACGCTGATTAGAGTAAAGGTTACGGGTTTACTTGGGAATGTAAGTTATAGTGCTGCGAGAAGAGAGCATTAGAGAGCATTCAACTGATTGAGGATCTACTTCTGTCCTCTAGAAAGAGATTGCATAAACTGAAATTACTTTGGACCTAAGGTAATAAGGAGAAAACAACCCCTCTAAGAAACTGACCTTTTATTATTGGAATTCAGATGTCGCTTTTCTTAATTTTTTGTCTTAAAATAATAATAACAACAACTAGCAGTTCAATAAGAACTAATCCTGGTAACTAGGATAGGAAACACTAAACATAACAATCAGATTGAAACAAAATAGCTATTAAATTGCTATGACTTATTAAAATAACAAACGACTCGATCAGACTGCTATACAAAATAGCTACTAAAATGCTATCACATACTAAGAAGAAAAGATCCTGGGAGGACAGAATACATATCTGCAGCAACCATATTGCTTTCCAGGTGCATTCTAAATTTTAAATAATGTACGACGCACCGAGTGCATAATCTGAAATAAATTATCTACAAACCATAAACAAAGAATGAATTTGCAAAGCTCAAGAAGTTTTTTTTTTACTGTTTCACTTTGTTTGTTCTCTCTCATCTTTGAAGTCTTTGAAGCAGCATCTGCAGAAACAACAACAAAATGAGGACAAGTTAAAATTTATAAAAGTCTCTAACCCTAACCCAAATCCTAACCCTATGAAAGAAGGAAAGAAAGAAATACCTCCATCGAAACTTCGTCCTCTTACTCGAGGCAACACACGAGGCAAAACAAGCTTAAGTTTATTTGCCAGCAACGAACTCTCCATTCTTCTTCTTCCTTTTTTTAGCGGCTAGGTTACGAATGGAATGATTGTATCCGGAAACTCTCTTATTTATATTTGAGATATTTGAGCTGGACCAGGAGCTACACAAAGGCCCAATTACAATTTTTTTGTAAGGATTTAAAAGTATATACACGAACTATATATATATATATATATATATATATATATATATATATATTTCGTGAATTAAACGAGCAGTTCACTAATTATCTGTTACTTTTATATATAGTGTTTCTCCTTCCCCTCCTCTCTCCATTAAGAATTGTTTGATATTTTATATTTTGAAGGCTTTTAGTTTATATTTTGGGGACTTATATCGGATTAGAAGGTACTCTGTGATAGGGTGTGAGAATTCTGTTTATTCTATTAAAATTGAACCACCCAAATATACCAAGTTTTACAACATCTAGAATTCTGTTGTAGAACTTTGGGTGGTTCGATTTTAATAGAATAAACAGAATTCTCACACCCTATCACAGAGTACCTTCTAATCCGATATAAGTCCCCAAAATATAAACTAAACGCCAGGAGGGGAAGGAGAAACACTATATATAAAAGTAACAGATAATTAGTGAATTGCTCGTTTAATTCACGAAATATATATATATATATATATATATATATATATATATATATATATATATATATATATATATATATAGTTCGTGTATATACTTTTAAATCCTTACAAAAAATTTGTAACTGGGCCTTTGTGTAGCTAGTCCAGCTCAAATATCTCAAATATAAATACGGGAGTTTCCGGATACAATCATTCCATTCGTAACCTAGCCACTAAAAAAGGTAAGAAGAAGAAAAATGGCGAGTTCGTTGCTGGCAAATAAACTTAAGTTTGTTTTGCCTTGTGTGTTACCTCGAGTAAGAGGAGGACGAAGTTTTTACAGCAAGGAATTCGACGAAAATATTTCTTTCCTTCTTTCATAGGGTTAGGGTTAGAGACTTTTATAAATTTTAATTTGTCCTCATTTTGTTGTTGTTTCTGCAGATGCATCTTCAAAGACTTCAACGATGAGAGAGAACAAACAAAGTGAAACAGTAAAAAAAAGACTTCTTGAACTCTGCAAATTCTTTGTTTATGGTTTGTAGATAATTTATTTCAGATTATGCACTCGGTGCGTCGTACATTATTTAGAATACACCTGGAAAGCAATATGGTTGCTGCAGATATGTATTCTGTCCTCCCGGGATCTTTTCTTCTTAGTATGTGATAGTATTTTAGTAGCTATTTTGTAAAGTAGTCTAATCGAGTCGTTTGTTATTTTAATAAGTCATAGCTATTTTGTTTCAATCTGATTGTTATGTTTAGTGTTTCCTATCCTAGTTACCAGGATTAGTTCTTATTGAACTGCTAGTTGTTATTATTATTTTAAGACAAAAAATTAAGAAAAGCGACATCTGAATTCCAATAATAAAAGGTCAGTTTCTTAGAGGGGTTGTTTTCTCCTTATTACCTTAGGTCCAAAGTAATTTCAGTTTATGCAATCTCTTTCTAGAGGACATAAGTAGATCCTCAATCAGTTGAATGCTCTCTTCTCGCAGCACTATAACTTACATTCCCAAGTAAACCCGTAACCTTTACTCTAATTAGCGTTTTGTTTATTTGGTTAAATCGAACCACAGTTTCTCAAAAGTGCATTAAACAACTACCCCGCATAACCACAATCCAAAGAAGAAGAAAAAGCCTTGTCATAGAGAAAAGAAAAACAATTAAAAGTTCTTAATTCTATACATACAATTAGAAATAGTGCCCTACCTCATCACAACTGTATTGGACCTAACAAACTATCAAGGAAACTGTCATTCTCACTCCAAGCAAACTGATTGACTAATATAGAAATAAGTAACTGTTAAGCAAAAGAGCCGGAGCCAGCTATTCATAGCTGTACTGCTCATTATATAATTTTTTTTAGGTTTTTTACTTCTTTAGATTTTACTATTGTACTGCTCATAGCTGTACTGCTCATTGTAACCGCTGGACGCGTATGTTCGTTTTGGCTATCATCGCATCAATCGAGTAAGCAGCGGAGGGACATTATTGCAAGCATTTATCCATCTGAGTATTCGGGGCAAATCGAGGGACTGGGTTCTTTGAATACAATGGGATCGTTCCATACATTATATCCTCTATATGATAGCAGCTCGAGGCAAACGAAACAGATTTTCGAGTCTTAGGGATGAGGCATGCCTATCGCTCCCTCGGACGATCCAGTACCTGCAAGCAAGTAACTGTTGGTGGGTCAGCACTTTTATAAGTACTGGTGAGTCTAAAACAACTGAACAGAAGCAAGCATTAAATAAAACCAACACTAAGTAATCATGTTATAAAATATTACATTACTAGTGATCTTTCTAGTTTTACCTATGTTCGTTCATATGTAGGAGGGACGGAGTCATATTACTTCTTTATGAAAACATCTTTGAAAACAAAAGTTCATATTCATATAAGCAAGCAGACAAGACAAGCCGATCGTTCTACTCTCAGGGTGTGCGCAACGTGTCTTGTGAGCTATACTCAAAGACTCTAGGGACAATGCACATCTTAGCAACTAATGCACATCTAGGGGCAATCCTTTATCAAGCCAACACAATGAACTATCTTATATGCAATGCAGTCCCCGAGTAACTCATGATCGGTAGCGGTTGATCCAGCTAACCAATGACTCATTTATCTGATGCTATTAGCAGCTGTGACACATGGTTGCTGTCCACTATCTCTGTAGCAGCCGTGATACATGATTCAGCTCCCCATCAATAGTCATTGTCCGACCGATGCGAATGCATGAAACACTATCAAATAAACTCTAGGATGCAGACGAGACGAACCATCAGACCATATATCTTTGTTGCGGACTAGCCGCCCTCACTGAGCAAGCTCAAGGACATGATATGGTTCTCTCGAAGCACAGGCGGTAGTGGAACATGTTCATGCAAACTCATACTCTTAGACAAGCGTTTCAGGTTCTCTTATTAAGCAGACATGTTTGTTTCATAGACAAGCTAGGTGAGTTCTCTTATTAGCATGCAAGGTAGGTTCTATCATCATCTTTAAGTAAACAAGCATTCAAAATACTCAGATTCATTATTAAGGCGTGCAAGAATCAGAGAACGAAGTTCTGCCCACTCACGTGATACATAGTGCCGACGCGGAGCGGGGCGCTACATACTTACCCACCAACAAAAAGTTTCG
Source organism: Iris macrosiphon (assembly GCA_036927795.1). Taxonomy (NCBI): domain Eukaryota; kingdom Viridiplantae; phylum Streptophyta; class Magnoliopsida; order Asparagales; family Iridaceae; genus Iris; species Iris macrosiphon. The sequence goes on along the minus strand of JAYESA010000011.1, from coordinate 176,227,820 downwards.
TCCTCGAAACTTCAAGGATAAACTTTTTGATATTCCGAGTAACGATAGTCCACATCCCTCGCCGTACTCAATCGAAACACAAGTACAATTCTCAAGCAACAATCAAATCCAAAAAACTTTTGCACAACTTTGAGAATATCTATGGACTTATTGTATGGAACGCTCTATTGCAATACCATATCGAGCATATCTCAGAGTAGCAACGGATTGGGCCAAGAATCGAATCCTCTTTGATACCATTATGTCATGCCCCGACCCCGAAGGCCGCCCGACCACCGTTCCCCCGCCAGACCGGACGCGAATCACACCGCCTCGGCGCTCCCGCGGGACGCGTATGGTCGTTTGATACCGGGACGTGATGTCGTGCGAGCCTGGGGTTGCGCCCGCACAAGGCAACATTGTCTAAGTTTTGGGCTATCATCGCATCAATCGAGTAAGCAGCGGAGGGACATTGTTGCAAGCATTTATCCATCTGAGTATTCGGGACAAATCGAGGGACTAGGTTCTTCGAATACAATGGGATCGTTCCATACATTATATCCCTCTATACGATAGCAGCTCGAGACAAACGAAACAAATTTTCGGGTCTTGGGGATGAGGCACGCCTATCGCTCCCTCGGACGATCCAGTACCTGCAAGCAAGTAAATTGTTGGTGGGTCGGCACTTTTATAAGTAAATTGTTGGTGGGTCGGCACTTTTATAAGTACTGGTGAGTCTAAAACAACTGAACAGAAGCAAACATTCACTAAAACCAACACTAAGTAATCATGTTATAAAATATTACATTACTAGTGATCTTTCTAGTTTTACCTATGTTCGTTTACATGCAGGAGGGATGGAGTCATATTACTTCTTTATCAAAACATCTTTGAAAAAAGAAGTTCATATTCATATAAGCAAGCAGACAAGACAAGCCGATCGTTCTACTCTCAGGGTGTGCGCAACAGAAGTTCATACATCACCTTAGGCTTATTCCCCCTTCCCCGTCTCTCAGCCGTGGTCCAGCCGTCATCGGAGAGGCAACCCCCACTACAAGGAGGATGAGTCAGGGAGGAGAGATCTGGAGACGAGGGCTACACCATCGGTGAAGAACCACCGGAGGGAGGAGCACGGACTCGGGCAAAGTTACCTGGGTCTTTTAGGCACATGGGAACTTTATATATATAAATATATATACATGCTAATGATATCGAGAACTAGTTGGAGCAGACAAACTTAACATATAAAGACTACATTTAATGTGCATACTATAAATAAAATATATGGTCAACTGAACTTGCTAGCATATACTACAAATAAAACGAATCAACTAGAGCAAACAATTGCAGGTAAGTAGAAAGTTAATGATAAGTTTATCAGAAAGTGAAACATATATATTATTGGAAATCATATTATAGTGAAACATACTATCATTACAAAACTATACCAAATTAGCAATTGACTCCAGCAACGAAAGACGAATCGTCGCCGAAGTAGCGACGGATATACGATTGACTAGAGACGAAAATTTGTATATAAAACACATGTCCATATTTCGTCGCTAGGACGTCATAATTTAGTTAGCGACCGTTTCCGTTGTTGCACGTTTAAAAAGAGAGCCTATTTTCTATCCCTAGAACTCTTTTCTCCCATCGAGCAACCCCTCCCTCCCTGATCCTCGACCTCTCTCCCCCGACCCCCTCCTCTCCGATGAGGGAGTGCGTCGCCTACTCCCCACCACCCCCCCACCCCACCCCACCCCCCCACGACGAGCTTTACGGGCCCCCATCAAGCATCGCCGCCACCACCTCCTCTTCCCCCTACTTCTCAAAGGACAGGCCGAGTAGCTTCGTCGCCGCCTCTGCCTCCGATCACCTCCTCCAACCGCCTCCTCTCCCCCCTCCTCCTCAGGTAAATTTTCCATAGCTTAGAATGATTTACTTGGTATTTTTTGGGGGGTTACATAGTGCAACTTTCTTTGGGACTTTTACCAAGCACCTTCTATGGATCTATGAAGGATTAGCATCAAGGTTTGCTCAGTTTAAGAGAAGAAAAAAACAATACATGTGATTATTGGAGGCATCTTAGACTTGAAAGATCCTAAACAATTTAATAGCAATCAGAAGAAGTTCACGAACCTGGGTTCTTTTTTGGTTCTGACATTTGACATTCTTCTATTCTATAATGGAATATCAATGGTTAGAGTTAAGATTATTAGTGTGGACCAAAGGAGAGGATTCCCTTGTAATTTATTCTTTTGCACTACACAAGTTTGTTTCGGTTCAGATACGAACCACGTATACTATTAAGTTGGACACAAAGTAGGACACGAATCATGCCCACTAGTGTGACATGCTTGATTCTCAGCCCTAGCTTTTACGAGGAAAAAAGAAGAAGAAGCTGCTTTTCGTTTAACTGATTTGATATGTAGGTACATGTGTGTGTTTGTAATTGCAAGACCTGGCGCTTACTATCTTGAAGAAAGATTTCGAGTATAGTTTTGGACTGTGTCACCTTTAAACACTTCTGTTAAGTGCAGATTAGCACGAGAAGATGTGAAGTTGCAGTTGTTTTCTTTGTTTGATGATTTAATTGTATAAGATTTGGGAATTAAGAAAGAAGCCTTTTTGTTTGGGAAAGATCATACACAAAGCCTATTAGGGATAAGTTTGAATGAAAGAATAACAATCTGAACTTGTATATGGTTCTGACATTTAACATTTGTGCTCTGGAGTCTTACATAACATTATGGCCTAATTCTTGAGCTTGATGCTTTTGTTTATAATCCGTTTCTCCCCTTCTTTTTCTTTTTTCTTTTTTCCTTTTGACACTTTTATGGTTACAATTTGAGTTGTGGATCCATGATGGTCTGGTACCTCCATCATTGTGAGTGTACATGGACGCTGTATCTTTACGGTTTTTTGTATCATTCTCTCCGCTTGGAAGTACCTTTAGTAGTAATTATCAATGTTTTAATATTTTTCTGGCTGAATTTCCTTTTATGAATGTGTTGAGAATTTGCACTGCATTGTATTCGTACATTTTGGACATGCATGTCTAGAACATCATTGATGTTCATTCATTCACTTTTTCCTCTTTTATGGGATTTTGTGCTGTTTCATCAACCATAATTGTGTTTCTTCTTATTTTTTGGAATATGTTAAATAAATATGCCAAAAATGTATATTATTGATGGTTGATTTTGCAGCTCTCTGGCATTTCAAATACATCAGGGGCTATTTCTCAGCGGCAGTGGAAAGATGGTCTGGATTTACAAAGAATCATCAAAAGAATTATCAACGAGTCCTACGGCATAAATAACAAGGAAGGTCTCATAGCTGTTTTTGTTTTTGGAGGTGGAAGTTTTAATGTTTCTATCCTGGAAATATCAAATAGTGTATTTGAGGTGCGATATTTTCTCTCTCTCTATATATATATATGCAACAAAAGAAACATGCACATACCCTAAGAGGATGTAGGATGTAAATACAGAGTTGAATAAACATGTACTCAACCAGGAATATTGGTGGCCATCAAATTGTAAGACATTAATTGACCTCTAGTCATATATGTTAGTTGACCTCTAGTCAAATTGTAGTAGCACATTTATATATACAAAAACTTCAGTAGTCTCATAAACTTGACAAAGTATCTGAGGACACAAAAGAGGCGGTCCTCCGCCTCTTTTGTGTCCTCAGATACTTTGTCAAGTTTATGAGACTACTGAAGTTTTTGTATATATAAATGTGCTACTATAATTTGACTAGAGGTCAACTAACATATATGACTAGAGGTCAATTAATGTCTTACAATTTGATGGCCACCAATATTCCTGGTTGAGTACATGTTTATTCAACTCTGTATTTACATCCTACATCCTCTTAGGGTATGTGCTCGTTTCTTTTGTTGCATATATATATATATATATATATATATATATATATATAAGATATTAAACTACTTCTATATAAATAAGGGTCATTTGATGCATATGTTGGTATTTTTTACTTTGCTTTGGGAGTTTTAGTCCCACATTAGAAAACCACCAATGTGTATATCTCAATATATAGCTTTGCTTAGTATTGGTGTATGCACATAGGGTGGTGGTCCATGTGCAGGTCCGGCCCTGGCGCAGGACAGACTGAGCCACTGTCCAGGGCCCAAGCTGAATGGGGGGCACCAAGTTATTATTTTTCTTGTAGGCCACAGCTTAGGGCCCAAATTAAAGAGAGACATTTGCCATTTTCTAGATAACAAATTCTTCTGGATCCAAAAGAAAATGTTGAAAAGGGTATTAATTTATATTGTTTCTTCTTTGGGAAGACGAATCGATAGGAGGCAGGAAGGGCAATTTTTGGTTGTTTCTTCCTAGGGAAGAAGAACCGACGGGAAAAAAAAAAAATGGACAGAAGTCAGAAGGTGCATTAATTATTAATTATATTCTTTACGGAAAAAAATAGAAGAATGTATGACTCTTCTTATCTTTGGTTCTTTTCATATATATTTAGTTACACATTCTCATCCATCTTTTTTATCTCAGTTATATCTTCTTTCTTCCTTTTTATTACCACAACTCGTTTTCTACAGTAGTTGGTGGTGAACAGAAAAAAATAATAAATTAGAAAATTTTGATTTACCTATCAATTTGCAATTGTCAGAAGCAATGGTGCAAAGGTATGTCTCTGTATGAATTAGTTATTAACTATCACTAATCAAATTTCTAAAGAATTATTATTATCAAACTAATAGGATAATTTTTTCTTATAAAATTTCTAGTCATTTATGAAAAAAGAAGCCTATTTTTTTTTAAATAAATTTTTTTCGGTCATTTGAAACATGTTTTGTCATATGTTCATGTTTACTGCTTAGAAAAATAAACTCATCTATTTGAAAGAAACTACCAGCAAACAACAATTCCTTTACTTAATGGACCGAAACTACAAGCAACAAATGGTAGCTAATACATCCTCTTTAGAAACATGTTTTTTTATATTTGTCAAATTTTAGCCAATTGAGTTGGCAAAAATCTGACAATGGTTTTTTTTTTTTGCCAACTTGGATGGCAAAAATTTGACAGAGCCAAATTATTGCCAATTCGGTTGTAAAATTTTTGACAAATATAAAAAAAAATCCGATTTTTGCCATCATAGATGGCGAAACCTTTCGTGATTTTAAATTTTTTTAAAATTATTTCGTGATAGTTAATTATTTAAAAATATTTTCTGTACAACAAATTTTTTGTTGTTATAATTATCATTTTAAAATTTGGTTATATATATATATATATATATATATATGAAGATATGTAAAACTAACATTATTGTTAGCCATCATCATTAAATATTTTCCAGAGGTTAGCACAGTGTTTCTAAGCAAAGTAAACTCTTTCCTCCCTGATATCGAACACCATATGGATGTTTTTCAGTGCCAGTGCCCCTATTATCATTATCTTCTCCGACTGCCTCATCATAAGGCAGAACTGAGGTTTATCCTGAAAGAGGTAAAACATCTTATCGCTCGCCCCTTCGAAGTGCAGTGCGATCGATGGGAGCACGATGTCAATATTCGTAGACCTGCTGTAGCACCTCCATGGTCTGCCGGCAGTGGCACAAGTCCGTCGAACCTTCTGAGGTAGCGCTTCAGCGAGCGTAGGCCGGCGAGACCATGCGCATGATTGGAGCTCCCGTGTCGATCATGCAGCCACCGTACGGACCCCAGGGCGCGAAGGTGCTCCGCGGGAGGTTGAGGTGCTCACCGTCGATGCTGATGTCCTCCAGCTTGACGTAGTACCACGCAGAGCCGGCGCGTCTCGATAGTTGGTTGTTTGGTACTGGTTGTCCATGACAACGTCATTGCCGAACCTCAGATAGCTGTTGATGTGAGCAATAATCAGGAAGTAACTTTAGGGCATGTGACCTATTCTCACTAAGGACCAAGTCCTGATTAGTAGTTGAAGTGGTACCCTTGAGAATAGGTCCAGATCCTACATTGTAGTTCCATGTATGGAGTAACTTTAGGGCATATTAGTTATTTGCTTTCACCTATTTAAGTAGTCTAATTGTAACTCTTTTAATTGAGTTGTAAAAAGCACTATCAATACCAATAAGTTCATATTTCTCCTTTGCCTTCCACGAGAGTTTGTGATACTCGGTTGTGCGATCCCTTAGAGCCAACATCTGGTATCAGAGCCAGGTTTAAGCCAAAGTACCTTCGACTCAACAAGATGTCAATCGTCGAGCACTCGACGGCGCCAGCAACAAAGGAGGGAAGCATAACCTTGCACTACCTGATGCTGACATCTATCAACTACTCCACTTGGGCGATCAAGATGGAGGTCTTCATGGAGGCTCAAGGCGTTTGGGACGCCATTGAACCCGCGGCCGGGGTGGTCGTAGAAAAGAAGATAGACAAGATGACGTTGGCGTGCATTTTTTAAGCTGTCCCCGAGGAGATCCTACTCCAGCTGGCCAAGCACAAAACGACTAAGGAAGCTTGGGAAAGCCTGAAGACAATGTACCTCGGCGCAGATCGGGTGAAGAAGGCAAGGATTCAAACATTGAAGAGTGAGTTCGAGGTTTTGCGTATGAAGGGAACATATTCCATCGATGAGTTTGCGGGGAAATTGACGACCCTCGCAAACAAGATTCGTGGATTAGGAGACAAGATGGAGGACGTTGTCATCGTCAATAAGCTGCTCGTCTCCGTCCCAGACAAGTACCTGCAGGTCGTTGCTGCGATCGAGCAGTTTGTGGATGTGGAGACCATGCCGGTCGAGGAAGTGATCAGCCGCCTCAAAGCGTACGAAGAACGCATACGTGGTCGAGGCGAGAGCAACAGCGGACAACTCCTGCTTACTCACGCTGAGTGGCAGGCGCGATTGAAGAAAGGTAGCGTTGATTTGTCGTCGAGCGGAAAGGGGCACTTTAGCGACGACCGGGGCCGTGGCAAGCCCCGTGGACGTGGACGTGGCCGCTGGCGCGGCAAGGGTGGTCGTGGCGGCCAAATAGTGCAACACCAGGAGGGTGAGGGGACTCGCGGTTCAAGATCCAACCGTGACAAATTAAAAATCAAGTGCTTCAATTGTGAAAACTATGGGCACTATGCGTTGGAGTGCCGCAACAAACGTCGTGATGAGGAGGCGAACCTCGCACGAGTGCAAGACGAGGAGGCCAAATTGCTGCTGGAAGAGACTCAGGAGGAGACGCCTGACCTCGTCATGCTCAATGAAGAGAAGATAGTACCAGACTTGCGCAGTGGTGGAGAAGCGCAGGCCGACACCGATGTGTGGTACCTCGACAACGGCGCTAGCAACCACATGACGGGCCACCGAGAAAAGTTCAAGGACCTTGATCAGGACATCACCGGCCGTGTCAAGTTCGGTGACGGCTCAACCGTGCAGATTGAGGGCAGGGGATCAATCATGTTCCAATGCAAGAATGGCGAACAACGTCCTCTGTCGGAGGTATACTTCATTCCAAGTTTAAGAAGTAATATATTGAGCCTTGGTCAATTAACAGAAGATGGAAGTAAGGTGGAGATTGTTGGTTCCTACTTGAGGGTGTACGACAGGAACGATATTTTGCTGATGAAGGTGAGGAGATCACCTAACCGCCTGTACAAGATAGCCCTCGAATCTTGCAGGCCGATATGTCTAATGGCCAAAGTACAAGACCCAGCCTGGTTGTGGCATGCAAGGCTCCGGCACGTGAATTTTTTCGCGCTCAAGATTATGGCAGAGAAGGGAATGGCCACCGGGCTGCCAAAGATTTCTCATCCAAACCAGCTTGTGAAGGGTGCCTCGTCGCCAAACAAGCACGACTACCGTTCCCTCTGCAGGCAAGCTTCAGAGCTGAGTGACCACTGCAACTTGTGCACGCTGACATTTGCGGCCCGATTACACCCGCTACACTTGCTGGTAACAAGTACTTTCTTCTACTTGTTGATGACTTCAGTCGCATGATGTGGGTGTATATGCTCAAAGAAAATAGTGATGCCTTTAATGCTTTCAAGAAATTCAAGTCTCTTGTACAGAATGAATGTGACAGCAAGATGAAGACTCTAAGAACTGATCGAGGAGGTGAGTTCATGTCCAAGGATTTCACAAGCTTCTGTGAAGGCGAAGGCATACAACGACACCTCACCGCACCATATACATCACAACAAAATGGCGTAGTAGTGCGTCGGAATCGCACCGTGATGGCTACGACAAGGAGCTTGCTCAAGAGCATGCATGTTCCTGAAAGTATGTGGGGCGAGGCGGTCAGACATGCTGTGTACCTGCTCAACCGGTTGCCAACTAAAGCTCTCAGTGCGCTCACGCCGTATGAAGCCTGGACTGGTAAGAAACCAAACCTTGAACACTTAAGGATGTTTGGATGCGTCGCACACATGAAGACTGCAGGTCCTCATCACAAGAAACTTGATGACCGAAGCACGCCATTGGTGTACCTTGGCGTGGAAGAGGGCTGCAAAGCACACCGTCTCTATAATCCTCAACGTAGCCAGATCCATGTGAGTAGGGATGTTGTGTTCGAGGAAGAAAGAAGATGGGATTGGAACAATGGTGATGGTACCGAACCACAAGGCTGGGTAGAACTCTCAGTCGAAGATCCTATTATCGAGACAGTGGTCACTCAACAGAGAGCAGTGGGCACGGCTATGCACACGCCGGAGGGCACAGGAGATGCGGCAATACCTATGACGCACGGAGCGGCAATGGCATCAAGGGAGCCTACTACACCACAAGCTGTGGCCTCAACTTCGAGCGGCTCATCCACACCGGCGGTAGACTCGAATGAGCCAAGGAGATACCACTCAATTGTTGACGTATATGCTGAAACTGAGGAGACCTTTCTTGATCCAGAGATGTTGTTTTTGTCGCCTGAAGAACCGACAAATTTTCAAGATGCTACACTTGAACATGAATGACGGAAAGCTATGAAGAAGGAGTTTGAAGCCATCGAGAAGAATGGGACTTGGGTGCTTACTGAGTTACCATTTGGGCACAAATCCATCGGTTTAAAATGGGTATACAAGGTGAAGAGAGACAGTAAAGGCAAGATCCTCAAGCACAAAGCTAGACTTGTGGCAAAGGGCTACGTCCAGCAACATGGAGTTGATTGTGATGAAGTGTTTGCTCCAGTTGCTAGACTCGACACAGTTCGCTTGATCATTGCCCTCGCAGACCAGCACGGATGTGAGGTTCACCATTTGGACGTTAAATATGCGTTTCTGAATGGTGACCTCAAAGAGGAGGTATATGTAGCTCAACCTGAAGGCTTCGTCGTCAAGAACCAGGAGCACAAGGTGTACAGGCTGTCCAAGGCTCTCGATCGCTTGCGACAAGCACCGAGGGCCTGGAACACACGCCTGGACAGCTGCTTAAAGGAGCTGGGATTCATCAGATGCACTCAAGAGCATGTTGTGTACACGAGGAGCAATAGAGAGGGTGCACTCATTGTCGGAGTGTACGTTGATGACTTAATCGTCACAGGCACAAGAGCAACTGTAGTAAATGTTTACAAGCAGCAGATGATGCAAAAATTTGAGATGAGTGATCTTGGGTTACTCTCTTACTACCTTGGTATAGAGGTAGATCAACAGGGTGATCGCATTACACTGAAGCAATTAGCATATGTGAAGAGAGTTTTGCAGCGGTTTGGAATGGGAGATTGCAATCCAACCAGGTATCCCATGGAAGCTAAACTGCAACTCAGCAAGAACCTTGAAGGAACACCAGTCGATCCGACGCAATATAGGCGTATCATTGGCTGTCTCAGGTACTTAACTCATACTCGTCCGGATATTTGTTATGCTGTCGGAATGGTGAGTAGGTACATGGAGAAGCCAACAACCATGCATCACCAGGCTGTGAAACAGATCCTCAGATATGTGAAGGGAACACTTGAGTATGGACTCATGTATGGAAGAGGACATGGTGAAGATGAACTGCACGGATTCACCGACAGCAACTTAACCGGAGATGTCGACGACAGGAGGAGCACCAGCGGAATGGCGTCCTACCTCAACAAGAACCTGATCACTTGGGCGTCTCAGAAGCAGAAAACTGTCGCGTTGTCCTCCTGTGAAGCTGAGTTCATGGAGGCAACAACTGCAGCGTGTCAAGCTTTGTGGCTGAGGAATCTAGTTAGTGAAATGACTGGCCGTGAACCTAAGCCAGTCACGCTCTATGTCGACAACAAGTCTGCAATTGCGCTGATGAAGAATTCAGTGTTTCATGGGCGCAGTAAGCACATTGATACTCGCTTTCATTTCATTCGCGAGTGTGTTGAAATAGGGCATATAAAGGTGGAGTTCGTGAGCACTAGAAAGCAACGTGCCGACATTCTCACGAAGGCTCTCGCCAAAGTGAAATTCGCTGAGATGCAGCATGTGCTTGGAGTTATCAACCTTGATCAAATCTAGATTAAGGGAGTCAAGGATCTCTCAGAGTGAAGTCCAGATTAGGGGGAGCATGTGAGCAATAATCAGGAAGTAACTTTAGGGCATGTGACCTATTCTCACTAAGGACCAAGTCCTGATTAGTAGTTGAAGTGGTACCCTTGAGAATAGGTCCAGATCCTACATTGTAGTTCCATGTATGGAGTAACTTTAGGGCATATTAGTTATTTGCTTTCACCTATTTAAGTAGTCTAATTGTAACTCTTTTAATTGAGTTGTAAAAAGCACTATCAATACCAATAAGTTCATATTTCTCCTTTGCCTTCCACAAGAGTTTGTGATACTCGATTGTGCGATCCCTTAGAGCCAACAGTTGATCCCCTGGGCGGACGTAGGGACCAGACAGATGGAGAAGTGGCCACGGACGCGGTCTCTCACTTGCATGTTGAACGAGACGGCAAGATAGCCTATCCCGAAGACCCCTGACACCAATTTTCGGTTGTTGAAGAAGTTGGTGATGTTGTCGTTAGAGGCTCCGAAGACCAATGGAACACCGAAATTGTCCCTCGATGCGAAGGAGAAGGCTTCAGTTCCGAGGACTCCTCTAGTGTAGATCCTGCCAAAGTTGTACCTCGTGGAAACAAATTTAAATTTTAAACATTTGGATGTTATCAATAAGTAAACAACGCTACTATGTTGCCCGTCGTCCCGGGGGTGGCCGCGCCGGCCTGCACCCACGTGACGGCCAAACATTGGGGCCTAAGCTAGTAGGGGGCCAATTGTTGCCTGCCACATTGGCGCGGACACCTCCCAGGGGCGGACAAAATAGCATTTGTGATGCCCTAGCAGGGGGCAATGGTTGTCTGCCACATAGGTGCGGACACCTCCCAGTATTTTGCCCACTGGTCGGCGTGATCGCGGACGGCTAAATGCCAAGTAATATTCTCCATAATGGAGTTGTACTCATTGTTGATGGATGTAACACTCCGTTCCGCTCTAGCGGACTGCCGTCTCAAACGGCAATAGTGCAACTGTCCCGACCCACCTTGCCACAACGAGAAGCAAAAGATATCCAGACTTGTCCCTACAGGAATCCCGGCTTAGGCTTTCAGAGGCTCGCTTGACGTATCGCTCTACCGAGGCGAATCATCGCTAAGGTGGGTGGCTACGGTGAACTTGTCTTTGCTTAGCCAGCACACATAAAATCTGGTATATTCATGCTAGTCGCTAGGTGAATCACCTCCTGCATGCTAATAAGAATCCAACGCACCTAGCTAAGGGAATAATCCCAACTCATATTGCTTATGCTAGAACATGGAAATTGAAATACTGCTTATATTCGGACCCTCGCATGCTAAGTCCCTTAACGGTTTCATCTCTCGGCTTACCTTCGGGTCCGAGCAACGTGCCTGCTTATGTTCCTTAGAAACGCATGCTAGTCTGCTTGAATGTTGCCATGTTTTCATCCAAACCCCGGGAGACTACTACGTAGTCGTTCCGTGCTTGAACGAACCTGCAAGTATCCGGGACCGTTGGGTCTCCAAGGCAACCCCCGAACTAGGGGCACGCATCAGGGTAACAAATACTGAACGTGAATCCTTTAACGTGACAACTGAATGATAATCACATCAAGTTTATATCTGAACGTGAATCACGTCATGTAACGAACGAATCTCAGCTCTTGGAGCAAACGCTCGTTCAGATCACGATTCAATGGATTATCATTCAAGTTGTGGATTGAAACTGACCCTGATCCTGACATGCATGTCGCGGACAACCTGTGCACAAGGTATTGAACGTTCAAGTTCCTGCGGACGGCTACACCGGGGCACCGGAGCCGATCCGATCCGGACGGAACTTTCTGATAGTCGAACGTGAGTGGGCGGCATGGAGTGAACGCCCCAATGGCCTAGCGTCTCGCTCCATACCGTCCCGGGCGAGGTGACGTGTAGCGACACAAGACCTCTCGCACCCAACCGCCCAGAGACTATAACGGTCCTTTATAGCTATTCCAGCGACTAACGTTCATATAGATAAGTCATCCTCGCTTAGCGGCTATCCGCATGCGAGTCACTGCATCGCATCAATGAACAACTAAACACCTGAACGATCATGATAAAACGACTCTCATGTTGCATATGCTATTGGTTTGGTTTTCATCAAGTGTGCCTCCTGAATGTTTTATACTTGCCCGTGCTTGAATTAACAATGTTTGCCTTGGACAGGGAAGGTCAAATGGTAAGTCTCGCCGTGTTCCTCTCATATCGCACGGCGCACTGCCTCACGAGTTAGGCTATTCAAATCTTGCATGAAACTGATCCTAAGGCAACTAGAAAGACAACTTAATAGTTGTGCACGGAACCTGTATTACGTGTTTGGATTTGTCGAGCGGGCGAGTAGCTTCCCCACCAGTGCATTCAATGTACTGATAATCCACCAATTTGTATGCAGGGTGCGGGAGAACCTCGTTCGGTGCGGACGCCTCCATCGTGCGTGTTAAGGCGTGGACATCACTCCGAAGCAACGGTGCGTCCGGGACTGAAGCACATATACAAGACATAATGTTGTGAACATCGCCTGAACATCGCCTCTACAATCATTCCAAAATTGTAGCCACTTGGCACGCTTTTACTGTTTCAGAGAGAGAGGCTTGAGCGACTTGTAATCTCGGCTATACGCCGCCTGTAACACATGTTTATATCAATAAAGAGCTTGCTTTACTTCAACTTGTGTTTCAATGCTTCCGCTATATTTGTCAACTCAGAGAACCTGTTACCGATCGCCTATGCGTTCATGACTCCGCTGCACTCGGACAGTCTGTGCGACTCTGTGGCTTAGAACTCTTACCGCCAGCCAATGAATCACGGCCTTGCACGGGCGTGGCTCACGCTCGTGCGGCATCACGCCCGGATGGGTCAAGCGATCGTTCCGCGGGAGCGCTGGCGAGGGTGATTCCCGCCTAGCGGGAACGGCCGATTGCCTGCGGGAGATCGGGGCGTGACAATGGCTTCTTTCCAGAAAGGTGCATCAGGAGAAGATATAGCTTCTTCGTAAGTTGAGTGATCACCCTCTATCAAAAAAGTAAAGAAACATTTTCCTAAATTCCTTTCAATCATTCCTCTTTTACTTCTTCTAGGTTCTATGTCTTGTTCAGGTTGTGAACTATATGGCTGAAAATTGGAACTAGTAGAAGGAGCAAGAAAATAGCTGGTGGGGTTGGAGGAAATTATATTCTTAAAAGAAAATATATTCTCAAAGTAAACTGCATCTCTAGCTTCTATAATTGTATTGTTAGAGATTTCATTTACTTCAGAATGAGTCACTAGAAATCTATTGGCATTGCTATCTGAGGCATATCCTATAAACACAGAATCTACTGTCTTAGGTCCAATATTTCTCTTTTTAGGTTCAGAAATTTCTACTTTTTCTAGACATCCCCAAACTTTGAGATAATGGACTATAGGAGTTCTACATTTCCATAGTTCATATGGAGTCTTATCCTTTGATTTACTAGGGGTCCTATTTAGGATGTAGCAGGCTGTTAATAAGGCATCTTCCCACAAATTATCAGGAGCACCTGAGCTGAGAAGCATGGCATTCACCATGTCTAACAGAGTGCGATTCTTCCTTTCAGCAACTCCGTTGGACTGTGGTGAATAAGGAGTAGTCACCTCATGAATTATTCCGTGTTCTTCACAAAAGTTAGTCATATCGTTTGAGGTGTACTCTCCGTCACGATCAGATCTAAGGATCTTGATCTTTTTCTCTAATTGGTTCTCAACTTCAGATTTGTAAACCTTGAATCTATGTAGAACTTCATCTTTGGTTTTGAGAAGGTAGATATAACAATACTTTGAACAATCATCTATAAAAGTGACAAAGTATTTCCTACCTCCTCGGGTCAAGATTCTATTTGAATCATAAACATCACTATGAACTAGTTCTAGAAGGTCAGAATTTCTTTCTAAAGATTTGAAAGGTAGTCTAGTATATTTTGCTTGAACACAAATCTCACATTTGTGTTTATTATCTACAGGAGACTTGGGAATAAGATCTAAGTTCATCATCCTTCTAAGGGAACATAGATTCACATGACCTAGTTTATCATGCCAAACATTTAAAGATTATACATTGGAAACAACAAGAGAAGGATCTGACACTTTATTTATAGTACTGAGAATAAAAAGACCATCCTTTACAAATTATTTTCCAACAAAGGACTCATTCTTATAAAATACAACTTTATTGGCTTCCATTACAATCTTGTATCCAGATGCTACAAGAAGGGATCCACTAACTAAATTTCTCCTAACTGACAGCACGTGAAGTACATCATGAAGAGGCAAAAAAAATTTTGATGTCATCTTTAGATCTATTCTTTCTTTTCCTACAATCTGTGCCGAAGAGCCATCTCCTAGGGTTATGCCTCCTCTACATGATTCCTGATAGTTTGAAAAACATGAGCGACCAAATGAAACATGAACATTAGCTCCAGAATCCAACCACCAGTCATCAGAATGGTAAAAAATATTAACTAAATGTTGATAAGTCACAGACCTGAAGGAACTAGTAGACCCATTCAAAATTATGTTAGCTTCTGGTTTTGCTGGACCTTTCCCCTTATAAGGAGTCTTGATAGATTCCTTCTTTCTTTGGAAACAGTTGAAGAATAGATGATTTGTTCTCCCATACACCAAACAAAATTTTTGTTGATCTTGAGTCTGACTGAAATTTCTAGGTCTATGGTTTTGCTGGTTTTGTTGGTTCTGATGATGAGCCTGAAAGTTCTTCTTCTTCTTGAAGAAGTTCTTCTTGGGTTTGTGAGGATTATTAGACTTGGATTTGCCTTGGGATGTTTCTACTAGGTTTACCTTAGCTTTAGACTCAGTCTTAGGATTAGACCTTAGCCTAATCTCTTCTTATATTCTGATTTTCTTTAGGACTTGAGCAAAGGTAAGGTCGCCTTGTGTATGAATAAGATCCTTTTTAACGTCAGACCAAGAAGGATGGAGCTTATCTAGCAGGCAAGCTATCTTATATTCAGTAGAAAAGGTTGAGCCTTTGGCTTGGATATGCCTCACATATTCTTGGAATTCATGGATTTGGTCATTCATTGGTTTATTATCTACCATGAAATACTTATTGAATGAGGAAGAATTGAATCTTTCAATTCCGGCATCATCACAGTCATATTCATCTTCCAAAGCATCCCAAAGTTCTTTAGCGTTCTTATATTCAAAGAATATATCATAAAGAGAATCAGATAAAGCGCTTAGAATTCGATGGAAGCAATGAAAGTCTATTTCCTTAGGAGTTTTTGGTTTTGAGGAACTAGAGGGTTTGGACACTCCTATGTCAGACTCAGTGTCATCAGATTCATTTGAGATGGGTGTTGACCCATCAATAGCTGAGATCAATCCTAAAGTGGTGAGCCAAAATTTTATCTGACTCTGCCACCTCTTGAAGTGAGAGCCATCAAACTTAGCTGGCTTGGCAGTCGAAATCTCGTCTTTGTCAGTCATGGTAACTAGTATGGCAGTCTAAAGTCTGCAAGAATAATGTTGCTACTCAATGAAGGTGCCTGAGGCTCTAAAATACTAGTTCAGTGATCTTGCTGATCAACCTTAATAAATCTTTAGTCTATCAAGTTTTGATTAACTTGTGTTAGCTGTAAGGGCCGGTTCCCAGCTAGCGGTGGTCCGAAAACACTTAAATACTGTGTCGCTTATGGCTGTTTACACCCGTTTGACAGAAGGACCCTTTCGGTTTGTTCCCAAGCTTATCTCTACTTTTTAGAACTTTAGATTTAAAAGAATTTGCAAGGTCAATAAACTAATTCTTAACTTAAAATATTGAATGTATCAAAAGAAAATCTAATGACACAGGAGTAAATGTTAGGTTCTATGTTCCAACAGAATAAATGAACTATATTAAATAGAATATACTGATCAATAATTAAAGCTAACAATGATTTGTATACTCTAATTCTTAATGCAGCAAACAACACCAGCAGTATTGATCTAAATAATGAACAAACAGTTGTGTAAATTTGTAACAACAACTTAGTACTTTGGTAATACTTACTGTTTTTGGGCAAAAATATAAGATCAGAAGTTTGGAACTTTGTTTTTGGGCAAAATATAAGATCAGAAGTTTTGTCAATAAGATTAATAAAATTTTTAATAACAACAACAGTAATTTTGATAAACTGGAAGTAGGAAAGGCTAAAGAGACAAAAATATAGACAAACACTAACAGTAAGAAGTTTGGAACTTGTCTATATAAAATAAGATCAGAAGTTTGTGTGTGTACTTAAAATAATAATAAGGTTACTCACATTAGTTATTTTCTTACGGTTGATAGTACGACTGTAGGAAAGTTTATCAGCAGAATATTAGAACAACGACAAGAAATACGGTTGATAATACGACTGTATATGCATCAACTCTTAGATTGTTAGCAATAATTAATCCTTCTAGTTTATCTTTCACAACCTATAACTAAAATAAAAGGAGTTTAGAGTTACCGGCCTATGGAAAAATCGTGTTGAACGTACTGCCCTAAGAGTTGATCCGAGTTCTATGTGCAGACTGTTCTCAGATGCTCCTAGTGGTAAAACCTCCGGTACTACCGGCTTCTCATTGTCGCACACAACTTTGAGAAATGCAACCCGAACTTAGCCTTACCCAGAATGAAATACGGAAGAGAATGGAGGTGGAACAGAGATTTGCTTTTGATTGTAGGATCAGAGGAAGAGTGAACTTTATGAATGTTTTTTCTCACTGATCAGTTGAGAAGATGATGGTATAAATAGGTTGCCAACCTCAACTAAATGCTCAACTTGAGCAACAAATTCGTGTGCCCCCCCCCCCCCCCCCCCCATGAATGTGCCAACGTGCACAAACAAGAGACTGAGAATTGATCATCAATCGGAAGAATAGGTCACGGAGAAAGTGGATGAAGTGGCATGTCTTTAGAAAGTTGGTTTTGCTAGCCTTGTGTGAGTGTCACACAGCCAACAGTGAATCCATTGTGTTTAATGTAACTACCCTTTTATCAATTAGGATTGGATTTATAGGCGGCAAATAATGTGTAATATTTTTGTTACAGTAAATGGATAAGGAATTCTACAAGTTGAACTTTGTCAGGACCAAGAATAACATCATCCAAATAAATGCGATGGATAACAAAGTGAATCTACCAAAAGTATGTTATGCAGGTGACTTGTTGGGTGTTAATGGGCCGGACTTCGTCTCAATGGGCTTTAGGCTTCAACTTTATGCAGTCCCATTTTAGACTAGATGGGCTTTGGTGCTTATGACTTCATCTTCCATCTTCTTTCATAATTTAATGAGACTTCAAAACAGTTCAAAAATGAGCCGTCTAAATCATATATATATCACAATTAATTATTTTAAAAAATTAATATTACGTAAAAAGAAAAAAAATTATAAATACCACTATAAGAATTCGAACTCAGTCAACCAGGAAGAATACCTCCTACTGTAACCAAATGAGTTAGAAGAGATGTTTATTTATAATTAGATTAGCTAACCGTTTTCAAGACTCTTTATGAAAATTAGAAATATATCCTTAACTAATTATAATTAAAATATAATCAAATATATAACAAAGTCTAATTAAAATATAAAAATATATATAATAAAATTTAATTTAAATATATTAATATTAAAAAAAAAATTTATTTTACGTGCAATACACGTAAATTTACTAGTAAGAAATAAAAGACCAATTGTAGTTTACAATTAAGTGTCATTTTCGTGCAACTCTTTTTTGACGACTAAGCATACTGGTTGAAGTTTGTGGTTTAATGGTTATTTAGTTTTTTTTTTATTTTAAAATAGGACCAAATTAGTCACAGGTCACGTTGGGCTAGAGTGAAAACCCCAAGATAAATAAATCTATTAGCAACAGAAAAAGAGTTATATAGTGACAATTGTTATGACAGGCTAGTGTACATTCTCATCAGTGTATTAAAAACCGAATCAAAAATTGAACCGGACAAGGCACTAGATCGGGTAAAATCGGTTCAACCAATAGCTCAACCAGTATAGCTCAGCCAGTGAGCTAACCTAAGTGGTCCAAGTTACTTCTGAACACTAATTTAAAAAAAATAAAAATACAACTGATTTTTGAAAAAATAGTGGGTCGGCATTGATCCAGTCCGAAAAAACTACCGGTTCACATGTGAATCGATTGAACCGGCGAATCTGATCCGGATTTTAAAACACTGATTCCCATTGCTATATACTTTTTAGTGACGAAAATCTAGTACAAGTAGATGCATAACGTTTAACTGAATTTTCATCAACATTTTATTACAAAAGACACTTTTTTTTTTTTTTTTTTAGATGTCCGACGTAATGCTCGAAACTTTATGCATGCTGGTATTGAATGTCTTTTAGGCCTACCGTCCCCTAACTTTCATCATTTATAAATAAAAGAGAAAATATGTCCCCGTGACTCGATCCACTGATCTTTCCACCACCTAGTCGAAATCTTATCTCTCTCCTCGGTAACCACAAGGTCAATAGAGTTTGGTTTAGTTTTGTTTATGTTATGGACTTGGTTCTCTCTTCATATCAAAGATGTAGAGCAGTTGGTCACTTCATAGCAGTAGATTTGCTGCGCAAAAATCTAAACTCATATTTTAATCTTGCTTGCTAAAAATTAGAAACTTGTTATAACATGCACTAATAAAAAAATAATTTATATAAAAAGATAAAAGTTGGATGTTTGATTTTGAAAAAAATAATAATAATAATAATTAATAATGAATAGATAGTTAGATTCCATGACTTGTATCATTTGGATGGAATCTAGTTTCAAGTTTAGTTTTCATTTTGGTGATAAATCCTAAGGCCTCCTTTGGTTTACGGAATCATAGCACTGGGAAGGAAAATCATTCCTTTTATATGTTTGAATGTCAAAAAAATGTAGGAGAAAAGAAAAGTGATTTTCAATAAGATCTGGTTCACGGAAGGAAAATGAATTCTCTTGTATTTTCCATGAAAATGAAAAAATAGGATTTTTATCAGATTTTCTTCGATGTGTTTGGTAAAACAAGAAAAGCATTTAGGAAAAATCATTTGATTTCTTTTCTAGTTTTTAGTTGTTGTAGGAAATGAAAGAAAAAAATATATTAATATTACCATAATGTTCTTGCCTTTTAAAATAAACATAATATTATAAGAAAATATGCATTGGTAAAATAGACAATAATATAATGCTATATTTGTCTTAATTTCTTGCAATAAATGCTGAAAAATAAGGAGGAAAAATTAATTTCATGAGTTCTGAAAGGAACTATTTTTCTTCCTATTTTTCTCATATGAGGAAAATGCTTTCAAAGGTTGTGGCTACCAAATAAAGAAAATGAATAAGTTTTCTTTTCCGGTTCCTTAAATCCATGAACCAAACGAGTAAAAGAAAAAATAGAAGAAAAAATGGTTCCCTCAACCCACATAAGAATTTACTTTCACACATTTAAGTATTCATTTTTTATCTCAATTTTTTTGGCATTTTCAAACGTCGAAAAAAAAATCGATGGAAATTATAATTTTTCAAAGGAAAAGAAAGTGTAAGAAATTAATTTCCTATCCTTGGAGTGCCGAATTCCACTTGCAAACTGGAGAAAAAGTTAATGGGTGATATTTGTTGGTAATAAAAGCATTATAAATGCAACATTTCGTGTGTACATGTCCTAAATATAATCTGGGCCGCATGTGCAGCTTGTGCCCGAAAATATAAGGGATGGACGGACGGAGGTTCTGGATATAAATAGTCATCACAGTCGTAACCCTAGCCAAAAAGAAGAAGAACCCTAGCCGAAAAAAGACGAGAAAAAAAAAGGGGAAGGGAGAATGTCTCCGCTGCGTTCGTTGCTGTCAAGGTCCAAGTCTTGCCTCGAGTAGGAGGAGAGGAGAAGGTGGAGGACTTCGCGCTTTTTCCTTCGAGCAATTCCGTGTCTTCTTTCTTTGAGACTTTTATCAATTTTAATTTGTCCTCATTTTGTTTTTGTTGTTGTTTTTGCAGATGTTTCAGAAGATCGGCTTATGAAAGATCTAGCAAGTAATTATTTCTCCTCTTTTCTTCTACATAATTTTCTTTTGTTCGATGCCCTAGCTCTTTGAGGAACGTCTTGGCCCCATCGTTGTTGGGGAAATATGGGGCTCCCCGATCAACAGATCTGGGAGCTTGGAGTGCTAAGCCGCCTAACTCCTTCAAACCCTAATTTTTATTTTTCAACCTCCGTTCCATATCTTCATCTCTCATCCAGTTCTTAATTTAGATCTCATCTCTGAACCTCTTCTTGCGCACTAGATCCTGGAGATCCCCCTCCTCTTCAGTCAGAACATGATTAAGAGGATCCAATTAGACTATACTTTGAGTGACAAGAAGCCGTTCTTCGAGGATATATAGCTTCGAGGATATATAGCGACAGTTTAGGCCTTGCCATGTTCCACTCCTTAAGCCCATTTTTTTTATAAACTTCAATCTACTCTCGCAAACCTGAATTATGGGTTACCATACACAGATGACAACCAACCATGACTAATGATGCTCACAACCCTGTATATGAACCCAATATATGAACCCAAACATTGTTATATTTGAACTGCCTCCCTTTGATGACAGCAGGCTATGTAAGGCGAACCACAATAGGCGAGTGATCACTAGTAGCCGGAGCAAGGCAGTCTTCCGGAGTGAAGGGAAGAGTATCCAGCCATTTTCTATTAAAAAGAGCCATGTCAAGCTGACTCACAATTCTGTTAAAAATGGCCCTATTATTCCAAGTCCATATATGTCCCGACTTGGACATGCATAACAGACCCGAGACAAGAAGGCAACGTTGGAACTCTGCAAGAATCGATTCCTAAACTGGTTGCCCATTTCTTTTTATTAGCATACAAAATAGTATTGAAATCCCCCACGGCCATCATTGACCATCTATCTCCAATCATCGTGCTAATGATTGTGATATCCCTCTATAGGTCCAGGCGTTTCATTTGATCATTGTGATCATAAACCGTCCCAACATAATTTAGAGACCCCATTTGTTGTGAATTTAATGTTGAGAAGTTGATCCGAGTATTGTAGCATTTCTTCGTACCAGATTCTAGCTTCCCACATAATCCAAATTCTAGCCATATTCCTGCTGCTCAAGTTGTGTACAGAAACCCAATGCGCATGAGTCCTACTATTGATCTTGGTAGCTGCTTAAATTTCCCAGAATATTGATAATGATGCTCTTTGATTTCTTTGCATAGTCTATGATATCACATCACCTCCCAATCGAGTTAGCCCCTCTCACATTTCAAGTAAAGATAGTTATACCATTCGATGGTTGACCCCCTTGTTAATACATGAGCTCTCTCTAAAGGGAGTCGAGAATCCATCCTGACTAGCTTTAGAGTGTTTTTCACCTCCTAGCTTTGCTTAATTTTAGTCTTCCATACCGGATTTGGATAAGCCAACGGAAACTGTGTATTAGACGCATCACCTGGTTCATTGTTAAAGTATGTCCACAAGAGGCACTATGCTTAAGGATCTCCCATACTATTCTTCTCATAACTCTTATGTGATCGCCCGCATGTTGCATTGCCTTAGCTCTGAAGATCACTATGTCGGAGTCATCCATAGTCATCTTCCACCCCCCCCCCCCCCCCCCCCCCCCCCCCCCCTTCTCACCCCGTGCTTCCTAATGTAGTGAGCTCCCCTCCCTGCCCGAAAATTACCATAGCCTGTTGGAATGTGCATGTAAACTCACTATCACAACAGTTTGTGCCCTGTCTCAGCAACCCTGCCCCCAGAGAATCAGGGCCTGCTCTCTTGCCCAACACCGGAGGTGGCAGCTCATGGGTAAGACAACATCCTCAGTGTCCATGCCGATAGCCACAATAGGACTTTTGACCTCCCCTATAGAAGCAACGGTTATTCCGGATTCCTCTACTCCCTTCCGTTTAATTGCTGGAAAGCTTTAAGCAGGGTCTGCAGTCTTCAACCTATTCTCGACACATTGATTAATAGTGTCCCAAACTTTCACAAGATTGACAACAGAGAGGAACCCATTCATATTCCACTTTCTGGAACAAAGTCTCTCCAGTAGGGAGTCCTATCTCAATATTTTTAGGTAATATGTCCGAGGCATTTATTTCAATGAAGACTAGCATATGACAGCCTTTCTCTTATCGTAGAGTTGTCCATCCGTAGAGGTTTACCTATGGAGCTAGCCATCTTCATGATCATAGGTGTACTCCATAATTGAGGCGATAGCAACGGAAGTCTAATCCAAACTGATGCCTGACCATCTCTCCCAAAATTGGTGGAAGGATTCCATCTTCTTGTCACAACAAGCCTCCTGTTGGACATCCATGGGCCATGTTTAATAACTTTGTCTAAATTTTCACCAACCCAAAATTTATAAAATAGAAGCCGTTCTCCCTATAGTAAATGTCCATGCTTTATTTTAGCCTCTACATACTCAAGGGGAAGCCCCTTAATTGCCCTTTATTTTAGCCTCTACATCCATGGGCCATAGTATTTTCCAATATTCGTCCGTTTAAGCGAGGTCATCCTTAGTGATCTCAATCACTTACTGCATCTCGCTCTCGTCTCTAACCATAACAGGCTTGCATCTATCTGCCCATGAGAGGCGTATTGTTTAATCAGATAGGGCTTCTTAAGAGGCAAAGTGTCAAACATTTGTTGTTCTTGATGAGAAACATGTATAGCAGGCTTGGAAGGAGTGAATTCTGACGAGATTGTTGCCATGGGAGCTGCAATTCAGGGCGGCATCCTCCGCAGAGATGATAAGGATCTGCTTCTCCTAGATTTACCTGTGGAACTTAAGCTCATTCCTACAGAGAAGAGCCAGGTAAGAATATGAAGTTCGAAAAATGTGCAAAATAAGCTCATTTGTTTTATTTGTTTTTTCTGAGAGTAAATATTTTGTATTGGTACAGAATATGATAGTGGAAGGCATGCCCAGTCCACTGTTCAGCCATTTTCTATCTGTCACACTTGCTATAATTGGAAACCTAATAGGTACATTCTAACAACAGAGACACACTAACCTTACTACATATTCCTAATTAGTTGTTTACATTTGATATTCATCAGGTTTCACCTCGAATATTTATTCCGTTGAAGAAATCAATAGTCTATTGAAGACTTCAATAGATAACTTGGATGTCCTTGTAAAACAATTTTCTGAAGTAAAGGACCAAAATGAGGAGCTATTAGTGGCTCTCAAAAGTGTGAAAGAACTTGAAAATTCCAACAACAATCATGATGAGCTGATTCAGGAATTTGACGAGCTAAAACGAATTATTTTAGAAAATAATTCAAGAAGTGGTCCATGGAGGTGGCCATTTCATTGAGGTAAACTTTGTATTAGTATTTAAGCTTTATTAGATGCTATATATTTTTATTTTATTACGATGAACTCTATTATTTATATATTGTGTTATACTATTATGTTCTTAAAATGTTTCTACAAAGTGCAACAGTAAAAAATTTCTTGAGCTGTGCAAGTTCTTTATTTATGGTTGTAGATAATTTATTTCAGATTATGCACTCGTTGTGTCGTCCATTTTTTAATATTTAGAATGCACCTTGAAAACAATATGGTTGCTACAGATACGTGTATTTTTTCCTCCAAAGTGTCTTTTCTTCTAAGAGCATCTCCAACCCTATTGTCTTGTTATATGTTGTAATTCTTACGTGGCATGAGACACAAGACTGTGTCTTTTATAGATGTCAAAAATATATTCACAAAAAACAATGAGCTAGAAAAGTCATCTCCTATGCAAAAGTATTTAGAAAAAATGTGTCGTGTCGGACATGTATTGGACACTTTCCGGGCACTCCAA
Source organism: Iris macrosiphon (assembly GCA_036927795.1). Classification (NCBI taxonomy): domain Eukaryota; kingdom Viridiplantae; phylum Streptophyta; class Magnoliopsida; order Asparagales; family Iridaceae; genus Iris; species Iris macrosiphon. The sequence goes on along the minus strand of JAYESA010000011.1, from coordinate 176,203,544 downwards.
AATATACTAGGACACACCAAGTACCGTATCTGTGTTGTAGTATCCTTTATCATACATTCCGTAAGACGTAGCTTAGATGTATTGGTTTCCTCCTTGTTACCTTAGTATCATAGGTCCAAAGAAACACCAATTTATATAGATATAATTTGTTTTTTTTACTTGTTCTTTTCCTTCTTTTTTACTTGTCTATTTGAATCATATCAGTCTATTTCATTCATATCCATGTGAAATACCAACCCTAGAATCAACCATTTTTGATTGCTCTTCTGCAATTTCATGTTTGCAGGAAACGAAAGACCGGTTTCACCATTTTTGGAGGTATGTACTCATTTATATACCGACATTAATCTCTTTATGTGCATTGTTCTACCGACAAGTTTTCAGCCTTTTAACATTAACTGAGGTTCTTATGGCCCTTGTTTTATGTCTTCATTAGCTGTGCGCTTTTACATTCGCTCTTAACAGCCACCGTCGTCGCCTCTTAACAGTCGCCGCCTCCGTCTCTGTGTGAAGTTTTTGTATATTTGAATGTGCTACTACAATTTGACTAGAGGTCAATTAATGCTATTTGTGTCCTCAGATACTTTGTCAAGTTTATGAGACAAGTTTTTGTATATATAAATGTGCTACTACAATTTGATTAGAGGTCAATTAATGTCTTACAATTTGATGGCCACCAATATTTCAAGAGTTATTCCTGGTTGAGTACATGTTTATTCATCTCAGTATTTATCTCTTAGGGTATGTGTATGTTTCTTTTGTTTTATGTATATGTTTCTTTTGTTGCATATATATATATATATATATATATATATTAAACAACTGCTATACTAATAAGGGTCATTTGTTGCATATGTATGCTATAGTTAACTAATAAGGGTCATTTGTTGCATATGTTGGTGTTTTGTACTTTGTTTTGGGAGTTTTAGTTACACATTGGAAAACTACCAATGTGTATATCTAAATATTTAGCTTATTGGTATATGCACATGGGGTGGTGGTCCATGTGGGTTGACTTTTCTAGAGGGATTAAGTGTGAATCCTATTATGACAATTTTTATTTTGTCACTATCTTTAGGAAAATTTTCTTATAAACTAATCTGACTCGAACTCAAGGACGCAAAGTGGCATTTTGTTGGTACATTTTGTACTTTGTACGTCAGCATCGTCGCATGGCGCTCGTGCGTTCCTTTTATGTCCGAGTTACATGCACGGTTGTTTGTTCGAACGTATGTTTCGTGGAACTATGCGGTCAGGTGTCTATGTGGCCAGGAGCTATGCGGTCAGGGACACATGCGACCAGGTGCACGAACTCTACCTAGCTAAGATATTGAACATGAAATTAAATTTCCGAGTTTTTTGCCTTAGCTTATTGTAGATCCATAATTATTTTAAATTATCATTATTTTGAATAGTTCATATATATATATATATATATATATATATATATATATATATATATTATAAGTTAGACAACTCAGTTAATATTATGGACTATTATTTTAATGTTTAAGTTAAGTAGTGATAGGAAAATTTCAAATTACTATATTTTAAGTTTAAGATCAATCAAATTTGAACGGCTCTTTGTAAGCGATGCACGTGGACATATAAAATAAATTTGAGTCGATAATTTTACTTTACTACGTCGAACACGTGGACGTGTAAAGCATTATTGTAACCATTATCATTAGGATTTTGTTATATAGATAATATGAAAATATGTAAAATTAATATTATTGTTAGCCATGAACATGCAAGTCATTATTGTAATAACAAAAAATTTGTTGTACAGAAAATATTTTTAAACAAATTAACTAAAAAAATACAATTTGCAAAAAAATTAAAATTACGAAAGTTTTTGCTATCTTTGATGGTGAAAATATGAAATAATAATTTTTTTTTATATTTGTCAAATTTTTTCCAACTCGGTTACAAAGTTGGCGAAAATCTGACAATTATTTTTTTTTGTTTTTTTGTTTTTGGCTTGTTTTGGTTTATTTTTTTAGGTTTTTTTGTGTTGGTTTTTTTGGATAGTTTAAAACATGTTAATTTAGTGGGTCAGCATTGATCCAGTCAAAAAAAACTATCGGTTCACATGTTAATCAATTGAACAAGCGAATCCGGTCTGAATTTTAAAACACGGATTCTCATTGATATATACTTTTTAGTGACGAAAATCTAGTACAATTAGAAGCATAACGTTTAACTGAATTTTCATCAACATTTTATTACAAAAGATACTTCTTCTTTTTTTTAGATGTCCGACCTAACGTTTGGAACTTTGGCCCCTAATTTTTACTATTTATAAAAAAAAAAAATAATACGTCCCCATAGCTCGATTCATTGATTTTTTCGTCACCCAGTCGGGATCTTATCTCTCTTCTCGATAAGCACTAGAGTTTGGTTTGGTTTGGTTTTGTTTATGTTATGGACTTGGTTCTCTCTTTCATATCAAAGATGTAGAGCAGTTGGTCCTTCAGAGCAGTATATTTGCTATGCAAAAATCTAAACTCATTTTGTAATCTTGTTTGCTAAAAATTAGAAACTTGTCATAACATGCACTAATAAAAAAATAATTTATATAGAGATAAAAGTTGGATGTTTGATTTTGAAAATAATAATAATAAATAAATAAATAAATAAATAAATAAATAGAATTTGGATGGTATCTAGTTTCAAGTTTAGTTTTCATTTTGGTAATAAATCCTAAGGCCTCATTTGGTTTACGGAATCATAGCACTGAGAAGGAAAATCATTCTTTTCATATGTTTGGATGTCAAAAAAATATAGGAGAAAAGAAAAGTGATTTCCAATAAGATCTGGTTCACGGAAGGGAAATGAATTTCCTTGTATTTTCCATGAAAATGAAAAAAATAGAATTTTTATCAGATTTATTTTACCGTGTTTGGTAAAACAAGAAAAGCATTTAGGAAAGATCATTTGATTTCATTTCTAGTGTTTAGTTGTTGTAGGAAATGAAAGCAATAATATATTAATATTACCATAATGTTCTTGCCTTAAATATATTATGAAAAAATATACGTTGGTAAAATAGACAATATCATAAGGCTATCTTTGTCTTAATTTCTTGCAATAAATGCTGAAAAATGAGAAAGAAAAATCAATCCCATAGGTTCTGAGAGAAACCATTTTTCTACCTATCTTTTTCCTATGAGAAAAATGCTTTCTAAGGTTGTGACTACCAAACAAGAAAACGAACAAGTTTTCTTTCCCGGTTCCTTAAATCCTTGAACCAAACGTGTAAAAGGAAAAATAGGAAAAAAAGTGGTTCCCTCCACCCACCCAGGATTCACTTTCACACATTTAAGTATTTACTTTTCCTCTCAATTTTCTTGGTATTTTAGAAAAATTGATGAAAATTATAATTTTTTAAAGAAAAGGAAACAGTAAGAAATTGATTTCTATCATTCCCTTCACTTTCCGCGAACCAAACACGACTTCATAGTATACTTTCCATGGGACAGTTTTGTTCGACGAGTGAAACAAAGTAAAAAAAAAAAAAAAAAATCGAAATTTTACGTACGTATTACGGTGATGTGGAGCGAAGTAAAAAATCCTTCATTTAGATGTTTTGAAGAAGTGGAGGTTATAACTGAAAAATTATAAAATTTGGTGTTTGGTTGGCCGTTGGAGTGAGAAAGTATAACTTTTTGTTAAAGTGATATGAATAGTAAATTTTTTTTATTAAAGTAGAGAGAAAATAGTCCTCCAACCAAACATGCGAAATGATAATAAAGATTTTCTACTTCCGCACTTCACTTCGGAGAAAAAAATTTCAATTTCATGACAAATAAGATTTACCGTTCATGTCAAATCACATTAAATTTTATATTCAAATTCTTCAACCAAACACTTAAAATTGTCCAAATTTTAGATCTCCTAATCCGTGAACCAAACAGCCCATTTGCCAAACATGCAACTAAATGAAAAGTAGTGTGGATTCTCATTAGTTTCCTAGCTCCCTTCAACCTCCTTTTTGCCAGAAATGGAACGTTTGAATGGCAGGCCTGTTCATTGAGCAGAGAATTTCCCAATTGCTGATAGGACCGGAAGGTCATGAATTGCTAGCCCCAAGGGGGGAGAGAGAGAGAGAGAGAGAGAGAGAGAGAGAGAGAGGTTTAAATATTAATACAGTACGAGTCGATTTTTATTCAAACACCAAAAAAAATAGTAGGACATTTAACATTCAACTCAAGAGTTGTCGCATATCAAACTATTGTATAAAACTAGCATGAATGTGTATAAAACTAGCATGAATGTTCATGAAACTACTCACAAAGTAATTTTTATGTTATATGAAAATGACACATGACAACTCTTGAGTGAAATAATGAACATCCTCACTAGTTTTTGGTGGTTGAACAAAAATAGACTTAATACAGTAACGTTATAAGACTGCTCATCAATTAGGGTATTGTCCTAATTATTATTTTTCTTTAAGAAACATAATAACTATCGTCTTACAAGTCATGTGAAAAGAAGATGAAAGAATTAATTAAGGCCAATTCCCAGATCTTGAATCGTACTTTTATTCCAAACCAGTAATGTAAGCAAATGCTTCTGTATTAAGTATATTGAGAGTTCAGGCGACACCAGCATTTGCTCTCTGTCTCAGCTTCTGCATCCACAAAACAAGAAAATGATTTATCCTTTCTGATACAAGGAATCATACATTTGTAGGGAGTTCAATCAACAGAATCGCCAATGACTTACATTGGAAAGAAGTAACCATGAATCCATCCATCCAGTGTTTCGATCGCTCTTCCAGATTCGTGCGTGCGTCTCTTTAGCCAGTGCCACCCCCTTCTACCAAGGTGCTCGCTCGGCCGCTCACCAACAAGGCAGCTGCTGCATTTAGGACCTCCTGGTCGATCAAGGCCAACACACATCACCAGATGTAAATGACAGAGCCAAGGTATACATACAATTCACAGGAATGAGGCAATAAACTGACTAGTGTGTCTTGTTAGTTATTGTCGTCGCCGTTGTAAGTATATACAAGTTTGAGTTGGTTTCTTCATTGGCATGCTAGATCAGACATTATAGCAAGGAGAGGAGGAGGAGGAGGAGGAGGAGGAGGAGGAGAGGTGATCCATAGTGAAGGTATGTACTTTATGATTTCTTTACTTCTAGGCCTTAGGAATCCAGAGTAGAAAATTTAGGGACATATGTGTGCACATCATCTTCTTGTATTGTCGGTATTTTTCACTTAGTTTTGAGAGTTATAGTCCCACGTTAGAAAACCAACAAGGTGTATATTCCAATATATAGTTATGCTTAGTATTGGTATATGCACATGGGGTGGTGGTCCATGTGGGTTGATTTTCCTATAGGGATTAAGTGTGAACCCCTTTGTGACAATTTTTATTTTGTCACCACATTTGAAAAGTTTTTCTTAGGAACGAACGGAAAACAATTCGGATCATTTGAATTACTTTATCCCAATTTTTTTGGGTTGGTCATTTGTTACAATAAACTAAAAGAATTACTGTGTTTCGGTGGAGGTCATTGTTACAATCAACTAAAAGAATTACTTTATCCCAATTTTTTTTGGGTTGGTCATCTGAATCCTTTTTTTGATTCAGCTCTTTAACATCAACAAGCAGAAAAACACAGTTCGGGTCGGATTCAGATATGAAAATACCAAAAATCTTTAAACGGTTTCGAGTTAGGTTTTAAAATGTTAACACAACGTCAAATGTTAACACAACGTCAAATGTTGAACAAGGCTGGCCCCTTTCTGGTAGGGCTGAGCATTATTCGATTTTGGATCGAAAATCGAACCGAACCGAATAAGGATTTCGATTTCGTTTAAAAACATTTCAGGTCGGGTTCGGATATGAAAATACCCAAAATCTTTAAACGGTTTCGGATTCGATTTTGGACTTCGATTTCAGTCCAAAACCGAAAAGCGAATTAGAAAATTAAGTTTACTACGATTTCCTTAGGCTTTTGATAAGGGCACTACCATATTTACTTGGGGCTAGCCCAGGATTGGGGCTAGCCCACTAAAGAGGAACTTTTACTTATACTAACCGAACATTTTACTCATACTAGCCCACTTTGAAACCCTTCTTCCCAAACACTCCCAAACCCTCCCCACCCCACCGGAGCCCTCCCCCCTCCCGCCGTCCTCCTCCGCCTCCTCCTCCGTCCTCCACCGCAGCCTCCCGTCGCCCTCCCGTCGCCGCGCCTCCCGTCGTCGTCGCCGTCAAAACCAAAAAAGAAAATGAAAAAATAAAAGAACTGTCAAAATTTGACATATATGTTGATTTTTAGGACTGTCAAAATTTTGACAGTCCTACCAATTGGAAGTACTGTCAAAATTTTGACAGTCCTAAAAATTCAACATATATTTTTAGGACTGTCAAACTTTTGACAGTCCTTCCAATTGGTAGGACTGTCAAAATTTTGACAGTCCTAAAAATATATGTTGAATTTTTAGGACTGTCAAAATTTTGACAGTCCTTCCCATTGGTAGGACTGTCAAAATTTTGACAGTCCTAAATTTTTTTTTTCTGTTAATTTATTTTTGTTAATTGTTGGGGGGGCTAATTTTAAAATATTCTTAAAATTTCTATCCTTAAAATTTGTTAAAGTATTCTGTTATTTAAAATAGTAAATTTACTATTGGTACATTAAATATTTTGTAAAAAAAAAAATTACCAAAAGTAAAATTTGGAGGTCGAAACATCGTTTTTTTGCGATTCTAAAAATTTGGGAAGTCCGTCAAACGGTGAAACGGTTTATCCCGAAGTACTTTTCCATACGGTCATTTTGGCTCAAACTGGAGCTTGTTTCGATCTCCCAGTCAAAAGTTATGATACTTTAAAGTTTTATATTTTATATTTTTGCCTGTAATATTTACGTCTTACTTCGGATGAAAATTCTCTCTACACGAATTGTGTTACTCTCGTCGAAAACATACAAATCGACCTATTGTGTGACGAAAAAAGATTTGAAAACAAATAGTTATGGCCGTTTGAAGTCTGATCGACGGCAGACGTAATATTCGTACGGTAGATTTTTTTTTTTTGGGTTCAATGATAACATATTTTATTTTGGATGTTAAACTAAATAAAAAAAATCCAAATCCAAAACTAACTAAATAGAAATAAACTTAAAAAAAAATCCTGACAATTAAAATGAGGACTGTCAAAATTTTGACAGTCCTCATTGTTTGTGGGACTGTCAAAATCCTGACAGTCCTAGTTTTATATAAAATTTTCAGTGGGTTAAATTAGGACTGTCAAAATATATAGCTTGTGGGACTGTCAAAATTATGACAGTCCTAACAATTTGTAGGACTGTCAAAATTTTGACAGTCCTTCCAAGTGGTAGGACTGTCAAAATTTTGACAGTCCTGATTATAACAATTTGGGCTAGCCCCAAACGAGGACTGTCAAAATTTTGACAGTCCTCATTTTTTGTGGGACTGTCAAAATCCTGACAGTCCTAGTTTTATATAAAATTTTCTGTGGGTTAAAATTAGGACTGTCAAAATTTTGACAGTCCTCATTGTTTGAGGACTGTCAAAATTTTGACAGTCCTTCCAAGTGGTAGGACTGTCAAAATTTTGACAGTCCTGATTATAACAATTTGGGCTAGTCCCAAGTAACTTTTAGGATGGCAAACTTGTAATTTTTTGTAAATTTCTAATGGACTAGTCCCGAGTAAAATGTGCAGTGCCCTTATCAAAAGCCTTTCCTTACTGGTATATATAACAAAGTAACCCTAAAGTCCTTCACTTTCTCTCTCTCGACTTTGGGAGAGATCAAGAGATTCTATAGCTCTCTCTCGTTTTCCTGTTCTAATATCTCTCCTCTCTCTCTTCTCCCGTCCTCTTAACTCTGAGAGAATCAGAAGCTGTAGTCCATATTAGGGGTTTTGTTCTCTCTCAAATTTTGGGGTTTGGTTCAGATCTCAAGTGCAGATCTGTAGTAGTTGGCATCATTAATCATTTGTAAATAATTTTTTTAATTTTAATTTATGTTTCTTTTACTTATCAATTTTTTAGTTACTGATTTCTTAGAACAGTTTTATGATTTGTTAATTTTGTTAGAAGAAAAAACATTTTTTAGTCACTGATTTCTTCTGAGATAATTTTTTTATTTGCTAATTTTGTTTCTCTGGTCCGCTGAAAGGGGGTTAAGATTTGGAAGCAAGAAAAGAATTATGTGCAGGATCCATCAAGTGATGATTTTGTGACCATTTTGTACATTTTGTAATTTTTTATTTTCGGTTTGAAACAATGACTTTCGGCATATCTTGAATGGCAACAAGAGAAGGTCATTGTATCATGCTGATTTTGTGCTTTTTTTTTTTTTTTTAAGTTCATAAGCCCAATTTTGGACTGATCCATTAACAAAAAAAAGTCCATAGAAACCTAAAAAAAACAAAAAACTGAACCGATTATTTCGGTTCAGTGGTTCCTGTCTTATTCGGTTCGGTTTCGGTTTATATTTTTCTAAATTCGGTTTTTGGAAAATCAGTTCGATTTGAAACGAAAAAATCGAATGCTCACCCCTTCTGGGCCAAGTCAAGCAACAAGAACCAGCTGCAAGGTTCGGTCAGGACAATGTTGAGTCGAACCCTATATACACTGACAGCTTACATTCAGAAAAGCTATATAAACTAAACATACACTTATTGAAGGTACGTTTCCAGATATTAGACGGTCACTAAGAACCAGAGTACAAGTTTGATGACTAAACTAATGTTAATGCCAACAATAAATAACAAAAAATTTATTGTACCAATAAAAAAATTATAATAATTAAATACAACGATATAAGTTTGATAAATTTACAAACGACGATAGTAATCGCCAGTTGAACTGGTAAAAATTTGAAAAATTGGATTTTTGTCAACCCAGTTGGCAAAAAATTGACCAAAATTTGACATGTATTAAAAAAAAAAAATGCCAACGGAGTTGGTAAAATCCGAAAAAATCAAAAATCAAAAATTCGCCATAGGAAAAAGTTGGTTTTTTTTTTGGATTATTGGTTCGGTTTGTTTGTGTAGTTGTTGATTCGGTTCGGTTTAGCCTTAGTTATTTGGTTTTTGCTTAGTTCACTTGGTTTTGCTTGGTTCATTTGGTTTTTGCTTGGTTCAACTTGGAAAAAAAAATGGGTCTCCGCTTGGTGTTTGCTTGGTTCCAACATCGAACCATAGATGATTATAGTCTCCGTTGCTATTATGATTATGTAGAAGGGATGGTACGTTATTTTTATATGAAAATGTCTATCTTCGTAGTACTTATTTATGTTCTCTATTGTGTATTTCAGCTTCCAGATTTATATACCGCATACCAAAATCAGCCAGTGGAGGACCCGTTGCGCACAACGGTTGGCAATTTTTTGGCTGCTATGCAACGAGAAACGACTCTTCCGAACCCTCCCTTATGTATTTCAGGAGATTATCCTCAGGGTTTTGTTGCACAACGACAAACATGTCCCCCTAGGAAGTATACCAATTTGGTATCAAGATGATGGTCTGCCACTGCAAGATGACGATGTCCCTTCTCAGGCGACGACCGTTGTAAAAATTTATACGTTAAAATATGAACGTTACTATGACAGAGTTACTATTAACATATCAGTAACTATGACAGAGTGAGTACTATTAACATACCTATAAAATAAACCAAACAAAAAAATCACAAAGAAAAAAAACCAAAAAAAAAAAAACCAAAACAAATAAACCCCTAAAAAAGTAAACAAAAAAATCAAAAATAAAACCAAAACAAATAAACCCTAAAAAAAAACAAAAAAAAACCAACTTTTTACTATTTTCGCCAACAGATTGTTTTTATACAGGTCGAATTTTTGTCAACCCGACTGGCGATTTCTATCGTCATTTATAAATTTATTAAACTTCTATCGCTGTATTTAATTATTATAATTTTTTTATCGATACAGTAAATTTTCTGAATAAATAATCGCAAAAACATAAAAAAAAGATACAAAGCATTGTTGTGCAGAATTATATAACTATCATGCCAAAGATCACATCAAAAGCATCAGGTAACTCTTGAAATAAATGATGGGACAAAGCAACTCACCCATTTAGCATCTGAGAGCAAACGACCTAGTCTCCTCCTCCTTTTATTTCGGTGTCCGTCTTGCTCTAGCTTTTCCAAAATTCTATCAATGCTCTCTTTCCTTGAAATGACAATACAATTCATGTAATCATATAAAACAATACACAAAAGCTTAGAAAGAGCATACCTCAACAATCGAAAAGTAAACACATTTTAAACATGCATTCGCTTGTAAGTAAATGCTACACTTAACTCCAAGATTAATTTCACTGCAGAAGCATTTGACACACACCCGTACCTTTAGAAGATTGATCTCCATTGCTAAGAACAAAGTGCAATTGTATAACAAAATCAGGCCCGCCACAAGAATGCATGTTGGTGACTGCAACCTCTCCGCCTTCAATTTCAGCTAATTCAATGTCATTTACCTAAAACAGAAAATCATAAATTACATTGTTCCAAAAGACATTCCTTAACGTAGTATGTCTTCATACATCTTCAGATAGTTGGTCATATTATATGTCCTTACTATTCCTTAACGTTAATCCTTCAGTTCGAAGCTTTTGACAAAATAAATAAATGGCATAGTAATTCATAGAGCATGAAACATTGGATCAGCCTTCAACAAAATCTCACATAAAGTTACACAAGGGGGTGGTCAAATGCTGCAAGCCAAGTTTGCTAACTTTATGAGATAAGATCAAATCATGAATCATCTATCAAATCAAATCTAAGGAGTAAAGTCGATCGAGGACAAATGAATTTGAAACTGAATGAGCTTCAAATTCTTGTAGCCTTATTGGTCCCTAATGAGGCTGCATCATCCTGAGAAGATCAATGACTGAGAATGTTGTGACTAATAAGTTCGTAAAACAGTTTTTATGAACTTGCAACACAAATAATATTGGCAAACAAAAGCCTACTTGATCAAGCAGTGGCTGCACAATCTCATAGTTTTTAATTTTCTACTTCAATCATTTTTAGTAACATGTTACAGGAATAATAGTACTAAATCCTCACCAAAGCAAGCTCACTTGACTAAATTTGTGCATATTCAATAAGACAGAACCGCCATGAAAAACATTATAACCACAGTGCTCCTTGACATATTACAGGCAACAACACCATAAGCAAAAGGTGGCCACTTTACAGTACAATCCAAAACTCAAAGTAGGAGGAAAATATATCCTATTAACAGTTTAATACTGCAAAAAGAAAGCAGTTACATGTATTTTGGTGTAGTTCAACAAACTTCCAACATCAAAGAGCTCTTACAAAGTTGCCAAAGCCTGGCACATGATTATTTCTAAGAATTTACAATGTCAACAAATAAGTCAAAAAAAAATCAGGCATTGAAAACAATTCCAAGGAACATTCCCTTATATTTATATCTTCATTAATAAGCAGTTATTTGAAAATACTTTTAAAAATCTACTGCCTCCTAAAACAATGTTTTGTGAGCAACATATGTGCTTCTTAAAAAAATCCCTTGTAAGCAGATCTAACACTAGAAAATAATGAAAATATTTCAATAAAGTAGGTGGAAGATGAGCAATAAGACACATAACTATAAGCCAATGAAACAAAATGGAAGACTTTCTAAAGATATAAAAATCAGACACACAAAAGAATGTTTTGAACTAAAGCAAGTTAATTAAGGTATTCAAAATTCAAAAATTACAATCTCACATGGAAATGGAAATTGGAACTACAAATTACTACACCCATTATTCAGTACTCCAAATTAAGATTAAAAACATAGGCAACCTTCTCCACCGAACTAATATTAAATTTTACCTAATATGAGTAATGAGCAGTAATTAATATTTTTCCACAATAACAACCATTGGTGGGACTGTGATAGTGTGATTCAATCTGCATCTTTGACTTGAATTGCTGCCTTGGACTCAGGGTTAACTATAGCATTCTTTTTCTTCTTTCCCACTCATCTAAGCATTTCCCTAGTGATAGTGTTTATTCTCAATTTTACAGAGGCATGGCCCTTATGGAGCTAAATGGAAGAAAAGATTCAACTGGCCTACCCCAAAAGGTTGGAATAAAGGTTTTGTTGTTGCTATTATTGTATTAAGTGTTAACTGATTAATCCTAAACCAACAAGCCTAATCTCGTCCAGCATAGAAGTCTCTAGTAAATTTTATTTAAAATATTTTTCTCTTTAATCTTATCCATAGTATAGTAAGTTCACTGCTTTTCCTTAAAATCAAATCATAAAGATCCAGTATACTAACATCAGAATATTATGTGATATCCACTGTCCCTCTGTGTTGCAATCAAGAAAAGAAAATAAGAGGCTATTATAAGAAGCTCCTACACACGACAGGGATGAAGAGAAGGTAACCCTTGATGTAGGATCAAACTCGTTGTCACTTTATTGACTTGTCAAGACAAGCATAGAAGATCCCGGTATTGTTGCATAAATTATCATATCATAGGCGTCACATATTTTCTCCCAAAATTGGCCAGTATCCAAATTGAGATTATAGAAAAACTATAGCAAACGAAAGGAGTAAAAAATAGGTATAATAAATATAAATATTTACAAAAGGGAACAATAGTACAATTAAGAAATACATATATTTTGTACTAATACGCTTACTTGATCAACCTCCTCTCAGCTAGACCATTAGACCACCCAGCTTGCAATGAACTGTCCTAGTAAGCCATGAGGTAATATGAAAGCTATCAAGAGATGGAAAAACTGAACAGTTCATTGACAATGATGATGCTATAATGTCTATCTTAAGTTGAATCAAATATTATATGTTAACCAAAAACCCAACTTAAATATGACACCCACAAAGGGTTAGAAATCTTAAAACAGAGCCATGTAAAATGAAGTAAACCCGTTAAGGAAAAAAAGGTACTAAATAAACATTACCAGGATATAGTTTCAAAGTCATAAGAACAATATGATAGGTAGGTAAACATAGAATACAAGCATAAGCCAGAGAAATAACACTATCAAAAGTTGAAACCTGTTGAAGAATAAATTAATCAAAATTAATTATTATGTTTATTCTTCAACAAAACCTTTGGAGAAGTCACAATTGTTAATATGATTTTACCTAGGGAGCACGGGTGTTCCGTGTCGTATACGTGTCTGAGTGTCCGTATCATAAATGTGTCATGCATGACATGAACACTCCCAATAACACAAGGCCACACTGAAAACAGTGTTGTGTACATATTGTGTCCTATTTGTGTCCGTTGTCCATAGGATGTCATCAATTTGTTCCTCATATTTTGAATTGAAAGAAATGGAAGTATCACAATGAGAAAAAAAATCTTTCTTTTCAAGTCATTTTCGTATCATATTCCACACTATCATCATTTTACCCGACAAGAGGAACCCAACTTCTACCGAGTTCCTTGTTTTTTTTTTTCCTATTTACTTGTACATTTGCCTAATTCACGAGGAAAAGGTAAAGAAAAAAAAAACATGAAGAATCGCATAATAGGACCAAAGCAATCACTTTACACTACAAAATATACTAAGACACCAAAATCGATCTTGTGCAATAATCAGGGTTGAAGTAATAATCAGGGTTGAAGTAATAACCCTGGACCATGTTTTGTTTGATCTTTGATTGTAAATGAATTTCTCTCTCAGACTTAGCAATAAAAAATTGAATTTCCTTCATGTATTCTGGATGTCTGTGTGTTACTACGGATTGATACAGCTTACTGCCGCCGTCTCACAACGGTGCAGGCTGGGCATGATCCGACTGGACCCAGATTATTGGGATCGGGTCGTGTCCCAAAGCAATCACTTTACATATCATCTAGGAAGCATTGATATCCTGAAAACCAGTCTGTCGTGTCCGAGTCGCATGTTTCCTGGACATGTATCAGACGCTACACATACACTACAAAATATACTAAGACACCAAAATCGATCGCCGTGTCCATGTCATCTCATGTCGCAGTCATGCTCATGGCTCATACAAAATACCACACACCAATTTTTTTTTCTACATCACATCAAACATGACATTTTTCCACATCCAATCCACTTTTTTCTCTTTGTGCAAGTCATAAACAATTGGAGACCTTTGTACAAATAGCTAGCCATGTGTCAACTTTCTATTAGTTGGAACAAATGAAAAAAAATTCACCTTGTCATGCTTGACCGGTCACATGTGCTCCCCCTCCTCCTTGCATGAAACTATTCAACATATTTTAAATTTCCACCCTTCATTCAAATTTCGTATCATCCTCACCGCTCACTTTCTTACAAACCACACTCTCCTTGGAAACCTAGCCGGCCCTAGTTCCAATGCCCTCCCTCCCTCCCTCTTCATTAAATACGTCACCTCTCTCTCTCATTTTCCTTACACCTCCTCCCTCTCCTCCTCCCTAAAACCCCCACCCTCACCATCACCATTCTCCTCCTCTCCCCCAACCCGAAAACATCATCACCACCACCATTACCACCACCATCAGCCAGCTTCATCACCATCACCACCGCCATCAGCCAACACCAACACCACCACCACCATCCCATCTCTCTCCTCCTCCCTCAACACATTTCGACCACCACCACCACCATTACCATCATCACCTTCCTTCTCTTCTCCTTCTCCCCATTGCAACCCGACCTCCTCCATCCTCCGTTTAAGCCGACCACCATCACCATCACCTCCACGACAGCCACCACCATCTTCTCCTCCATCTACTCCCTTCACCACCACCTCCATCACCTTCACAAGCAACCTCCACCACCTGCTACAGCCGCCGCCACTACAACAACTACTGCTGATCCCGACCTCTGCTGATGTGCTTCGAGCAGCTACTGCTGCTGCCTCCCTGGCCGGAGCACACCCCCGCAGGAACCAAGCTACCACCACCATCGACACCAATCCACCGCCGTACCACCACCACCTTCACGACCCCACTTCCTCCTCCACCTTACTATGACCACTGCGTTTGCTGCAACTGCTGTTGCTGCTGACCCTGGCCGAGCAACCCGACCACCACCAGAGCCACCCTCACCCCTGGCCGAGCTTCCCTTGGTCGGAGCTGCACCTCCGACCGACTGCTTCCCGCCGGAGCCCCGACTTGACCACAGATTCGAACCCGACAGTCTAGAACCGAATGCCTAACCCCCCTGATTTCACATCGATATTTCTTCATCGTCGCCCAACCGATTCCCGAAACGCCTTCTCTGGTATGCTCTCCATGTAACCCTATTTCAATGTCTTCAATTAGAATAATTTAATTTGATTTCTATTGTTAGTAATTTAAGTTCCAAAATCGAAGAAAAACAGTTTTTAAAACATTAAAATTCTCCGATACGGAGTTGGTCGGACAACCACGTCGTGTACCGATTGCACCGAAAGGCGCGTATGGTATTTCCCGATGTGTGGGCTTTCGCTATGCTAAATTGGCTGTTGCTGATGGAGTGTGTGACCGGTCAAGCATGTTGGTGGTGGTGGTGGCGGTGGTGGTGTGTGTGTGTTGGGGAGGGGAGGGTGGGGGGGTGTAAATTGGCTGTGGTATGTTGTTTTCTATGGTGGGAGGGGGTGTGGTGGTGCTGGTGTGGGTGTGTGGGTGGACCTAGGGGTGGGTTCAATATCAGCCTTGCGCGATTGTCGTTGCTGCTGGAGCTTGCGTGTTAGAGCATCATTAGTAAGGCTCATCCCAATTTCTAGATTCTAGATTTAGAATGTAGGAGCTCAATTTGTAGACTAGTAAGAACCATCCTAGGTTCCAATTTCTAGATTCTCAGGTCCAACCCACCCACAAGGACTATAGGTTGAGCTTGAGAATTTCTAGATTCGTAATGTAGGAAATCATTTTGTAGAATAGTAAGTCACAATTTGGAGCCCAATTCTAGATTTACATTATTTTTTGTCCACATTAATTTTTGACCACACAATCTTTTGGACCAAAGCTCATTTTATCATTCTCTACTATTCTCATACAAACTCAACCCATTCTACATTTACCTTTTTTTTATAAAAAAATTAAGACTCAAGATGGAATTTTGGGCACCATCTACTAATGATGCTCTTAGAGCATCATTAGTATGGCCCATCCCAATTTCTAGATTCTAGATTCAGAATGTAGGAGCTCATTTTGTTGAATAGTAGACTCAATTGGAGTTTCATGATAGTCTCAACTTGTGCAATCTCCTCCTCCTTGGTGCTCCTTGCCTCCTTGCTTCTAGATCTACTAATGGTGAAGAATGGAAGTAATTGAAAGTGATTTGGTGAGAATTTTGTGGAGGGATGAGTTGAATTGGGGAAGAACACTAAATTGGGATGGAAAGAAATGAAATGAAGAGGAGAGAGAAGATCCCTCTCCCTACAAGGGGCCGGCCACCTTGTCCCCCTCTCCAAGCAATGTATACAGATTAAAGACTCTAATACCCCTATTGGGTTGTTATGGAGAGAAGTTAATTAGTGGGAAGCTTCTACTCGTAATGAAGGGATTATTTAAATCACTAATTAATCAAAGTTGGCTTAATATTGGGCCTAATTGGGCCTGATCTAATGGTTGGGTTCATGGCTCATGACAAGTCTAATTGGGTCCACTAACACCAAGTCTAATAAATAGTCTAGTCTACTAACAATGTCATGACTAACCAATTGGGTCATGGACATACATGTTGGTGCTAACTAGGTCCATGCACTAGTCCAAACTAACTAGCTAATATAAAGGCCCTCTAAAATACAATAAATAATAAATAATACTAATAACAATAATGATAAATATTATTACTAATATAATTACCCAATATTATTAAATGACAAAAATACACCTCTCTCGGAATTAGGGAGTTACAAAAATATACCAAGTTTTACAACATCTAGAATTTCACTACAGTTAAAACCACCCAAAGTTCATCTTCATATGCTAAAGTACCTATATATACATTTGTTCAGTAGGCTGTTTTATGACCAGTACTGATAGCAACATCAGATAGTCGAAAATTGTGACTAATTAGGTGGTGTTGTAGATAGATGATTAGTGTGTTTAGTATGCTCTCTTCTATTATACTCTTGTTGGCTTTTCTCCTTTGTAATGCCTTACTAATTAGGTGGTGCAATAGATAGTCGAAATTTATGACTACTAAGTAGTTTTTTTTTTTTTATGATGGTCCAAGCCCGGCCCGGCCCGACCCGAAGCCCATCTTGCCGTGGGTCATGTGCCGGACTGGGCTCAGATTTTTATTCTCAGGCCCGGCCCGACACACTATATTGCATGGGCTTGTGAAGCCCGGCACACTTGACAACTCTACTCAAGATGCATTTTGAGCTCCATCTACTAATGATGTTCTTAGAGTAAGCCATTATGTTTGTATCATTGTATGTGGCACATATGCAATCATCTATGGACACATTCACAATTTGATGACCGTGTATGATAAAAACATGCACAAAAGCTGTTATTTCTTTTCTTAATTTTTGGCTTTCTTAGTATTGCGATTTGCGATACCTAGAAGAGAGGTATAGGTGGAGAAATTAGGAAAATAGGTCGCTATGTTACACAAACATGGAAAATGGTGTGTATAAGCTCATCGTATTTGTACCCGTATCCGTGTTTGTATTCGTGCCTATATTATCCGGACTCTCTACTTTAGGGAGATGTACCCGTGTCCATCCGATAGGACATGAGTATGGGTATGAAATTTGTATCCGATCCTCCATTGTGCCAATCGGATCATTCATGGTGACAATCGGAAGACTGATAGTGAAGTAGATAGTTTATTTTAATGTGGTAGTGAAGTAGATAGTTTATTTTAATGTGGTAGTGAAGTAGATAGTTTATTTTAATGTGGTAGTGAAGTAGATGGTTTATTTTAATATGGTAAACTAGTAATAAAGTTATGAAATCTTACAAGTTTTATTACATAATGTATTTTTATGAAACCATGCAAATTTAATTATAAATATAAATATATGAAATCATGCAAACTTAATTACAACTGTATTTTTTTATGAAATCATGCAAATTTGAGTAGAGAGAGTCTTTTTATGAAACCGTACAAATTTAATTACATGTTTTTTACAAAATCATGCAAATTTAATTACATGATGTGTATTTTTATGAAACAATGTTCAAATATATTTATTTTAATAGTCATATCTCCATACCCATATCCAAAATTTGGATCCTTTTTAGCCGAGTCCTTGTGTCCTTCAATTATGAGTTTGAAGTGTCCGACTCTTGGATATGTACCCGTACTTGACACCCGTACCCGAGTCCGGGTAACATAGATTCGTGCAACACAAATGATTATGCTATACCTATTTGAAAATGGCCACATCCCGTATCCATATTGTGTCCTTATTCGTATTTGGGGATGTATTCGGCAACATGGATAGGCAGACATGTAGGTTTGAAATTGTGCAATATAATTGAGTAATAAAAAGAAAGAAATTAACGTTGTTGGTTTGTTCTAACTTCTAACTGCTATTTGAATGAATCACTCTGGTTATCCTATTAGATAAAAAATCAGGTTCTCTAAACATTTTAACCATAACTAGATGAATTACTCAGTTGTATGTTCTGTTAGGACTACAAAGAGGCTGCTAGAGCCTAGAATAAGGGATAACTTGAGATCCTTTGAGGCAAAGGAGCCGATGTTGCATCTCCGTAGTTTGATGAAGAAAGCGATTGAAGAGCAGAGGTTTGAGGTAATCACATTTCTCCACTCTCTTTTTTTCTTTTTTCTTTTCTTGTAGCTGTTTCTGTGCATGTTTATTAAAGTAGAAGTTTGGAGATTTATGAATACATTGTATCTTTACGGTTTTATGTGAGTTTCTTTTTGAAGATAGAAACACAGTTTAGACACATATAATTTTGCGTTTACAATGTTCATAATTGTTCCCTAAAAGCATCTTGAAAGCATCACAAAGATGGATACTCACCTTAGATGGTGACAAAATTATCCACTTTTTTATGGATTTCTACCAGGTCAAACAAGGTAGATGTTACTCATAATTTGAAAGAAAGAGAAGAACAGGAAGAAGAAGAAACAATGGAACTATCTTATTTTTAAATATCTTCTGGATTAGGTTGGGTATTGCAATAGCTCCTTGCTTTGTAACCTTAAAAACCCTTAATTTTATGTTGCCATATAGAATTACAACTTGAATCCCTTGTAATACATACAAAAACATTACATAAGCTGTACTCTTTACCTCCTTTTATGAGTTCTCTCATTCTGCCTCCCTATTCCTTAATGTTTATGTATATAATGGGTTGGCTCCCCCAAAGTGTTCTCTGGCATATTATAAGTTTATCTTGAACCAGAATAAGGTAAAGGATCCACCATATTTTGAATAATATAAATATACAACACTCATCAGTCATCCCCCTCCAACACTCCAGAATTTTGTAGTGTAGCTAGGAACTTGATCATGGTAGTAGAGCTACCCAAGTTCAGTCTCCTTGGCGTGAATCCATCTGTCAACCCATAAAATGGTCTTCAATATATAACTCTCATCCGTCAGCAACACTCTAGAGTTTTGGTGTAGTGGATGGGATTTTAACACCATAAATTTTGGGTTGGACTCAATTGTTGTACCATTGTTATATTTAATATCTCATATATAAACAACTCTACCCAAATTACCCAACATAAAGTAGACTGCATCCATGAGAAACTAGGTTGCTCCGAGGCCGGACAGAGATTCAAATATGGACACAAACAAATTCGGGATACAACATTCTTAAAAAGTAGGATAGAGGTATAAACTGGGAGCCAGTTAATTACGCTGTGTGGGTGTGACTGTAATTGCAAGTAATCGCGATCTTAAGATATATATCTTTATGGTTTCTAGGTAGTAAATAGGTTAACCTAAGAAGTGGTTTTTCCTTCCTGGGATGTGCTTCAAAGCTGGCATGCCAGACGCAACCCAGTCTGCTACACTGTTTTACTCGGGATACAACATTCTTGAAGTGTGCTTTCACCTCCCAGACGCAACCCAGTCTGCTACACTGTTTTACCTCTCCCTATGTCTTCTTTCAATTCATCTTCGATCCCTCCAAATACTCCTGCTCTTGCGAGGTTGTTGCAGATTTTGTTTTATGTGACTGGTTGGGAAGATTACTTGTGGCTGCTTCCTCCCATCTATCTACTGATGAGTTAATGAAGCAGAGATAGATGACCATGTTGCAGACTTATGAGTGGTATTATTAAATTAATGAGCTTTGTGTTGAGGGCATAGTAAAAAAATGCTTTTGAGATTGCTTGTCTTCAAATACAGACACCCCTATCATTCGTGAAGCAAGGAAACCTCATCCTATCTCTTGAGGATTCAAAACTCCAACACATATGTTGTAGATCAATTCATGTATGGATTAGATTGCTAACGTTGGCAGAATGGTTTATTACTGGTGCATTTTCTCGACAACTTCACGTATGGTTTATTTCCTACAGCCAAGCGAGAGATTGGTGAGATGTAGCTTGTAAACCTCCCTCCCATGGAGTTTAGTATGAAACCAAGATGTTTTAGACCAAACTCAGTTTGAACCCCCAATACTCCAAACAATATTTGCTCAAGTTCTCCCCGAGCGAAATGTGTCTGACCAAGTTTCTGGGACCCTTCAGAACATACAGAAGATCTGACCCTGTCTAACATGTTCTGGTAAGTATTGTCTGGTGGATACATGTCAGACATGGATAACGGTCCTTTAAAGTCCACGGAGGTAAGAAAACTATTGATCAGCTATTTGGCCTCTTTCTTCCAATCTTTGTCCTCTGGCTTTCGTCATCCACCCTTGTATTTGGCTCATGTAGTAGAATGCTGTGCTTAGCCTAATGATAGTGGTTTCTAAAAGAATTATACATACCTTATGCAATTTTACTGGTGCCTTTTTTTGTACAAGGTCAAATTTAGGTACAATCCAAATAATATTAATTAATTAAAAAACTAACTAGTGGACACGAAGTGAGGCATAATTTGTCATCATTTTTAATTTCCTTAATCTGTTGAAAAGGCGCAATACCTGTATATTCAGGTTGCCTCTCCACCAAAACAAAGGATTGGAATATGAATCTAATTTTGACCATTCACCTTCAGATTCAGATCTCTAGAAAATTTGTTTTGAGCATAAGTGCAAGAACTAATTCATGTTGCTAAATATTGGTAAAGGATAGTGCTGAATTGGAAGAAATAGTCATAGCAAATTTGACCTACCATACCCCTTCAACTACAGGTCTTTGATGTAATCAGTGCATTGACATTTTAGAGAAAAAATACATCTACACAATTCACATAATTGTTAGTGTTGTTTAATTTTGTATTAATCCGAGATAAGACTACCCAACAAAAAGAACCTTTGAAACAAATCATAACTTCGTAGATTTTTGGACTGAAATTTCTGTCAGGTTGCCAACTTGGGTCTGGAAAAACGTCGTCCTCCTCTAACTACAAAAACAAAAACAACAAAAAGAGGACAAATTAAAATTTATAAAAGTTTTTAACCCTAACCCTATGTAAGCCACTAAGCATGGTAGCAAACACTAATGACAATATTCTTAATGTTTATGAAGTTTTAAAAAGTCATGTTGGAAAAAGGATTTGCTCCGTACAACTATCAACCATGGTGACTTCATTATGAACAGCCAAAACTAGCATTGATGCTTATCCTTCCACTCAAGAGTTGTCACGTGTCATTTTCATCCAAACTAAGACTATTATGGGAGTGGTTTGGTAAACATCCATGGTAGTTTTGACTACTAAAATGATATGTGCCAACCTTGAGTGGAAGTATGAACATTCACCCTAGTTTTGGCGGATGAACAAAAATAGACTCATTATGAATGTTTAGTGCTTAGTTATGATTTAATTATGTTGGTGATTGCTTTCTAGTTACTGTTAGCAATGGAAAATGGAACACATTTCTCTGTCTTTATTCATTAGAGGTAAGTCTCTACTTATTGAGTTTACAAAGAAAACAAATATAGAATGTGTACAACGGTAAATTCTAAAGAAGGAAAAACCTAAAAAGTAAAATATATAATGAGCAGTACAGCTATGAATAGCTCGCTCCGGCTCTTTGCTTAACATCCCCCCTCAAACTTAAGATATTTGAGAAAACATATTGAGTTTGGGTACTAGAAAGTTGAAACGAGCCAAGGGGTGCATCTTTGTAAAAAAAAATCAACAGTTTAGGCTTCTGAGGTAATGTATGGTAGATGGATTGTTCTTTTTGTAAAATGATCCCTGACAAAATGGCAGTTAACTTCAATATGTTTGGTGTGCACAAGGAAGACATCATTATGAGCTATTTGATTAACACTCTTAGTGTCACAAAACAAAGGATTAGACGACAAACATTCAAAGTCCATGTCATGAAGAAGCCGTGTAATGCCCCGTAACCATATAATTGTTCTTTAGTTTCGGGCAGAAACCATATAATTGTCCAGCGTAACCATATAATTGTTCTTTGGTTTCGGGCAGAAACCGTGTAGTGCCCCACTCCGCGTCGGTACTATGTATCAGGTGAGTTGGCAGAATTTCGTTCTCTGATTCTTGCACGCCTTAATAATGAATCTTAGTATTTTGAATGCTTGTTTGCTTAAAGAGGATGATATAACATGCCTTGCATGCTAATAAGCGAACTCACCTAGCTTGTCTATGAAACAAACATGTCTGCTAAATAAGAGAACCTGAAATGCTTGTCTAAGAGTATGAGTTTGCATGAACATGTTCCACTATCGCCTGTGCTTCGAGAGAACCATATCGTGTGCTTGAGTTTGTTCAGTGAGGGCGGCTAGTCCGCAGCAAATTGTATGTGTAGAATTAAGAACTTTTAATTGTTTTTCTTTTCTCTATGACAAGGAAGGCTTTTTCTTCTTCTTCTTTGGATTGTGATTATGCGGATTAGTTGTTTAATGCACTTTTGAGAAACTGTGGTTCGATTTAACCAAATAAACAAAACGCTGATTAGAGTAAAGGTTACGGGTTTACTTGGGAATGTAAGTTATAGTGCTGCGAGAAGAGAGCATTAGAGAGCATTCAACTGATTGAGGATCTACTTCTGTCCTCTAGAAAGAGATTGCATAAACTGAAATTACTTTGGACCTAAGGTAATAAGGAGAAAACAACCCCTCTAAGAAACTGACCTTTTATTATTGGAATTCAGATGTCGCTTTTCTTAATTTTTTGTCTTAAAATAATAATAACAACAACTAGCAGTTCAATAAGAACTAATCCTGGTAACTAGGATAGGAAACACTAAACATAACAATCAGATTGAAACAAAATAGCTATTAAATTGCTATGACTTATTAAAATAACAAACGACTCGATCAGACTGCTATACAAAATAGCTACTAAAATGCTATCACATACTAAGAAGAAAAGATCCTGGGAGGACAGAATACATATCTGCAGCAACCATATTGCTTTCCAGGTGCATTCTAAATTTTAAATAATGTACGACGCACCGAGTGCATAATCTGAAATAAATTATCTACAAACCATAAACAAAGAATGAATTTGCAAAGCTCAAGAAGTTTTTTTTTTACTGTTTCACTTTGTTTGTTCTCTCTCATCTTTGAAGTCTTTGAAGCAGCATCTGCAGAAACAACAACAAAATGAGGACAAGTTAAAATTTATAAAAGTCTCTAACCCTAACCCAAATCCTAACCCTATGAAAGAAGGAAAGAAAGAAATACCTCCATCGAAACTTCGTCCTCTTACTCGAGGCAACACACGAGGCAAAACAAGCTTAAGTTTATTTGCCAGCAACGAACTCTCCATTCTTCTTCTTCCTTTTTTTAGCGGCTAGGTTACGAATGGAATGATTGTATCCGGAAACTCTCTTATTTATATTTGAGATATTTGAGCTGGACCAGGAGCTACACAAAGGCCCAATTACAATTTTTTTGTAAGGATTTAAAAGTATATACACGAACTATATATATATATATATATATATATATATATATATATATATATTTCGTGAATTAAACGAGCAGTTCACTAATTATCTGTTACTTTTATATATAGTGTTTCTCCTTCCCCTCCTCTCTCCATTAAGAATTGTTTGATATTTTATATTTTGAAGGCTTTTAGTTTATATTTTGGGGACTTATATCGGATTAGAAGGTACTCTGTGATAGGGTGTGAGAATTCTGTTTATTCTATTAAAATTGAACCACCCAAATATACCAAGTTTTACAACATCTAGAATTCTGTTGTAGAACTTTGGGTGGTTCGATTTTAATAGAATAAACAGAATTCTCACACCCTATCACAGAGTACCTTCTAATCCGATATAAGTCCCCAAAATATAAACTAAACGCCAGGAGGGGAAGGAGAAACACTATATATAAAAGTAACAGATAATTAGTGAATTGCTCGTTTAATTCACGAAATATATATATATATATATATATATATATATATATATATATATATATATATATATATATAGTTCGTGTATATACTTTTAAATCCTTACAAAAAATTTGTAACTGGGCCTTTGTGTAGCTAGTCCAGCTCAAATATCTCAAATATAAATACGGGAGTTTCCGGATACAATCATTCCATTCGTAACCTAGCCACTAAAAAAGGTAAGAAGAAGAAAAATGGCGAGTTCGTTGCTGGCAAATAAACTTAAGTTTGTTTTGTCTTGTGTGTTACCTCGAGTAAGAGGAGGACGAAGTTTTTACAGCAAGGAATTCGACGAAAATATTTCTTTCCTTCTTTCATAGGGTTAGGGTTAGAGACTTTTATAAATTTTAATTTGTCCTCATTTTGTTGTTGTTGTTTCTGCAGATGCATCTTCAAAGACTTCAACGATGAGAGAGAACAAACAAAGTGAAACAGTAAAAAAAAGACTTCTTGAACTCTGCAAATTCTTTGTTTATGGTTTGTAGATAATTTATTTCAGATTATGCACTCGGTGCGTCGTACATTATTTAGAATACACCTGGAAAGCAATATGGTTGCTGCAGATATGTATTCTGTCCTCCCGGGATCTTTTCTTCTTAGTATGTGATAGTATTTTAGTAGCTATTTTGTAAAGTAGTCTAATCGAGTCGTTTGTTATTTTAATAAGTCATAGCTATTTTGTTTCAATCTGATTGTTATGTTTAGTGTTTCCTATCCTAGTTACCAGGATTAGTTCTTATTGAACTGCTAGTTGTTATTATTATTTTAAGACAAAAAATTAAGAAAAGCGACATCTGAATTCCAATAATAAAAGGTCAGTTTCTTAGAGGGGTTGTTTTCTCCTTATTACCTTAGGTCCAAAGTAATTTCAGTTTATGCAATCTCTTTCTAGAGGACATAAGTAGATCCTCAATCAGTTGAATGCTCTCTTCTCGCAGCACTATAACTTACATTCCCAAGTAAACCCGTAACCTTTACTCTAATCAGCGTTTTGTTTATTTGGTTAAATCGAACCACAGTTTCTCAAAAGTGCATTAAACAACTACCCCGCATAACCACAATCCAAAGAAGAAGAAAAAGCCTTGTCATAGAGAAAAGAAAAACAATTAAAAGTTCTTAATTCTATACATACAATTAGAAATAGTGCCCTACCTCATCACAACTGTATTGGACCTAACAAACTATCAAGGAAACTGTCATTCTCACTCCAAGCAAACTGATTGACTAATATAGAAATAAGTAACTGTTAAGCAAAAGAGCCGGAGCCAGCTATTCATAGCTGTACTGCTCATTATATAAATTTTTTTAGGTTTTTTACTTCTTTAGATTTTACTATTGTACTGCTCATAGCTGTACTGCTCATTGTAACCGCTGGGCGCGTATGTTCGTTTTGGCTATCATCGCATCAATCGAGTAAGCAGCGGAGGGACATTATTGCAAGCATTTATCCATCTGAGTATTCGGGGCAAATCGAGGGACTGGGTTCTTTGAATACAATGGGATCGTTCCATACATTATATCCTCTATATGATAGCAGCTCGAGGCAAACGAAACAGATTTTCGAGTCTTAGGGATGAGGCACGCCTATCGCTCCCTCGGACGATCCAGTACCTGCAAGCAAGTAACTGTTGGTGGGTCAGCACTTTTATAAGTACTGGTGAGTCTAAAACAACTGAACAGAAGCAAGCATTAACTAAAACCAACACTAAGTAATCATGTTATAAAATATTACATTACTAGTGATCTTTCTAGTTTTACCTATGTTCGTTCATATGTAGGAGGGACGGAGTCATATTACTTCTTTATGAAAACATCTTTGAAAACAAAAGTTCATATTCATATAAGCAAGCAGACAAGACAAGCCGATCGTTCTACTCTCAGGGTGTGCGCAACGTGTCTTGTGAGCTATACTCAAAGACTCTAGGGACAATGCACATCTTAGCAACTAATGCACATCTAGGGGCAATCCTTTATCAAGCCAACACAATGAACTATCTTATATGCAATGCAGTCCCCGAGTAACTCATGATCGGTAGCGGTTGATCCAGCTAACCAATGACTCATTTATCTGATGCTATTAGCAGCTGTGACACATGGTTGCTGTCCACTATCTCTGTAGCAGCCGTGATACATGATTCAGCTCCCCATCAATAGTCATTGTCCGACCGATGCGAATGCATGAAACACTATCAAATAAACTCTAGGATGCAGACGAGACGAACCATCAGACCATATATCTTTGTTGCGGACTAGCCGCCCTCACTGAGCAAGCTCAAGGACATGATATGGTTCTCTCGAAGCACAGGCGGTAGTGGAACATGTTCATGCAAACTCATACTCTTAGACAAGCGTTTCAGGTTCTCTTATTAAGCAGACATGTTTGTTTCATAGACAAGCTAGGTGAGTTCTCTTATTAGCATGCAAGGTAGGTTCTATCATCATCTTTAAGTAAACAAGCATTCAAAATACTCAGATTCATTATTAAGGCGTGCAAGAATCAGAGAACGAAGTTCTGCCCACTCACGTGATACATAGTGCCGACGCGGAGCGGGGCGCTACATACTTACCCACCAACAAAAAGTTTCGTCCTCGAAACTTCAAGGATAAACTTTTTGATATTCCGAGTAACAATAGTCCACATCCCTCGCCGTACTCAATCGAAACACAAGTACAATTCTCAAGCAACAATCAAATCCAAAAAACTTTTGCACAACTTTGAGAATATCTATGGACTTATTGTATGGAACGCTCTATTGCAATACCATATCGAGCATATCTCAGAGTAGCAACGGATTGGGCCAAGAATCGAATCCTCTTTGATACCATTATGTCATGCCCCGACCCCGAAGGCCGCCCGACCACCGTTCCCCCGCCAGACCGGACGCGAATCACACCGCCTCGGCGCTCCCGCGGGACGCGTATGGTCGTTTGATACCGGGACGTGATGTCGTGCGAGCCTGGGGTTGCGCCCGCACAAGGCAACATTGTTTAAGTTTTGGGCTATCATCGCATCAATCGAGTAAGCAGCGGAGGGACATTGTTGCAAGCATTTATCCATCTGAGTATTCGGGACAAATCGAGGGACTAGGTTCTTCGAATACAATGGGATCGTTCCATACATTATATCCCTCTATACGATAGCAGCTCGAGACAAACGAAACAAATTTTCGGGTCTTGGGGATGAGGCACGCCTATCGCTCCCTCGGACGATCCAGTACCTGCAAGCAAGTAAATTGTTGGTGGGTCGGCACTTTTATAAGTAAATTGTTGGTGGGTCGGCACTTTTATAAGTACTGGTGAGTCTAAAACAACTGAACAGAAGCAAACATTCACTAAAACCAACACTAAGTAATCATGTTATAAAATATTACATTACTAGTGATCTTTCTAGTTTTACCTATGTTCGTTTACATGCAGGAGGGATGGAGTCATATTACTTCTTTATCAAAACATCTTTGAAAAAAGAAGTTCATATTCATATAAGCAAGCAGACAAGACAAGCCGATCGTTCTACTCTCAGGGTGTGCGCAACAGAAGTTCATACATCACCTTAGGCTTATTCCCCCTTCCCCGTCTCTCAGCCGTGGTCCAGCCGTCATCGGAGAGGCAACCCCCACTACAAGGAGGATGAGTCAGGGAGGAGAGATCTGGAGACGAGGGCTACACCATCGGTGAAGAACCACCGGAGGGAGGAGCACGGACTCGGGCAAAGTTACCTGGGTCTTTTAGGCACATGGGAACTTTATATATATAAATATATATACATGCTAATGATATCGAGAACTAGTTGGAGCAGACAAACTTAACATATAAAGACTACATTTAATGTGCATACTATAAATAAAATATATGGTCAACTGAACTTGCTAGCATATACTACAAATAAAACGAATCAACTAGAGCAAACAATTGCAGGTAAGTAGAAAGTTAATGATAAGTTTATCAGAAAGTGAAACATATATATTATTGGAAATCATATTATAGTGAAACATACTATCATTACAAAACTATACCAAATTAGCAATTGACTCCAGCAACGAAAGACGAATCGTCGCCGAAGTAGCGACGGATATACGATTGACTAGAGACGAAAATTTGTATATAAAACACATGTCCATATTTCGTCGCTAGGACGTCATAATTTAGTTAGCGACCGTTTCCGTTGTTGCACGTTTAAAAAGAGAGCCTATTTTCTATCCCTAGAACTCTTTTCTCCCATCGAGCAACCCCTCCCTCCCTGATCCTCGACCTCTCTCCCCCGACCCCCTCCTCTCCGATGAGGGAGTGCGTCGCCTACTCCCCACCACCCCCCCCACCCCACCCCACCCCCCCACGACGAGCTTTACGGGCCCCCATCAAGCATCGCCGCCACCACCTCCTCTTCCCCCTACTTCTCAAAGGACAGGCCGAGTAGCTTCGTCGCCGCCTCTGCCTCCGATCACCTCCTCCAACCGCCTCCTCTCCCCCCTCCTCCTCAGGTAAATTTTCCATAGCTTAGAATGATTTACTTGGTATTTTTTGGGGGGTTACATAGTGCAACTTTCTTTGGGACTTTTACCAAGCACCTTCTATGGATCTATGAAGGATTAGCATCAAGGTTTGCTCAGTTTAAGAGAAGAAAAAAACAATACATGTGATTATTGGAGGCATCTTAGACTTGAAAGATCCTAAACAATTTAATAGCAATCAGAAGAAGTTCACGAACCTGGGTTCTTTTTTGGTTCTGACATTTGACATTCTTCTATTCTATAATGGAATATCAATGGTTAGAGTTAAGATTATTAGTGTGGACCAAAGGAGAGGATTCCCTTGTAATTTATTCTTTTGCACTACACAAGTTTGTTTCGGTTCAGATACGAACCACGTATACTATTAAGTTGGACACAAAGTAGGACACGAATCATGCCCACTAGTGTGACATGCTTGATTCTCAGCCCTAGCTTTTACGAGGAAAAAAGAAGAAGAAGCTGCTTTTCGTTTAACTGATTTGATATGTAGGTACATGTGTGTGTTTGTAATTGCAAGACCTGGCGCTTACTATCTTGAAGAAAGATTTCGAGTATAGTTTTGGACTGTGTCACCTTTAAACACTTCTGTTAAGTGCAGATTAGCACGAGAAGATGTGAAGTTGCAGTTGTTTTCTTTGTTTGATGATTTAATTGTATAAGATTTGGGAATTAAGAAAGAAGCCTTTTTGTTTGGGAAAGATCATACACAAAGCCTATTAGGGATAAGTTTGAATGAAAGAATAACAATCTGAACTTGTATATGGTTCTGACATTTAACATTTGTGCTCTGGAGTCTTACATAACATTATGGCCTAATTCTTGAGCTTGATGCTTTTGTTTATAATCCGTTTCTCCCCTTCTTTTTCTTTTTTCTTTTTTCCTTTTGACACTTTTATGGTTACAATTTGAGTTGTGGATCCATGATGGTCTGGTACCTCCATCATTGTGAGTGTACATGGACGCTGTATCTTTACGGTTTTTTGTATCATTCTCTCCGCTTGGAAGTACCTTTAGTAGTAATTATCAATGTTTTAATATTTTTCTGGCTGAATTTCCTTTTATGAATGTGTTGAGAATTTGCACTGCATTGTATTCGTACATTTTGGACATGCATGTCTAGAACATCATTGATGTTCATTCATTCACTTTTTCCTCTTTTATGGGATTTTGTGCTGTTTCATCAACCATAATTGTGTTTCTTCTTATTTTTTGGAATATGTTAAATAAATATGCCAAAAATGTATATTATTGATGGTTGATTTTGCAGCTCTCTGGCATTTCAAATACATCAGGGGCTATTTCTCAGCGGCAGTGGAAAGATGGTCTGGATTTACAAAGAATCATCAAAAGAATTATCAACGAGTCCTACGGCATAAATAACAAGGAAGGTCTCATAGCTGTTTTTGTTTTTGGAGGTGGAAGTTTTAATGTTTCTATCCTGGAAATATCAAATAGTGTATTTGAGGTGCGATATTTTCTCTCTCTCTATATATATATATGCAACAAAAGAAACATGCACATACCCTAAGAGGATGTAGGATGTAAATACAGAGTTGAATAAACATGTACTCAACCAGGAATATTGGTGGCCATCAAATTGTAAGACATTAATTGACCTCTAGTCATATATGTTAGTTGACCTCTAGTCAAATTGTAGTAGCACATTTATATATACAAAAACTTCAGTAGTCTCATAAACTTGACAAAGTATCTGAGGACACAAAAGAGGCGGTCCGCCTCCGCCTCTTTTGTGTCCTCAGATACTTTGTCAAGTTTATGAGACTACTGAAGTTTTTGTATATATAAATGTGCTACTATAATTTGACTAGAGGTCAACTAACATATATGACTAGAGGTCAATTAATGTCTTACAATTTGATGGCCACCAATATTCCTGGTTGAGTACATGTTTATTCAACTCTGTATTTACATCCTACATCCTCTTAGGGTATGTGCTCGTTTCTTTTGTTGCATATATATATATATATATATATATATATATATATATATATAAGATATTAAACTACTTCTATATAAATAAGGGTCATTTGATGCATATGTTGGTATTTTTTACTTTGCTTTGGGAGTTTTAGTCCCACATTAGAAAACCACCAATGTGTATATCTCAATATATAGCTTTGCTTAGTATTGGTGTATGCACATAGGGTGGTGGTCCATGTGCAGGTCCGGCCCTGGCGCAGGACAGACTGAGCCACTGTCCAGGGCCCAAGCTGAATGGGGGGCACCAAGTTATTATTTTTCTTGTAGGCCACAGCTTAGGGCCCAAATTAAAGAGAGACATTTGCCATTTTCTAGATAACAAATTCTTCTGGATCCAAAAGAAAATGTTGAAAAGGGTATTAATTTATATTGTTTCTTCTTTGGGAAGACGAATCGATAGGAGGCAGGAAGGGCAATTTTTGGTTGTTTCTTCCTAGGGAAGAAGAACCGACGGGAAAAAAAAAAAATGGACAGAAGTCAGAAGGTGCATTAATTATTAATTATATTCTTTACGGAAAAAAATAGAAGAATGTATGACTCTTCTTATCTTTGGTTCTTTTCATATATATTTAGTTACACATTCTCATCCATCTTTTTTATCTCAGTTATATCTTCTTTCTTCCTTTTTATTACCACAACTCGTTTTCTACAGTAGTTGGTGGTGAACAGAAAAAAATAATAAATTAGAAAATTTTGATTTACCTATCAATTTGCAATTGTCAGAAGCAATGGTGCAAAGGTATGTCTCTGTATGAATTAGTTATTAACTATCACTAATCAAATTTCTAAAGAATTATTATTATCAAACTAATAGGATAATTTTTTCTTATAAAATTTCTAGTCATTTATGAAAAAAGAAGCCTATTTTTTTTTAAATAAATTTTTTTCGGTCATTTGAAACATGTTTTGTCATATGTTCATGTTTACTGCTTAGAAAAATAAACTCATCTATTTGAAAGAAACTACCAGCAAACAACAATTCCTTTACTTAATGGACCGAAACTACAAGCAACAAATGGTAGCTAATACATCCTCTTTAGAAACATGTTTTTTTATATTTGTCAAATTTTAGCCAATTGAGTTGGCAAAAATCTGACAATGGTTTTTTTTTTTTGCCAACTTGGATGGCAAAAATTTGACAGAGCCAAATTATTGCCAATTCGGTTGTAAAATTTTTGACAAATATAAAAAAAAATCCGATTTTTGCCATCATAGATGGCGAAACCTTTCGTGATTTTAAATTTTTTTAAAATTATTTCGTGATAGTTAATTATTTAAAAATATTTTCTGTACAAGAAATTTTTTGTTGTTATAATTATCATTTTAAAATTTGGTTATATATATATATATATATATATATATATGAAGATATGTAAAACTAACATTATTGTTAGCCATCATCATTAAATATTTTCCAGAGGTTAGCACAGTGTTTCTAAGCAAAGTAAACTCTTTCCTCCCTGATATCGAACACCATATGGATGTTTTTCAGTGCCAGTGCCCCTATTATCATTATCTTCTCCGACTGCCTCATCATAAGGCAGAACTGAGGTTTATCCTGAAAGAGGTAAAACATCTTATCGCTCGCCCCTTCGAAGTGCAGTGCGATCGATGGGAGCACGATGTCAATATTCGTAGACCTGCTGTAGCACCTCCATGGTCTGCCGGCAGTGGCACAAGTCCGTCGAACCTTCTGAGGTAGCGCTTCAGCGAGCGTAGGCCGGCGAGACCATGCGCATGATTGGAGCTCCCGTGTCGATCATGCAGCCACCGTACGGACCCCAGGGCGCGAAGGTGCTCCGCGGGAGGTTGAGGTGCTCACCGTCGATGCTGATGTCCTCCAGCTTGACGTAGTACCACGCAGAGCCGGCGCGTCTCGATAGTTGGTTGTTTGGTACTGGTTGTCCATGACAACGTCATTGCCGAACCTCAGATAGCTGTTGATGTGAGCAATAATCAGGAAGTAACTTTAGGGCATGTGACCTATTCTCACTAAGGACCAAGTCCTGATTAGTAGTTGAAGTGGTACCCTTGAGAATAGGTCCAGATCCTACATTGTAGTTCCATGTATGGAGTAACTTTAGGGCATATTAGTTATTTGCTTTCACCTATTTAAGTAGTCTAATTGTAACTCTTTTAATTGAGTTGTAAAAAGCACTATCAATACCAATAAGTTCATATTTCTCCTTTGCCTTCCACGAGAGTTTGTGATACTCGGTTGTGCGATCCCTTAGAGCCAACATCTGGTATCAGAGCCAGGTTTAAGCCAAAGTACCTTCGACTCAACAAGATGTCAATCGTCGAGCACTCGACGGCGCCAGCAACAAAGGAGGGAAGCATAACCTTGCACTACCTGATGCTGACATCTATCAACTACTCCACTTGGGCGATCAAGATGGAGGTCTTCATGGAGGCTCAAGGCGTTTGGGACGCCATTGAACCCGCGGCCGGGGTGGTCGTAGAAAAGAAGATAGACAAGATGACGTTGGCGTGCATTTTTTAAGCTGTCCCCGAGGAGATCCTACTCCAGCTGGCCAAGCACAAAACGACTAAGGAAGCTTGGGAAAGCCTGAAGACAATGTACCTCGGCGCAGATCGGGTGAAGAAGGCAAGGATTCAAACATTGAAGAGTGAGTTCGAGGTTTTGCGTATGAAGGGAACATATTCCATCGATGAGTTTGCGGGGAAATTGACGACCCTCGCAAACAAGATTCGTGGATTAGGAGACAAGATGGAGGACGTTGTCATCGTCAATAAGCTGCTCGTCTCCGTCCCAGACAAGTACCTGCAGGTCGTTGCTGCGATCGAGCAGTTTGTGGATGTGGAGACCATGCCGGTCGAGGAAGTGATCAGCCGCCTCAAAGCGTACGAAGAACGCATACGTGGTCGAGGCGAGAGCAACAGCGGACAACTCCTGCTTACTCACGCTGAGTGGCAGGCGCGATTGAAGAAAGGTAGCGTTGATTTGTCGTCGAGCGGAAAGGGGCACTTTAGCGACGACCGGGGCCGTGGCAAGCCCCGTGGACGTGGACGTGGCCGCTGGCGCGGCAAGGGTGGTCGTGGCGGCCAAATAGTGCAACACCAGGAGGGTGAGGGGACTCGCGGTTCAAGATCCAACCGTGACAAATTAAAAATCAAGTGCTTCAATTGTGAAAACTATGGGCACTATGCGTTGGAGTGCCGCAACAAACGTCGTGATGAGGAGGCGAACCTCGCACGAGTGCAAGACGAGGAGGCCAAATTGCTGCTGGAAGAGACTCAGGAGGAGACGCCTGACCTCGTCATGCTCAATGAAGAGAAGATAGTACCAGACTTGCGCAGTGGTGGAGAAGCGCAGGCCGACACCGATGTGTGGTACCTCGACAACGGCGCTAGCAACCACATGACGGGCCACCGAGAAAAGTTCAAGGACCTTGATCAGGACATCACCGGCCGTGTCAAGTTCGGTGACGGCTCAACCGTGCAGATTGAGGGCAGGGGATCAATCATGTTCCAATGCAAGAATGGCGAACAACGTCCTCTGTCGGAGGTATACTTCATTCCAAGTTTAAGAAGTAATATATTGAGCCTTGGTCAATTAACAGAAGATGGAAGTAAGGTGGAGATTGTTGGTTCCTACTTGAGGGTGTACGACAGGAACGATATTTTGCTGATGAAGGTGAGGAGATCACCTAACCGCCTGTACAAGATAGCCCTCGAATCTTGCAGGCCGATATGTCTAATGGCCAAAGTACAAGACCCAGCCTGGTTGTGGCATGCAAGGCTCCGGCACGTGAATTTTTTCGCGCTCAAGATTATGGCAGAGAAGGGAATGGCCACCGGGCTGCCAAAGATTTCTCATCCAAACCAGCTTGTGAAGGGTGCCTCGTCGCCAAACAAGCACGACTACCGTTCCCTCTGCAGGCAAGCTTCAGAGCTGAGTGACCACTGCAACTTGTGCACGCTGACATTTGCGGCCCGATTACACCCGCTACACTTGCTGGTAACAAGTACTTTCTTCTACTTGTTGATGACTTCAGTCGCATGATGTGGGTGTATATGCTCAAAGAAAATAGTGATGCCTTTAATGCTTTCAAGAAATTCAAGTCTCTTGTACAGAATGAATGTGACAGCAAGATGAAGACTCTAAGAACTGATCGAGGAGGTGAGTTCATGTCCAAGGATTTCACAAGCTTCTGTGAAGGCGAAGGCATACAACGACACCTCACCGCACCATATACATCACAACAAAATGGCGTAGTAGTGCGTCGGAATCGCACCGTGATGGCTACGACAAGGAGCTTGCTCAAGAGCATGCATGTTCCTGAAAGTATGTGGGGCGAGGCGGTCAGACATGCTGTGTACCTGCTCAACCGGTTGCCAACTAAAGCTCTCAGTGCGCTCACGCCGTATGAAGCCTGGACTGGTAAGAAACCAAACCTTGAACACTTAAGGATGTTTGGATGCGTCGCACACATGAAGACTGCAGGTCCTCATCACAAGAAACTTGATGACCGAAGCACGCCATTGGTGTACCTTGGCGTGGAAGAGGGCTGCAAAGCACACCGTCTCTATAATCCTCAACGTAGCCAGATCCATGTGAGTAGGGATGTTGTGTTCGAGGAAGAAAGAAGATGGGATTGGAACAATGGTGATGGTACCGAACCACAAGGCTGGGTAGAACTCTCAGTCGAAGATCCTATTATCGAGACAGTGGTCACTCAACAGAGAGCAGTGGGCACGGCTATGCACACGCCGGAGGGCACAGGAGATGCGGCAATACCTATGACGCACGGAGCGGCAATGGCATCAAGGGAGCCTACTACACCACAAGCTGTGGCCTCAACTTCGAGCGGCTCATCCACACCGGCGGTAGACTCGAATGAGCCAAGGAGATACCACTCAATTGTTGACGTATATGCTGAAACTGAGGAGACCTTTCTTGATCCAGAGATGTTGTTTTTGTCGCCTGAAGAACCGACAAATTTTCAAGATGCTACACTTGAACATGAATGACGGAAAGCTATGAAGAAGGAGTTTGAAGCCATCGAGAAGAATGGGACTTGGGTGCTTACTGAGTTACCATTTGGGCACAAATCCATCGGTTTAAAATGGGTATACAAGGTGAAGAGAGACAGTAAAGCAAGATCCTCAAGCACAAAGCTAGACTTGTGGCAAAGGGCTACGTCCAGCAACATGGAGTTGATTGTGATGAAGTGTTTGCTCCAGTTGCTAGACTCGACACAGTTCGCTTGATCATTGCCCTCGCAGACCAGCACGGATGTGAGGTTCACCATTTGGACGTTAAATATGCGTTTCTGAATGGTGACCTCAAAGAGGAGGTATATGTAGCTCAACCTGAAGGCTTCGTCGTCAAGAACCAGGAGCACAAGGTGTACAGGCTGTCCAAGGCTCTCGATCGCTTGCGACAAGCACCGAGGGCCTGGAACACACGCCTGGACAGCTGCTTAAAGGAGCTGGGATTCATCAGATGCACTCAAGAGCATGTTGTGTACACGAGGAGCAATAGAGAGGGTGCACTCATTGTCGGAGTGTACGTTGATGACTTAATCGTCACAGGCACAAGAGCAACTGTAGTAAATGTTTACAAGCAGCAGATGATGCAAAAATTTGAGATGAGTGATCTTGGGTTACTCTCTTACTACCTTGGTATAGAGGTAGATCAACAGGGTGATCGCATTACACTGAAGCAATTAGCATATGTGAAGAGAGTTTTGCAGCGGTTTGGAATGGGAGATTGCAATCCAACCAGGTATCCCATGGAAGCTAAACTGCAACTCAGCAAGAACCTTGAAGGAACACCAGTCGATCCGACGCAATATAGGCGTATCATTGGCTGTCTCAGGTACTTAACTCATACTCGTCCGGATATTTGTTATGCTGTCGGAATGGTGAGTAGGTACATGGAGAAGCCAACAACCATGCATCACCAGGCTGTGAAACAGATCCTCAGATATGTGAAGGGAACACTTGAGTATGGACTCATGTATGGAAGAGGACATGGTGAAGATGAACTGCACGGATTCACCGACAGCAACTTAACCGGAGATGTCGACGACAGGAGGAGCACCAGCGGAATGGCGTCCTACCTCAACAAGAACCTGATCACTTGGGCGTCTCAGAAGCAGAAAACTGTCGCGTTGTCCTCCTGTGAAGCTGAGTTCATGGAGGCAACAACTGCAGCGTGTCAAGCTTTGTGGCTGAGGAATCTAGTTAGTGAAATGACTGGCCGTGAACCTAAGCCAGTCACGCTCTATGTCGACAACAAGTCTGCAATTGCGCTGATGAAGAATTCAGTGTTTCATGGGCGCAGTAAGCACATTGATACTCGCTTTCATTTCATTCGCGAGTGTGTTGAAATAGGGCATATAAAGGTGGAGTTCGTGAGCACTAGAAAGCAACGTGCCGACATTCTCACGAAGGCTCTCGCCAAAGTGAAATTCGCTGAGATGCAGCATGTGCTTGGAGTTATCAACCTTGATCAAATCTAGATTAAGGGAGTCAAGGATCTCTCAGAGTGAAGTCCAGATTAGGGGGAGCATGTGAGCAATAATCAGGAAGTAACTTTAGGGCATGTGACCTATTCTCACTAAGGACCAAGTCCTGATTAGTAGTTGAAGTGGTACCCTTGAGAATAGGTCCAGATCCTACATTGTAGTTCCATGTATGGAGTAACTTTAGGGCATATTAGTTATTTGCTTTCACCTATTTAAGTAGTCTAATTGTAACTCTTTTAATTGAGTTGTAAAAAGCACTATCAATACCAATAAGTTCATATTTCTCCTTTGCCTTCCACAAGAGTTTGTGATACTCGATTGTGCGATCCCTTAGAGCCAACAGTTGATCCCCTGGGCGGACGTAGGGACCAGACAGATGGAGAAGTGGCCACGGACGCGGTCTCTCACTTGCATGTTGAACGAGACGGCAAGATAGCCTATCCCGAAGACCCCTGACACCAATTTTCGGTTGTTGAAGAAGTTGGTGATGTTGTCGTTAGAGGCTCCGAAGACCAATGGAACACCGAAATTGTCCCTCGATGCGAAGGAGAAGGCTTCAGTTCCGAGGACTCCTCTAGTGTAGATCCTGCCAAAGTTGTACCTCGTGGAAACAAATTTAAATTTTAAACATTTGGATGTTATCAATAAGTAAACAACGCTACTATGTTGCCCGTCGTCCCGGGGGTGGCCGCGCCGGCCTGCACCCACGTGACGGCCAAACATTGGGGCCTAAGCTAGTAGGGGGCCACTTGTTGTCTGCCACATTGGCGCGGACACCTCCCAGGGGCGGACAAAATAGCATTTGTGATGCCCTAGCAGGGGGGCAATGGTTGTCTGCCACATAGGTGCGGACACCTCCCAGTATTTTGCCCACTGGTCGGCGTAATCGCGGACGGCTAAATGCCAAGTAATATTCTCCATAATGGAGTTGTACTCATTGTTGATGGATGTAACACTCCGTTCCGCTCTAGCGGACTGCCGTCTCAAACGGCAATAGTGCAACTGTCCCGACCCACCTTGCCACAACGAGAAGCAAAAGATATCCAGACTTGTCCCTACAGGAATCCCGGCTTAGGCTTTCAGAGGCTCGCTTGACGTATCGCTCTACCGAGGCGAATCATCGCTAAGGTGGGTGGCTACGGTGAACTTGTCTTTGCTTAGCCAGCACACATAAAATCTGGTATATTCATGCTAGTCGCTAGGTGAATCACCCCCTGCATGCTAATAAGAATCCAACGCACCTAGCTAAGGGAATAATCCCAACTCATATTGCTTATGCTAGAACATGGAAATTGAAATACTGCTTATATTCGGACCCTCGCATGCTAAGTCCCTTAACGGTTTCATCTCTCGGCTTACCTTCGGGTTCGAGCAACGTGCCTGCTTATGTTCCTTAGAAACGCATGCTAGTCTGCTTGAATGTTGCCATGTTTTCATCCAAACCCCGGGAGACTACTACGTAGTCGTTCCGTGCTTGAACGAACCTGCAAGTATCCGGGACCGTTGGGTCTCCAAGGCAACCCTCGAACTAGGGGTACGCATCAGGGTAACAAATACTGAACGTGAATCCTTTAACGTGACAACTGAATGATAATCACATCAAGTTTATATCTGAACGTGAATCACGTCATGTAACGAACGAATCTCAGCTCTTGGAGCAAACGCTCGTTCAGATCACGATTCAATGGATTATCATTCAAGTTGTGGATTGAAACTGACCCTGATCCTGACATGCATGTCGCGGACAACCTGTGCACAAG
Organism: Iris macrosiphon; assembly: GCA_036927795.1. Classification (NCBI taxonomy): domain Eukaryota; kingdom Viridiplantae; phylum Streptophyta; class Magnoliopsida; order Asparagales; family Iridaceae; genus Iris; species Iris macrosiphon. The sequence goes on along the minus strand of JAYESA010000011.1, from coordinate 176,164,337 downwards.
GTATTGAACGTTCAAGTTCCTGCGGACGGCTACACCGGGGCACCGGAGCCGATCCGATCCGGACGGAACTTTCTGATAGTCGAACGTGAGTGGGCGGCATGGAGTGAACGCCCCAATGGCCTAGCGTCTCGCTCCATACCGTCCCGGGCGAGGTGACGTGTAGCGACACAAGACCTCTCGCACCCAACCGCCCAGAGACTATAACGGTCCTTTATAGCTATTCCAGCGACTAACGTTCATATAGATAAGTCATCCTCGCTTAGCGGCTATCCGCATACGAGTCACTACATCGCATCAATGAACAACTAAACACCTGAACGATCATGATAAAACGACTCTCATGTTGCATATGCTATTGGTTTGGTTTTCATCAAGTATGCCTCCTGAATGTTTTATACTTGCCCGTGCTTGAATTAACAATGTTTGTCTTGGACAGGGAAGGTCAAATGGTAAGTCTCGCCGTGTTCCTCTCATATCGCACGGCGCACTGCCTCACGAGTTAGGCTATTCAAATCTTGCATGAAACTGATCCTAAGGCAACTAGAAAGACAACTTAATAGTTGTGCACGGAACCTGTATTACGTGTTTGGATTTGTCGAGCGGGCGAGTAGCTTCCCCACCAGTGCATTCAATGTACTGATAATCCACCAGTTTGTATACAGGGTGCGGGAGAACCTCGTTCGGTGCGGACGCCTCCATCGTGCGTGTTAAGGCGTGGACATCACTCCGAAGCAACGGTGCGTCCGGGACTGAAGCACATATACAAGACATAATGTTGTGAACATCGCCTGAACATCGCCTCTACAATCATTCCAAAATTGTAGCCACTTGGCACGCTTTTACTGTTTCAGAGAAAGAGGCTTGAGCGACTTGTAATCTCGGCTATACGCCGCCTGTAACACATGTTTATATCAATAAAGAGCTTGCTTTACTTCAACTTGTGTTTCAATGCTTCCGCTATATTTGTCAACTCAGAGAACCTGTTACCGATCGCCTATGCGTTCATGACTCCGCTGCACTCGGACAGTCTGTGCGACTCTGTGGCTTAGAACTCTTACCGCCAGCCAATGAATCATGGCCTTGCACGGGCGTGGCTCACGCTCGTGCGGCATCACGCCCGGATGGGTCAAGCGATCGTTCCGCGGGAGCGCTGGCGAGGGTGATTCCCGCCTAGCGGGAACGGCCGATTGCCTGCGGGAGATCGGGGCGTGACAATGGCTTCTTTCCAGAAAGGTGCATCAGGAGAAGATATAGCTTCTTCGTAAGTTGAGTGATCACCCTCTATCAAAAAAGTAAAGAAACATTTTCCTAAATTCCTTTCAATCATTCCTCTTTTACTTCTTCTAGGTTCTATGTCTTGTTCAGGTTGTGAACTATATGGCTGAAAATTGTAACTAGTAGAAGGAGCAAGAAAAGAGCTGGTGGGGTTGGAGGAAATTATATTCTTAAAAGGAAATATATTCTCAAAGTAAACTGCATCTCTAGCTTCTATAATTGTATTGTTAGAGATTTCATTTACTTCAGAATGAGTCACTAGAAATCTATTGGCATTGCTATCTGAGGCATATCCTATAAACACAGAATCTACTGTCTTAGGTCCAATATTTCTCTTTTTAGGTTCAGAAATTTCTACTTTTTCTAGACATCCCCAAACTTTGAGATAATGGACTATAGGAGTTCTACATTTCCATAGTTCATATGGAGTCTTATCCTTTGATTTACTAGGGGTCCTATTTAGGATGTAGCAGGCTGTTAATAAGGCATCTTCCCACAAATTATCAGGAGCACCTGAGCTGAGAAGCATGGCATTCACCATGTCTAACAGAGTGCGATTCTTCCTTTCAGCAACTCCGTTGGACTGTGGTGAATAAGGAGTAGTCACCTCATGAATTATTCCGTGTTCTTCACAAAAGTTAGTCATATCGTTTGAGGTGTACTCTCCGTCACGATCAGATCTAAGGATCTTGATCTTTTTCTCTAATTGGTTCTCAACTTCAGATTTGTAAACCTTGAATCTATGTAGAACTTCATCTTTGGTTTTGAGAAGGTAGATATAACAATACTTTGAACAATCATCTATAAAAGTGACAAAGTATTTCCTACCTCCTCGGGTCAAGATTCTATTTGAATCATAAACATCACTATGAACTAGTTCTAGAAGGTCAGAATTTCTTTCTAAAGATTTGAAAGGTAGTCTAGTATATTTTGCTTGAACACAAATCTCACATTTGTGTTTATTATCTACAGGAGACTTGGGAATAAGATCTAAGTTCATCATCCTTCTAAGGGAACATAGATTCACATGACCTAGTTTATCATGCCAAACATTTAAAGATTATACATTGGAAACAACAAGAGAAGGATCTGACACTTTATTTATAGTACTGAGAATAAAAAGACCATCCTTTACAAATTATTTTCCAACAAAGGACTCATTCTTATAAAATACAACTTTATTGGCTTCCATTACAATCTTGTATCCAGATGCTACAAGAAGGGATCCACTAACTAAATTTCTCCTAACTGACAGCACGTGAAGTACATCATGAAGAGGCAAAAAAAATTTTGATGTCATCTTTAGATCTATTCTTTCTTTTCCTACAATCTGTGCCGAAGAGCCATCTCCTAGGGTTATGCCTCCTCTACATGATTCCTGATAGTTTGAAAAATATGAGCGACCAAATGAAACATGAACATTAGCTCCAGAATCCAACCACCAGTCATCAGAATGGTAAAAAATATTAACTAAATGTTGATAAGTCACAGACCTGAAGGAACTAGTAGACCCATTCAAAATTATGTTAGCTTCTGGTTTTGCTGGACCTTTCCCCTTATAAGGAGTCTTGATAGATTCCTTCTTTCTTTGGAAACAGTTGAAGAATAGATGATTTGTTCTCCCATACACCAAACAAAAATTTTGTTGATCTTGAGTCTGACTGAAATTTCTAGGTCTATGGTTTTGCTGGTTTTGTTGGTTCTGATGATGAGCCTGAAAGTTCTTCTTCTTCTTGAAGAAGTTCTTCTTGGGTTTGTGAGGATTATTAGACTTGGATTTGCCTTGGGATGTTTCTACTAGGTTTACCTTAGCTTTAGACTCAGTCTTAGGATTAGACCTTAGCCTAATCTCTTCTTATATTCTGATTTTCTTTAGGACTTGAGCAAAGGTAAGGTCGCCTTGTGTATGAATAAGATCCTTTTTAACGTCAGACCAAGAAGGATGGAGCTTATCTAGCAGGCAAGCTATCTTATATTCAGTAGAAAAGGTTGAGCCTTTGGCTTGGATATGCCTCACATATTCTTGGAATTCATGGATTTGGTCATTCATTGGTTTATTATCTACCATGAAATACTTATTGAATGAGGAAGAATTGAATCTTTCAATTCCGGCATCATCACAGTCATATTCATCTTCCAAAGCATCCCAAAGTTCTTTAGCGTTCTTATATTCAAAGAATATATCATAAAGAGAATCAGATAAAGCGCTTAGAATTCGATGGAAGCAATGAAAGTCTATTTCCTTAGGAGTTTTTGGTTTTGAGGAACTAGAGGGTTTGGACACTCCTATGTCAGACTCAGTGTCATCAGATTCATTTGAGATGGGTGTTGACCCATCAATAGCTGAGATCAATCCTAAAGTGGTGAGCCAAAATTTTATCTGACTCTGCCACCTCTTGAAGTGAGAGCCATCAAACTTAGCTGGCTTGGCAGTCGAAATCTCGTCTTTGTCAGTCATGGTAACTAGTATGGCAGTCTAAAGTCTGCAAGAATAATGTTGCTACTCAATGAAGGTGCCTGAGGCTCTAAAATACTAGTTCAGTGATCTTGCTGATCAACCTTAATAAATCTTTAGTCTATCAAGTTTTGATTAACTTGTGTTAGCTGTAAGGGCCGGTTCCCAGCTAGCGGTGGTCCGAAAACACTTAAATACTGTGTCGCTTATGGCTGTTTACACCCGTTTGACAGAAGGACCCTTTCGGTTTGTTCCCAAGCTTATCTCTACTTTTTAGAACTTTAGATTTAAAAGAATTTGCAAGGTCAATAAACTAATTCTTAACTTAAAATATTGAATGTATCAAAAGAAAATCTAATGACACAGGAGTAAATGTTAGGTTCTATGTTCCAACAGAATAAATGAACTATATTAAATAGAATATACTGATCAATAATTAAAGCTAACAATGATTTGTATACTCTAATTCTTAATGCAGCAAACAACACCAGCAGTATTGATCTAAATAATGAACAAACAGTTGTGTAAATTTGTAACAACAACTTAGTACTTTGGTAATACTTACTGTTTTTGGGCAAAAATATAAGATCAGAAGTTTGGAACTTTGTTTTTGGGCAAAATATAAGATCAGAAGTTTTGTCAATAAGATTAATAAAATTTGTAATAACAACAACAGTAATTTTGATAAACTGGAAGTAGGAAAGGCTAAAGAGACAAAAATATAGACAAACACTAACAGTAAGAAGTTTGGAACTTGTCTTTATAAAATAAGATCAGAAGTTTGTGTGTGTACTTAAAATAATAATAAGGTTACTCACATTAGTTATTTTCTTACGGTTGATAGTACGACTGTAGGAAAGTTTATCAGCAGAATATTAGAACAACGACAAGAAATACGGTTGATAATACGACTGTATATGCATCAACTCTTAGATTGTTAGCAATAATTAATCCTTCTAGTTTATCTTTCACAACCTATAACTAAAATAAAAGGAGTTTAGAGTTACCGGCCTATGGAAAAATCGTGTTGAACGTACTGCCCTAAGAGTTGATCCGAGTTCTATGTGCAGACTGTTCTCAGATGCTCCTAGTGGTAAAACCTCCGGTACTACCGGCTTCTCATTGTCGCACACAACTTTGAGAAATGCAACCCGAACTTAGCCTTACCCAGAATGAAATACGGAAGAGAATGGAGGTGGAACAGAGATTTGCTTTTGATTGTAGGATCAGAGGAAGAGTGAACTTTATGAATGTTTTTTCTCACTAATCAGTTGAGAAGATGATGGTATAAATAGGTTGCCAACCTCAACTAAATGCTCAACTTGAGCAACAAATTCGTGTGCCCCCCCCCCCCCCCCCCCCCCCCATGAATGTGCCAACGTGCACAAACAAGAGACTGAGAATTGATCATCAATCGGAAGAATAGGTCACGGAGAAAGTGGATGAAGTGGCATGTCTTTAGAAAGTTGGTTTTGCTAGCCTTGTGTGAGTGTCACACAGCCAACAGTGAATCCATTGTGTTTAATGTAACTACCCTTTTATCAATTAGGATTGGATTTATAGGCGGCAAATAATGTGTAATATTTTTGTTACAGTAAATGGATAAGGAATTCTACAAGTTGAACTTTGTCAGGACCAAGAATAACATCATCCAAATAAATGCGATGGATAACAAAGTGAATCTACCAAAAGTATGTTATGCAGGTGACTTGTTGGGTGTTAATGGGCCGGACTTCGTCTCAATGGGCTTTAGGCTTCAACTTTATGCAGTCCCATTTTAGACTAGATGGGCTTTGGTGCTTATGACTTCATCTTCCATCTTCTTTCATAATTTAATGAGACTTCAAAACAGTTCAAAAATGAGCCGTCTAAATCATATATATATCACAATTAATTATTTTAAAAAATTAATATTACGTAAAAAGAAAAAAAAATTATAAATACCACTATAAGAATTCGAACTCAGTCAACCAGGAAGAATACCTCCTACTGTAACCAAATGAGTTAGAAGATATGTTTATTTATAATTAGATTAGCTAACCGTTTTCAAGACTCTTTATGAAAATTAGAAATATATCCTTAACTAATTATAATTAAAATATAATCAAATATATAACAAAGTCTAATTAAAATATAAAAATATATATAATAAAATTTAATTTAAATATATTAATATTAAAAAAAAAAATTATTTTACGTGCAACACACGTAAATTTACTAGTAAGAAATAAAAGACCAATTGTAGTTTACAATTAAGTGTCATTTTCGTGCAACTCTTTTTTGACGACTAAGCATACTGGTTGAAGTTTGTGGTTTAATGGTTATTTAGTTTTTTTTTTTATTTTAAAATAGGACCAAATTAGTCACAGGTCACGTTGGGCTAGAGTGAAAACCCCAAGATAAATAAATCTATTAGCAACAGAAAAAGAGTTATATAGTGACAATTGTTATGACAGGCTAGTGTACATTCTCATCAGTGTATTAAAAACCGAATCAAAAATTGAACCGGACAAGGCACTAGATCGGGTTAAATCGGTTCAACCAATAGCTCAACCAGTATAGCTCAGCCAGTGAGCTAACCTAAGTGGTCCAAGTTACTTCTGAACACTAATTTAAAAAAAATAAAAATACAACTGATTTTTGAAAAAATAGTGGGTCGGCATTGATCCAGTCCGAAAAAACTACCGGTTCACATGTGAATCGATTGAACCGGCGAATCCGGTCCGGATTTTAAAACACTGATTCCCATTGCTATATACTTTTTAGTGACGAAAATCTAGTACAAGTAGATGCATAACGTTTAACTGAATTTTCATCAACATTTTATTACAAAAGACACTTCTTTTTTTTTTTTTAGATGTCCGACGTAATGCTCGAAACTTTATGCATGCTGGTATTGAATGTCTTTTAGGCCTACCGTCCCCTAACTTTCATCATTTATAAATAAAAGAGAAAATATGTCCCCGTGACTCGATTCACTGATCTTTCCACCACCTAGTCGAAATCTTATCTCTCTCCTCGGTAACCACAAGGTCAATAGAGTTTGGTTTAGTTTTGTTTATGTTATGGACTTGGTTCTCTCTTCATATCAAAGATGTAGAGCAGTTGGTCACTTCATAGCAGTAGATTTGCTGCGCAAAAATCTAAACTCATATTTTAATCTTGCTTGCTAAAAATTAGAAACTTGTTATAACATGCACTAATAAAAAAATAATTTATATAAAAAGATAAAAGTTGGATGTTTGATTTTGAAAAAAAAAAAAAAAAAAAAATTAATAATGAATAGATAGTTAGATTCCATGACTTGTATCATTTGGATGGAATCTAGTTTCAAGTTTAGTTTTCATTTTGGTGATAAATCCTAAGGCCTCATTTGGTTTACGGAATCATAGCACTGGGAAGGAAAATCATTCCTTTTATATGTTTGAATGTCAAAAAAATGTAGGAGAAAAGAAAAGTGATTTTCAATAAGATCTGGTTCACGGAAGGAAAATGAATTCTCTTGTATTTTCCATGAAAATGAAAAAATAGGATTTTTATCAGATTTTCTTTGATGTGTTTGGTAAAACAAGAAAAGCATTTAGGAAAGATCATTTGATTTCTTTTCTAGTGTTTAGTTGTTGTAGGAAATGAAAGAAAAAAATATATTAATATTACCATAATGTTCTTGCCTTTTAAAATAAACATAATATTATGAGAAAATATGCATTGGTAAAATAGACAATAATATAATGCTATATTTGTCTTAATTTCTTGCAATAAATGCTGAAAAATAAGGAGGAAAAATTAATTTCATGAGTTCTGAGAGGAACTATTTTTCTACCTATTTTTCTCATATGAGGAAAATGCTTTCAAAGGTTGTGGCTACCAAATAAAGAAAATGAATAAGTTTTCTTTTCCGGTTCCTTAAATCCATGAACCAAACGAGTAAAAGAAAAAATAGAAGAAAAAATGGTTCCCTCAACCCACATAAGAATTCACTTTCACACATTTAAGTATTCATTTTTTATCTCAATTTTTTTGGCATTTTCAAACGTCGAAAAAAAAATCGATGGAAATTATAATTTTTCAAAGGAAAGGAAAGTGTAAGAAATTAATTTCCTATCCTTGGAGTGCCGAATTCCACTTGCAAACTGGAGAAAAAGTTAATGGGTGATATTTGTTGGTAATAAAAGCATTATAAATGCAACATTTCGTGTGTACACATCCTAAATATAATCTGGGCCGCATGTGCAGCTTGTGCCCGAAAATACAAGGGATGGACGGACGGAGGTTCTGGATATAAATAGTCATCACAGTCGTAACCCTAGCCAGCCAAAAAGAAGAAGAACCCTAGCCGAAAAAAGACGAGAAAAAAAAAAGGGGAAGGGAGAATGTCTCCGCTGCGTTCGTTGCTGTCAAGGTCCAAGTCTTGCCTCGAGTAGGAGGAGAGGAGAAGGTGGAGGACTTCGCGCTTTTTCCTTCGAGCAATTCCGTGTCTTCTTTCTTTGAGACTTTTATCAATTTTAATTTGTCCTCATTTTGTTGTTGTTGTTGTTTTTGCAGATGTTTCAGAAGATCGGCTTATGAAAGATCTAGCAAGTAATTATTTCTCCTCTTTTCTTCTACATAATTTTCTTTTGTTCGATGCCCTAGCTCTTTGAGGAACGTCTTGGCCCCATCGCTGTTGGGGAAATATGGGGCTCCCCGATCAACAGATCTGGGAGCTTGGAGTGCTAAGCCGCCTAACTCCTTCAAACCCTAATTTTTATTTTTCAACCTCCGTTCCATATCTTCATCTCTCATCCAGTTCTTAATTTAGATCTCATCTCTGAACCTCTTCTTGCGCACTAGATCCTGGAGATCCCCCTCCTCTTCAGTCAGAACATGATTAAGAGGATCCAATTAGACTATACTTTGAGTGACAAGGAGCCGTTCTTCGAGGATATATAGCTTCGAGGATATATAGCGACAGTTTAGGCCTTGCCATGTTCCACTCCTTAAGCCCATTTTTTTTATAAACTTCAATCTACTCTCGCAAACCTGAATTATGGGTTACCATACACAGATGACAACCAACCATGACTAATGATGCTCACAACCCTGCATATGAACCCAAACATTGTTATATTTGAACTGCCTCCCTTTGATGACAGAAGGATATGTAAGGCGAACCACAATAGGCGAGTGATCACTAGTAGCCGGAGCAAGGCAGTCTTCCGGAGTGAAGGGAAGAGTATCCAGCCATTTTCTATTAAAAAGAGCCATGTCAAGCTGACTCACAATTCTGTTAAAAATGGCCCTATTATTCCAAGTCCATATATGTCCCGACTTGGACATGCATAACAGACCCGAGACAAGAAGGCAACGTTGGAACTCTGCAAGAATCGATTCCTAAACTGGTTGCCCATTTCTTTTTATTAGCATACAAAATAGTATTGAAATCCCCCACGGCCATCATTGACCATCTATCTCCAATCATCGTGCTAATGATTGTGATATCCCTCTATAGGTCCAGGCGTTTCATTTGATCATTGTGACCATAAACCGTCCCAACATAATTTGGAGACCCCATTTGTTGTGAATTTAATGTTGAGAAGTTGATCCGAGTATTGTAGCATTTCTTCGTACCAGATTCTAGCTTCCCACATAATCCAAATTCTAGCCATATTCCTGCTGCTCAAGTTGTGTACAGAAACCCAATGCGCATGAGTCCTACTATTGATCTTGGTAGCTGCTTAAATTTCCCAGAATATTGATAATGATGCTCTTTGATTTCTTTGCATAGTCTATGATATCACATCACCTCCCAATCGAGTTAGCCCCTCTCACATTTCAAGTAAAGATAGTTATACCATTCGATGGTTGACCCCCTTGTTAATACATGAGCTCTCTCTAAAGGGAGTCGAGAATCCATCCTGACTAGCTTTAGAGTGTTTTTCACCTCCTAGCTTTGCTTAATTTTAGTCTTCCATTCCGGATTTGGATAAGCCAACGGAAACTGTGTATTAGACGCATCACCTTGTTCATTGTTAAAGTATGTCCACAAGAGGCACTATGCTTAAGGATCTCCCATACTATTCTTCTCATAACTCTTATGTGATCGCCCGCATGTTGCATTGCCTTAGCTCTGAAGATCACTATGTCGGAGTCATCCATAGTCATCTTCCACCCCCCCCCCCCCCCCTCTTCTCACCCCGTGCTTCCTAATGTAGTGAGCTCCCCTCCCTGCCCGAAAATTACCATAGCCTGTTGGAACGTGCATGTAAACTCACTATCACAACAGTTTGTGCCCTGTCTCAGCAACCCTGCCCCCAGAGAATCAGGGCCTGCTCTCTTGCCCAACACCGGAGGTGGCAGCTCATGGGTAAGACAACATCCTCAGTGTCCATGCCGATAGCCACAATAGGACTTTTGACCTCCCCTATAGAAGCAACGGTTATTCCGGATTCCTCTACTCCCTTCCGTTTAATTGCTGGAAAGCTTTAAGCAGGGTCTGCAGTCTTCAACCTATTCTCGACACATTGATTAATAGTGTCCCAAACTTTCACAAGATTGACAACAGAGAGGAACCCATTCATATTCCACTTTCTGGAACAAAGTCTCTCCAGTAGGGAGTCCTATCTCAATATTTTTAGGTAATATGTCCGAGGCATTTATTTCAATGAAGACTAGCATATGACAGCCTTTCTCTTATCGTAGAGTTGTCCATCCGTAGAGGTTTACCTATGGAGCTAGCCATCTTCATGATCATAGGTGTACTCCATAATTGAGGCGATAGCAACGGAAGTCTAATCCAAACTGATGCCTGACCATCTCTCCCAAAATTGGTGGAAGGATTCCATCTTCTTGTCACAACAAGCCTCCTGTTGGACATCCATGGGCCATGTTTAATAACTTTGTCTAAATTTTCACCAACCCAAAATTTATAAAATAGAAGCCGTTCTCCCTATAGTAAATGTCCATGCTTTATTTTAGCCTCTACATACTCAAGGGGAAGCCCCTTAATTACCCTTTATTTTAGCCTCTACATCCATGGGCCATAGTATTTTCCAATATTCGTCCGTTTAAGCGAGGTCATCCTTAGTGATCTCAATCACTTACTGCATCTCGCTCTCCTCTCTAACCATAACAGGCTTGCATCTATCTGCCCATGAGAGGCGTATTGTTTAATCAGATAGGGCTTCTTAAGAGGCAAAGTGTCAAACATTTGTTGTTCTTGATGAGAAACATGTATAGCAGGCTTGGAAGGAGTGAATTCTGACGAGATTGTTGCCATGGGAGCTGCAATTCAGGGCGGCATCCTCCGCAGAGATGATAAGGATCTGCTTCTCCTAGATTTACCTGTGGAACTTAAGCTCATTCCTACAGAGAAGAGCCAGGTAAGAATATGAAGTTCGAAAAATGTGCAAAATAAGCTCATTTGTTTTATTTGTTTTTTCTGAGAGTAAATATTTTGTATTGGTACAGAATAGGATAGTGGAAGGCATGCCCAGTCCACTGTTCAGCCATTTTCTATCTGTCACACTTGCTATAATTGGAAACCTAATAGGTACATTCTAACAACAGAGACACACTAACCTTACTACATATTCCTAATTAGTTGTTTACATTTGATATTCATCAGGTTTCACCTCGAATATTTATTCCGTTGAAGAAATCAATAGTCTATTGAAGATTTCAATAGATAACTTGGATGTCCTTGAAAAACAATTTTCTGAAGTAAAGGACCAAAATGAGGAGCTATTAGTGGCTCTCAAAAGTGTGAAAGAAGAACTTGAAAATTCCAACAACAATCATGATGAGCTGATTCAGGAATTTGACAAGCTAAAACGAATTATTTTAGAAAATAATTCAAGAAGTGGTCCGGCCATTTCATTGAGGTAAACTTTGTATTAGTATTTAAGTTTTATTAGATGCTATATATTTTTATTTTATTACGATGAACTCTATTATTTATATATTGTGTTATACTATTATGTTCTTAAAATGTTTCTACAAAGTGAAACAGTAAAAAATTTCTTGAGCTGTGCAAGTTCTTTATTTATGGTTGTAGATAATTTATTTCAGATTATGCACTCGTTGTGTCGTCCATTTTTTAATATTTAGAATGCACCTTGAAAACAATATGGTTGCTACAGATACGTGTATTTTTTCCTCCAAAGTGTCTTTTCTTCTAAGAGCATCTCCAACCCTATTGTCTTGTTATATGTTGTGATTCATACGTGGCATGAGACACAAGACAGTGTCTTTTATAGATGTCAAAAATATATTCACAAAAAACAATGAGCTAGAAAAGTCATCTCCTATGCAAAAGTATTTAGAAAAAATGTGTCGTGTCGGACATGTATTGGACACTTTCCGGGCACTCCAAAATATACTAGGACACACCAAGTACCGTATCTGTGTTGTAGTATCCTTTATCATACATTCCGTAAGACGTAGCTTAGATGTATTGGTTTCCTCCTTGTTACCTTAGTATCATAGGTCCAAAGAAACACCAATTTATATAGATATAATTTGTTTTTTTTTCCTTGTTCTTTTCCTTCTTTTTTACTTGTCTATTTGAATCATATCAGTCTATTTCATTCATATCCATGTGAAATACCAACCCTAGAATCAACCATTTTTGATTGCTCTTCTGCAATTTCATGTTTGCAGGGAACGAGAGACCGGTTTCACCATTTTTGGAGGTATGTACTCATTTATATACCGACATTAATCTCTTTATGTGCATTGTTCTATCGACAAGTTTTCATCCCTTTAACATTAACTGAGGTTCTTATGGCCCTTGTTTTATGTCTTCACTAGCTGTGCGCTTTTACATTCGCTCTTAACAGCCACCGTCGTCGCCTCTTAACAGTCGCCGCCTCCGTCTCTGTGTGAAGTTTTTGTATATTTGAATGTGCTACTACAATTTGACTAGAGGTCAATTAATGCTATTTGTGTCCTCAGATACTTTGTCAACTTTATGAGACAAGTTTTTGTATATATAAATGTGCTACTACAATTTGATTAGAGGTTAATTAATGTCTTACAATTTGATGGCCACCAATATTTCAAGAGTTATTCCTGGTTGAGTACATGTTTATTCATCTCAGTATTTATCTCTTAGGGTATGTGTATGTTTTTTTTGTTTTATGTGTATGTTTCTTTTGTTGCATATATATATATATATATATATATATATATATATATATATATATATATATATATATATATTAAGCAACTGCTATACTAATAAGGGTCATTTGTTGCATATGTATGCTATAGTTAACTAATAAGGGTCATTTGTTGCATATGTTGGTGTTTTGTACTTTGTTTTGGGAGTTTTAGTTACACATTGGAAAACTACCAATGTGTATATCTAAATATTTAGCTTATTGGTATATGCACATGGGGTGGTGGTCCATGTGGATTGACTTTTCTAGAGGGATTAAGTGTGAATCCTATTATGACAATTTTTATTTTGTCACTACCTTTAGGAAAATTTTCTTATAAACTAATCTGACTCGAACTCAAGGACGCAAAGTGGCATTTTGTTGGTACATTTTGTACTTTGTACGTCAGCATCGTCGCATGGCGCTCGTGCGTTCCTTTTATGTCCGAGTTACATGCACGGTTGTTTGTTCGAACGCATGTTTCGTGGAACTATGCAGTCAGGTGTCTATGTGGCCAGGAGCTATGCGGTCAGGGACACATGCGACCAGGTGTACGAACTCTACCTAGCTAAGATATTGAACATGAAATTAAATTTCAGAGTTTTTTGCCTTAGCTTATTGTAGATCCATAATTATTTTAAATTATCATTATTTTGAATAGTTCATATATATATATATATATATATATATATATATATATATATATATATATATATATATTATAAGTTAGACAACTCAGTTAATATTATGGACTATTATTTTAATGTTTAAGTTACGTAGTGATAGGAAAATTTCAAATTACTATATTTTAAGTTTAAGATCAATCAAATTTGAACGACTCTTTGTAAGTGATGCACGTGGACATATAAAATAAATTTGAGTCGATAATTTTACTTTACTACGTCGAACACGTGGACGTGTAAAGCATTATTGTAACCATTATCATTAGGAATTTGTTATATAGATAATATGAAAATATGTAAAATTAATATTATTGTTAGCCATGAACATGCAAGTCATTATTGTAATAACAAAAAATTTGTTGTACAGAAAATAATTTTAAACAAATTAACTAAAAAGATACAATTTGTAAAAAAATTAAAATTACGAAAGTTTTTGCCATCTTTGATGGTGAAAATATGAAATAATAATTTTTTTTTATATTTGTCAAATTTTTTTCCAACTCGGTTACAAAGTTGGCGAAAATCTAACAATTGTTTTTTTTTGTTTTTTTGTTTTTGGCTTGTTTTGGTTTGTTTTTTTAGGTTTTTTTGTGTTGGTTTTTTTGGATAGTTTAAAACATGTTAATTTAGTGGGTCAGCATTGATCCAGTCAAAAAAAACTATCGGTTCACATGTTAATCAATTGAACAAGCGAATCCGGTCTGAATTTTAAAACACGGATTCTCATTGATATATACTTTTTAGTGACGAAAATCTAGTACAATTAGAAGCATAACGTTTAACTGAATTTTCATCAACATTTTATTACAAAAGATACTTCTTATTTTTTTTAGATATCCGACCTAACGTTCGGAACTTTGGCCCCTAATTTTTACTATTTATAAAAAAAAAATAATACGTCCCCATAGCTCGATTTATTGATTTTTTCGTCACCCAGTCGGGATCTTATCTCTCTCCTCGATAAGCACTAGAGTTTGTTTTGGTTTGGTTTGGTTTGGTTTGGTTTTGTTTATGTTATGGACTTGGTTCTCTCTTTCATATCAAAGATATAGAGCAGTTGGTCCTTCAGAGCAGTATATTTGCTACGCAAAAATCTAAACTCATTTTGTAATCTTGTTTGCTAAAAATTAGAAACTTGTCATAACATGCACTAATAAAAAAATAATTTATATAGAGATAAAAGTTGGATGTTTGATTTTGAAAATAGTAATAATAAATAAATAAATAAATAAATAGAATTTGGATGGTATCTAGTTTCAAGTTTAGTTTTCATTTTGGTGATAAATCCTAAGGCCTCATTTGGTTTACGGAATCATAGCACTGAGAAGGAAAATCATTCTTTTCATATGTTTGGATGTCAAAAAAATATAGGAGAAAAGAAAAGTGATTTCCAATAAGATCTGGTTCACGGAAGGGAAATGAATTTCCTTGTATTTTCCATGAAAATGAAAAAATAGAATTTTTATCATATTTTTTTTACCGCGTTTGGTAAAACAAGAAAAGCATTTAGGAAAGATCATTTGATTTCATTTCTAGTGTTTAGTTGTTGTAGGAAATGAAAGCAAAAATATATTAATATTACCATAATGTTCTTGCCTTTTAAAAAAAAAATATATTGTGAAAAAATATACGTTGGTAAAATAGACAATATCATAAGGCTATCTTTGTCTTAATTTCTTGCAATAAATGCTGAAAAATGAGAAAGAAAAATCAATCCCATAGGTTCTGAGAGAAACCATTTTTCTACCTATCTTTTTCCTATGAGAAAAATGCTTTCTAAGGTTGTGACTACCAAACAAGAAAACGAACAAGTTTTCTTTCCCGGTTCCTTAAATCCTTGAACCAAACGTGTAAAAGGAAAAATAGGAAAAAAAAAGTGGTTCCCTCCACCCACCCAGGATTCACTTTCACACATTTAAGTATTTACTTTTCCTCTCAATTTTTTTGGTATTTTAGAAAAATTGATGAAAATTATAATTTTTTAAAGAAAAGGAAAGAGTAAGAAATTGATTTCCTATCCTTCCCTTCCCTTTCCGCGAACCAAACACGACTTCATAGTATACTTTCCATGGGACAGTTTGGTTCGACGACTGAAACAAAGTAAAAAAAAAAATCGATATTTTACGTACGTATTACAGTGATGTGGAGCGAAGTAAAAAATCATTCATTTAGATGTTTTGAAGAAGTGGAGGTTATAACTGAAAAATTATAAAATTTGGTGTTTGGTTGGCCGTTGGAGTGAGAAAGTGTAACTTTTTGTTAAAGTGATATGAATAGTAAATTTTTTTTTTAATAAAGTAGAGAGAAAATAGTCCTCCAACCAAACACGCGAAATGATAATAAAGATTTTCTACTTCCGCACTTCACTTCGGAGAAAAAAATTCCAATTTCATGACAAATAAGATTTACCGTTCATGTCAAATCACATTAAATTTTATATTCAAATTCTTCAACCAAACACTTAAAATTGTCCAAATTTTAGATCTCCTAATCCGTGAACCAAACAGCCCATTTGCCAAACATGCAACTAAATGAAAAGTAGTGTGGATTCTCATTAGTTTCCTAGCTCCCTTTAACCTCCTTTTTGCCAGAAATGGAACGTTTGAATGGCAGGCCTGTTCATTGAGCAGAGAATTTCCCAATTGCTGATAGGACCGGAAGGTCATGAATTGCTAGCCCCAAGGGGGGAGAGAGAGAGAGAGAGAGAGAGAGAGAGAGGGGTTTAAATATTAATACAGTACGAGTCGATTTTTATTCAAACACCAAAAAAAATAGTAGGACATTTACCATTCAACTCAAGAGTTGTCGCATATCAAACTATTGTATAAAACTAGCATGAATGTGTATAAAACTAGCATGAATGTTCATGAAACTACTCACAAAGTAATTTTTATGTTATATGAAAATGACACATGACAACTCTTGAGTGAAATAATGAACATTCTCACTAGTTTTTGGTGGTTGAACAAAAATAGACTTAATACAGTAACGTTATAAGACTGCTCATCAATTAGGGTATTGTCCTAATTATTATTTTTCTTTAAGAAACATAATAACTATCGTCTTACAAGTCATGTGAAAAGAAGATGAAAGAATTAATTAAGGCCAATTCCCAGATCTTGAATCTGTTAGAATTTTGTTGTCTTTTCTTTATGCAAAATTTCAGAATACAAAAAATAAAATAAAATTAAACAATCTTACCGGCCTCTGGGGAAGTCGTGCACGAAGCACTGCCCTAAGAGTTTATTCGGGATCTGTGTGCAGACGTTCCCGAAGCTCCTAGTGGTAAAACCCCCGCACTACCGGTATCTCGTTGTCGCACACGACCAGAACTTAGCTCTGCCCAGAGCTTGGAGACGATGAAGATCGAAAAAAATGTTGACAGAGGTTTCGTAAAGAATATTTTCTGATACCATTGACAAAGAACACAGATGTATATATAAACAGTTGTGTAACGGTCAAAATTAATTTACGATTAATTCAGCCGTTACACAGGGGTATTAAACGAATGAATCTGGACATGAAAATTGTAACGTTCAAAACAATTGTAACGTTCAGAAATTAATTCCAACGTTTAAGAAAAATAAATGAAAGAAAGAAGAGCAACAAAAATTTTAGGGTCCCAGCCCGAACCCGAAGAGGAAATCGGATCGGCATTCGGCGCCCGCAGATGTGGGTGCGTACCCGCACCCGTTACGCGAACCGAACCGAGCCGGGCCGGGCCGGGCGGCGGCGGCGGCGCGCGCGTGTGGCCCAAGGGGTTCCCCACACAACAACTTAATAGAGCAAAGAAGAGAAAGTAATATATGTACACAAGAGGGCTTTGCCCCATCCGATGTGGGACTAAAGATAGGAAGAGGAATTTGAGTTTTTGAAGAAAAGCAAAACCAACAATCCCCCCCCAAAAAGTCAAGTTCCGAAACAGAGATAAGAGTGAAGTAAATAGAGAGAGAGAGTATCTGGGCAGTAAAATACTATACATAGATGAGATGGACTACAGCCTTGAATCTCACGTAGTGACCATTGCCTTAATCTGAAGAAGTGCTTGATGGACTATGCCTTGAATCAGACTTCTTGAACCAGATTTAGAAAAATAGCACACATAGTACGCTAGAGGTCCTTGGTCTATCGGGTGGCGCTTTTAAATGGCCATGCGCACTTTCCACATTCATGAGAGTTGTCTGGGATCGCCCTGTCCCATAGTCGCGGCCTTCACGACCTCTCATATAGGTAAGTCCTTAATGGTTGGTGATATGAATCAACCTAGCATTACAGCTTGGACCTATTAAGAGTTTAAACTCATCCTAACCATATCACACAGGAACACTGTCACCATAGGGATGGGGAGTCATTGTACACATGTACAGCCGCTTGGGCTTTATTTTAATGAGATTTTAATCTCGAGTCAGTGTTCCATAAAGTCACCTAAGTTCAGCTTGTTTCTACCCATTGAACCGGCTTCTTGGGATCTCCAGTCAGACTCGGTTGGGTTGCCACTGCTGGTGACTAACTTATGGGCTTAACCCCATCCCCCTCGATGATTCTAGGATCAAAGTCCTAGACAGACCCTTCGTCAAGTGATCTGCAAGGTTCTTTTCTGACTTTATATAGTCAAGAACCACATATTTGCCTAGTAGGCTTTTTATTGACTTGAAGCGCAGCTGCATGTGCCTGTTCATCTTAGCATTCACAGAATCATGCTTTAGTAGTTCAATAACAGATTTATTATCACAATTTATAGAAATTGCAGGAACAGGACTAAGAGAAACAGGTATATGCATAATAAGATTTTTAAGCCATTCAGCTTTTGTGCAAGTTGTATCTAAAGCTATCATTTCGGAGTCCATTGTACTCCTAACTATGATAGTTTGCTATCATTTCGGTGCTCTACCTTTCCACAGCTCATAGGGAGTCTTATCTTTTGTCTTACTAGGAATCCTATTAAGAATGTAACAGGCAGTTAAAAGGGCTTCTCCCCACAAGTTATCAGGAGCACCAGAGCTGAGAAGCATGGCATTCACCATATCTAACAGAGTGCGGTTCTTGCGTTCAGCAACTCCGTTAGACTGAGGTGAATATGGAGCAGTTACCTCATGAATTATTCCATGTTCTTCACAGAAATTAGTCATTTCGTTTGTGGTATATTCTCCACCACGATCAGATCTAAGGATCTTAATCTTCCTTTCTAATTGATTTTCAGCTTCAGATTTGTAGACCTTAAATCTATCTAGAACTTCATCTTTGGTTTTGGGAAGGTAGATGTAACAATACTTTGAATAATCATCTATAAACGTAACAAAGTATTTTCTACCGCCTCTGGTCAAAATCCTATTTGAGTCACATACATCACTATGGATAAGTTCTAGAAGGTCAGAATTCTTTTCTACAGATTTGAAAGGTAATCTAGTGTGTTTGGCTTGAACACAAATCTCACATTTGTGTTTGTCATCTATTGGAGTCTTGGGAATAAGATCTAAGTTCATCATCCTTTTAATAGAACCGAGGTTCACATGACCTAGTCTGCCATGCCAAATATTTGAAGATTCTATATTAGAGACAATGAGAGAACAATCAGACATTTTATTCATTGTACTTAAAATGAAAAGACCGTCTTTTACAAAGCCTTTTCCTATAAAAGAGTCATGCTTAGAAAAAACTACTTTATTAGCCTCCATTACAATTTTGTATCCTGAGGCTACAAGAAGGGATCCACTAACTAGGTTTCTTCTGACAGACGGCACATGAAGGACATCATGAAGAGTTAAGATTTTTCCTGATGTCATCTTCAGGTTAACTTTTTCTCTTCCAATAATTTGTGCCGTTGAGCCATCTCCTAGGGTCACACCTCCTCCACTTGATTCCTGATAGTTTGAAAAACAGAAGCGATCAAACGAAACATGAACATTAGCTCCAGAATCCAACCACCAATCATCAGAATGGTAAGAGAGGTTAATAAGGGGTTGAAAGCTTACAGACCTGAAGGAACTCGAAGAACCTTTGTGAAGCATGTTCGCTTCTGGTCTAACTGAGCCCTTTCCTTTGTAGGAGGTCTGGACAGCTTCCTTCTTCCTATGGTAGCTGTGGGTGGCCATATGGTTTATTTTACCACACACAAAACAAAACCTCTTCTGATCCTGAGTCTGACTGAAGTTCCTAGGTTTTTGGTTTTGGTGATGATGGTTTTGGTGGTTAGACTGAAAGTTTTTCTTCTTCTTGAAGAAATTCTTCTTGGGTTTATAAGGAAAATTAGACTTTGGTTTTCCTTGGCCTTCTACAAGGTTTACCTTAGCTTTAGATTCAGTCTTAGGCTTAGACCTCAATCTAATTTGTTCTTCGGTTCTAATTTTCTTTAGGACTTGATTGTATGTAAGGTCTCCTTGTGTATGGATAAGATCCTTAGCCATATCAGACCAAGAGGGAGGTAGCTTGTCTATTAGGCATGCTATTTTATGTTCATTGGAGAAAGATGTCCCTTTGGCTTGAATATGTCTAAGGTATTCTTGGAATTCATGGAGCTGGTCATTCATTGATTTGTCATCTACCATGAAATACCTATTAAAGGTTGAAGAATTAAACCTTTCTATTCCGGCATCATCACAGCCGTATTCATCTTCCAAGGCTTTCCAGAGTTCTTTAGCGCTCTTGTATTCAAAAAATATATCATACAAGGATTCAGATAATGCGCTTAGAATTCTATGAAAACAATAGAAGTCTATCTCTTTTGGGGTTTTTGGTTTCGATGAGGTGGACACTGCTACGTCAGACTCAGTATCATCAGAATCGTTTGTGATGGGTGTGGACCCATCAATGGCAGAAATAAGTCCTAAGGTCGTGAGCCAAAATTTCATTTGGCTCTGCCATCTCTTGAAGTATGAGCCATCAAACTTAGCAGATTTTGCAGTAGAGGATTCCTCCTTACCAGTCATGATTATTGCAGTCTGAAAAATATAAATTTATTTAATAATAATGTCTAAGATAATAGTTTAGGTGGTCTTTGCTAATCAATCTTAAAATCTTTAGTTTTTCAAGTGTTGATCAACTCAGGTTAGCTGTAGGGGCCGGTTCCCAGCTAGCGGTGGTCCGAGGACTCTTAAATACCGTGTCGCTTAGGGTTATTTACATCCGGTTGACAGAAGGACCCTTTCGGCTTGTGCCCGAGTTTGTCTCTACTTTGAAACTTTAGATTCAAGATTTTATTTGCAATTTCCTTTTACTAAACTATTTTCTTTTTTTTTTTGGTCCTAGATTGGTTTCAAAAATTACTAAGTGATTAAAAATGAAGCAAATTTTATGTTACAATTGAAAGATTTTTTTTTTTTGTGATCAAAATTGTAATTGACAAAATTATGAAATGTGCTAACAAATTGCTAGAGAACAGAATGTGGTAACAAAATGTTAGAAGCACAGGTTAAGCAAATTTGTATATTAATAGTTACAGTATAGTAAGTAATTTTCTACAAATTGTATATTAACAATATTTTAGAAAATTCTTTTTAATCAGAAGTTTTAGATAATTCAAACTATTGACAGTATAAGAAATAGTTTATGAAAGTATGTAATAGTTTCTGTGTAATATTTTATTGACAGTATAAACAATTTAACAAATAACAGTGACTATTGGTCGTTCTCAACAGTAACTATTGGTCTCAACAGTAACTATTGGTCGTTCTCAAATGAAACAAATTGTATGTGCTAACAGTATAAACAATTTAACAAACGAAACAAATGTCTCTACTTTGAAACACTTTTTTTTTTTTATTGGTCGTTCTGAAAAGTAACTATTAACAAATAACAGTGAATATGTTAGAGTAGTTATTTAACAAATAAACAATTCTTACTGGTCGTTCTGAACAGTAACTATTCTAAGAAATAGATTTAACAGTAAGAGTATTGTAAGAAATAGATCAACAGTAAGTATTTAAATTCTAACAAAAAAAAAAATAAACTCTTAGATTGTTAGAATTTTGTTGTCTTTCCTTTATGCAAAATTTCAGAATACAAAAAATAAAATAAAATTAAACAATGTTACCGGCCTCTGGGGAAGTCGTGCACGAAGCACTGCCCTAAGAGTTTATTCGGAATCTGTGTGCAGACGTTCCCGAAGCTCCTAGTGGTAAAACCCCCGCACTACCGGTATCTCGTTGCCGCACACGACCAGAACTTAGCTCTGCCCAGAGCTTGGAGACGATGAAGATCGAAAAGAATGTTGACAGAGGTTTCGTAAAGAATATTTTCTGATACCATTGACAAAGAACACAGATGTATATATAAACAGTTGTGTAACGGTCAGAATTAATTTACGATTAATTCAGCCGTTACACAGGGGTATTAAACGAATGAATCTGGACATGAAAATTGTAACGTTCAGAAATTAATTCCAACGTTTAAGAAAAATAAATGAAAGAAAGAAGAGGAGCAAAAAGAATTTTACGGTCCCAGCCCGAACCCGAAGAGGAAATCGGATCGGCATTCGTTGCCCGCAGATGTGGACGCGTACCCGCACCCGTTACGCGCCGGGCGGCGGTGGCGGCACGCGCGTGTGGCCCAAGGGGTTCCCCACACAACAACTTAATAGAGCAAAGAAGAAAAAGTAATATATGTACACAAGAGAACTTTGCCCCATCCGATGTGGGACTAAAGATAGGAAGAGGAATTTGAGTTTTTGAAGAAAAGCAAAACCAACAGAATCGTACTTTTATTCCAAACCAGTAATGTAAGCAAATGCTTCTGTATTAAGTATATTGAGAGTTCAGGCGACACCAGCATTTGCTCTCTGTCTCAGCTTCTGCATCCACAAAACAAGAAAATGATTTATCCTTTCTGATACAAGGAATCATACATTTGTAGGGAGTTCAATCAACAGAATCGCCAATGACTTACATTGGAAAGAAGTAACCATGAATCCATCCATCCAGTGTTTCGATCGCTCTTCCAGATTCGTGCGTGCGTCTCTTATAGCAAGGAGAGGAGGAGGAGGAGGAGGAGGAGGAGGAGTTGGAGGAGGAGAGGTGATCCATAGTGAAGGTATGTACTTTATGATTTCTTTACTTCTAGGCCTTAGGAATCCAGAGTAGAAAATTTAGGGACATATGTGTGCACATCATCTTCTTGTATTGTCGGTATTTTTTACTTAGTTTTGGGAGTTATAGTCCCTCATTAGAAAACCAACAAGGTGTATATTCCAATATATAGTTATGCTTAGTATTGATATATGTACATGGGGTGGTGGTCCATGTGGGTTGATTTTCCTATAGGGATTAAGTGTGAACCCCTTTGTGACAATCTTTATTTTGTCACCACATTTGAAAAGTTTTTCTTAGGAACGAACGAAAAACAGTTCGGATCATTTGAATTACTTTATCCCAATTTTTTTGGGTTGGTCATTTGTTACAATCAACTAAAAGAATTACTGTGTTTCGGTGGAGGTCATTGTTACAATCAACTAAAAGAATTACTTTATCCCAATTTTTTTTGGGTTGGTCATTTGAATCCTTTTTTCGATTCAGCTCTTTAACATCAACAAGCAGAAAAACAGTTCGGGTCGGATTCAGATATGAAAATACCAAAAATCTTTAAACGGTTTCGAGTTAGGTTTTAAAATGTTAACACAACGTCAAATGTTAACACAACGTCAAATGTTGAACAAGGCTGGCCCCTTTCTGGTAGGGCTGAGCATTATTCGATTTTGGATCGAAAATCGAACCGAACCGAATAAGGATTTCGATTTCGTTTAAAAACAGTTCAGGTCGGGTTCGTATATGAAAATACCCAAAATCTTTAAACGGTTTCGGATTCGGTTTTGGACTTCGATTTCAGTCCAAAACCGAAAAGCGAATTAGAAATATAAGTTTACTACGATTTCCTTAGGCTTTTTATTAGGGCACTACCATATTTACTTGGGGCTAGCCCAGGATTGAGGCTAGCCCACTAAATAGGAACTTTTACTTATACTAACCCAACATTTTACTCATACTAGCCCACTTTGAAACCCTTCTTCCCAAACACTCCCAAACCCTCCCCACCCCACCGGAGCCCTCCCCCCTCCCGCCGTCCTCCTCCGCCTCCTTCCCCGTCCTCCACCGCAGCCTCCCGTCGTCGTCGCCGTCAAAACCAAAAAAGAAAATGAAAAAAATAAAAGAACTGTCAAAATTTGACATATATGTTGATTTTTAGGACTGTCAAAATTTTGACAGTCCTACCAATTGGAAGTACTGTCAAAATTTTGACAGTCCTAAAAATTCAACATATATTTTTAGGACTGTCAAACTTTTGACAGTCCTTCCAATTGGTAGGACTGTCAAAATTTTGACAGTCCTAAAAATATATGTTGAATTTTTAGGACTGTCAAAATTTTGACAGTCCTTCCCATTGGTAGGACTGTCAAAATTTTGACAGTCCTAAATTTTTTTTTCTGTTAATTTATTTTTGTTAATTGTTGGGGGGGCCAATTTTAAAATATCCTTAAAATTTCTATCCTTAAAATTTGTTAAAGTATTCTGTTATTTAAAATAGTAAATTTATTATTGGTACATTAAATATTTTGTAAAAAAAAAAAATTTACCAAAAGTAAAATTTGGAGGTCGAAACATCGTTTTTTTGCGATTCTAAAAATTTGGGAAATCCGTCAAACGGTGAAACGGTTTATCCCGAAGTACTTTTCCATACGGTCATTTTGGCTCAAACTGGAGCTTGTTTCGATCTCCCAGTCAAAAGTTATGATACTTTAAAATTTTATATTTTATATTTTTGCCTGTAATATGTACGTCTTACTTCGGATGAAAATTCTCTCTACACGAATTGTGTTACTCTCGTCGAAAACATACAAATCGACCTATTGTGTGACGAAAAAAGATTTGAAAACAAATAGTTATGGCCGTTTGAAGTCTGATTGACGGCAGACGTAATATTCGTACGGTAGATTTTTTTTTTTTTGGTTCAATGATAAAATATTTTATTTTGGATGTTAAACTAAATAAAAAAAATCAAAATCCAAAACTAACTAAATAGAAATAAACTTAAAAAAAAATCCTGACAATTAAAATGAGGACTGTCAAAATTTTGACAGTCCTCATTGTTTGTGGGACTATCAAAATCCTGACAGTCCTAGTTTTATATAAAATTTTCAGTGGGTTAAAATTATGACTGTCAAAATTTTGACAGTTCATATAGCTTGTGGGACTGTCAAAATTATGATAGTCCTAACAATTTGTAGGACTGTCAAAATTTTGACAGTCCTTCCAAGTGGTAGGACTGTCAAAATTTTGACAGTCCTGATTATAACAATTTGGGCTAGCCCCAAATGAGGATTGTCAAAATTTTGACAGTCCTCATTTTTTGTGGGACTGTCAAAATCCTGACAGTCCTAGTTTTATATAAAATTTTCTGTGGGTTAAAATTAGGACTGTCAAAATTTTGACAGTCCTCATTGTTTGTAGGACTGTCAAAATTTTGACAGTCCTTCCAAGTGGTAGGACTGTCAAAATTTTGACAGTCCTGATTATAACAATTTGGGCTAGTCCCAAGTAACTTTTAGGATGGCAAACTTGTAATTTTTTGTAAATTTCTAATGGGCTAGCCCCGAGTAAAATGTGCAGTGCCCTTATCAAAATCCGAAAAAATCAAAAAATCAAAAATTCGCCATAGGAAAAAGTTGGTTTTTTTTTTTTGGATTATTGGTTCGGTTTGTTTGTGTAGTTGTTGATTCGGTTCGGTTTAGTCTTAGTTATTTGGTTTTTGCTTAGTTCACTTGGTTTTGCTTGGTTCATTTGGTTTTTGCTTGGTTCAACTTGGGAAAAAAAATGGGTCTCCGCTTGGTTTTTGCTTGGTTCCAACATCGAACCATAGATGATTATAGTCTCCGTTGCTATTATGATTATGTAGAAGGGATGGTACGTTATTTTTATATGAAAATGTCTATCTTCGTATTACTTATTTATGTCCTCTATTGTGTATTTCAGCTTCCAGATTTATATACCGCATACCAAAATCAGCCAGTGGAGGACCCGTTGCGCACAACGGTTGGCAATTTTTTGGCTGCTATGCAACGAGGAACGACTCTTCCGAACCCTCCCTTATGTATTTCAGGAGATTATCCTCAGGGTTTTGTTGCACAACGACAAACACGTCCTCCTAGGAAGTATACCAATTTGGTATCAAGATGATGGTCTGCCACTGCAAGATGACGATGTCCCTTCTCAGGCGACGACCGTTGTAAAAATTTATACGTTAAAATATGAACGTTACTATGACAGAGTTACTATTAACATATCAGTAACTATGACAGAGTGAGTACTATTAACATACCTATAAAAAAAACCAAACAAAAAATCACAAAGAAAAAAAACCAAAAAAAAAAAAAAACCAAAACAAATAAACCCCTAAAAAAATAAACCAAAAAACCAAAAATAAAACCAAAACAAATAAACCCTAAAAAAAAAACAAAAAAAAACCAACTTTTTACTATTTTCGCCAACAGAGTTGGCAAAAATTTGGGAAACCAAATTTTTGCCAACTCCGTTGGCGAAAATTTGATTTTTTTTATACAGGTCGAATTTTCGCCAACCCGACTGGCGATTTCTATCGTCATTTATAAATTTATTAAACTTCTATCTCTGTATTTAATTATTATAAATTTTTTATCGTTACAGTAAATTTTCTGAATAAATAATCACAAAAACATAAAAAAAAGATACAAAGCATTGATGTGCAGAATTATATAACTATCATGCCAAAGATCACATCAAAAAGCATCAGGTAACTCTTGAAATAAATGATGGAACAAAGCAACTCACCCATCTAGCATCTGGGAGCAAACGACCTAGTCTCCCTCTTCTTTTATTTCGTGTCCGTCTTCCTCTAGCTTTTCCAAAGTTCTATCAATGTTCTCTTTTCCCTGAAATGAAAATACAATTCATGTAATTATATAAAACAATACACAAAAGCTTAGAAAGAGCATACCTCAATAATCGAAAAGTAAACACATTTTAAACATGCATTCGCTTGTAAGTAAATGCTACACTTAAGTCCAAGCTTAATTTCACTGCAGAAGCATTTGACACACACCCGTACCTTTAGAAGATTGATCTCCATTGCTAAGAACAAAGTGCAATTGTATAACAAAATCAGGCCCGCCACAAGAATGCATGTTGGTGACTGCAACCTCTCCGCCTTCAATTTCAGCTAATTCAATGTCATTTACCTAAAACAGAAAATCATAAATTACATTGTTCCAAAAGACATTCCTTAACGTAGTATGTCTTCATACATCTTCAGATAGTTGGTCATATTATATGTCCTTACCATTCCTTAACGTTAATCTTTCAGTTCGAAGCTTTTGACAAAATAAATAAATGGCATAGTAATTCATAGAGCATGAAATATTGGATCAGCCTTCAACAAAATCTCACATAAAGTTACACAAGGGGGCGGTCAAATGCTACAAGCCAAGTTTGCTAAGTTTATGAGATAAGATCAAATCATGAATCATCTATCAAATCAAATCTAAGGAGTAAAGTCGATCGAGGACAAATGAATTTGAAACTGAGTGAGCTTCAAATTCTTGTAGCCTTATTGGTCCCTAATGAGGCTGCATCATCCTGCTAATAAGTTCGTAAAACAGTTTTTATGAACCTGCAACACAAATAATATTGGCAAACAAAAGCCTACTTGATCAAGCAGTGGCTGCACAATCTCATAGTTTTTAATTTTCTACTTCAATCATTTTTAGTAACATGTTACAGGAATAATAGTACTAAATCCTCACCAAAGCAAGCTCACTTGACAGAACCGCCATGAAAAACATTACAACCACAGTGCTCCTTGACATATTACAGGCAACAACATCATAAGCAAAAGGTGGCCACTTTACAGTACAATCCAAAACTCAAAGTAGGAGGAAAATATATCCTATTAACAGTTTAATACTGCAAAAAGAAAGCAGTTACACGTATTTTGGTGTAGTTCAACAAACTTCCAACATCAAAGAGCTCTTACAAAGTTGCCAAAGCCTGGCACGTGATTATTTCTAAGAATTTACAATGTCAACAAATAAGTTTAAAAAAAATCAGGCATTGAAAACAATTCCAAGGAAAACCAAGAATGGTCATTCCCTTATATTTATATCTTCATTAATAAGCAGTTATTTGAAAATACTTTTAAAAAATCTACTGCTTCGTAAAAAAATCCCTTGTAAGCAGATCTAACACTAGAAAATAATGAAAATATTTCAATAAAGTAGTTGGAAGATGAGCAATAAGGCACATAACTATAAGCCAATGAAACAAAATGGAAGACTTTCTAAAGATATAAAAATCAGACACACAAAAAAATGTTTTGAACTAAAGCAAGTTAATTAAGGTATTCAAAATTCAAAAATTACAATCTCACATGGAATTTGGAACTACAAATTACTACACCCATTATTCAGTACTCCAAATTAAGATTAAAAACATTGGCAACCTTCTCCACCGAACTAATATTAAATTTTACCTAATATGAGTAATGAGCAGTAATTAATATTTTTCCACAATACCAACCATTGGTGGGACTGTGATAGTGTGATTCAATCTGCATCTTTGACTTGAATTGCCGCCTTGGACTCATGGTTAACTATAGCATTCTTTTTTCTTCTTTCCTACTCATCTAAGCATTTCCCTAGTTTATTCTCAATGTTACAGAGGCATGGCCCTTATGGAGCTAAATGGGAGAGAAGATTCAACTAGCCTACCCCAAAAGGTTGGAATAAAGGTTTTGTTGTTGCTATTATTGTATTAAGTGTTAACTGATTAATCCTAAGCCAACAAGCCTAATCTCGTCCAGCATAGAAGTCTCTAGTAAATTTTATTTAAAATATTTTTCTCTTTAATCTTATCCATAGCATAGTAAGTTCACTGCTTTTCCTTAAAATCATATCATAAAGATCCAGTATACTAACATCAGAATATTATGTGCTATCCACTGTCCCTCTGTGTTGCAATCAAGAATAGAAAATAAGAGGCTATTATAAGAAGCTGCTACACACGACAGGGATGAAGAGAAGGTAACCCTTGATGTAGGACCAAACTCGTTGTCAGTTTATTGACTTGTCAAGACAAGCATAGATGATCCCGGTATTGTTGCATAAATTATCATATCATAGGCGTCACATATTTTCTCCCAAAATTGGCCAGTATCCAAATTGAGATTATAAAAAACTATATCAAACGAAAGGAGTAAAAAATAGGTATAATAAATATAAGTATTTACAAAAGGGAGCAATATTATAATTAAGAAATACATATATTTTGTACTAATACGCTTACTTGATCAGCCTCCTCTCAGCTGGACCATTAGACCACCCAGCTTGCAATGAATTGTCCTAGTAAGCCATGAGGTAATATGAAAGCTATCAAGAGATGGAAAAACTGAACAGTTCATTGACAATGATGATGCTATAATGTCTATCTTAAGTTGAATCAAATATTATATGTTAACCAAAAAACCAACTTAAATATGACACCTACAAAGGGCTAGAAATCTTAAAACAGAGCCATGTAAAATGAAGTAAACCCGTTTAGGAAAAAAAGTACTAAAAAAACATTACCAGGATATAGTTTCAAAGTCATAAGAACAATATGATAGGTAGGTAAACATAGAATACAAGCATAAGCCAGAGAAATAACACTATCGAAAGTTGAAACCTGTTGAAGAATAAATAAATTAAAATTAATTATTAGGTTTATTCTTCAACAAAACCTTTGGAGAAGTCACAATTGTTAACATGATTTTACCTAGGGAGCACAGGTGTTCCGTGTCGTATACGTGTCTGAGTGTCCGTATCATAAATGTGTCATGCATGACATGAACACTCCCAATAACACAAGGCCACACTGAAAACAGTGTTGTGTACATATTGTGCCCTATTTGTGTCCGTTGTCCATAGGATGTTATCAATTTGTTCCTCATATTTTTAATTGAAAGAAATAGAAGTATCACAATGAGAAAAAAAATCTTTCTTTTCAAGTCATTTTCGTATCATATTCCATACTATCATCATTTTACCCGATAAGAGGAACCCAACTTCTACCGAGTTCCTTGGTTTTTTTTTTTCCTATTTACTTGTACATTTGCCTAATTCACGAGGAAAAGGTAAAGAAAAAAAAAACATGAAGAATCGCATAATAGGACCAAAGCAATCACTTTACATATCATCTAGGAAGCATTGATATCCTGAAAACCAGTCTGTCGTGTCCGAGTCGCATGTTTCCTGGACATGTATCAGACGCTACACATACACTACAAAATATACTAAGACACCAAAATCGATCGCCGTGTCCATGTCATCTCATGTCGCAGTCATGCTCATGGCTCATACAAAATACCACACACCAATTTTTTTTTCTACATCACATCAAACATGACATTTTTCCACATCCAATCCACTTTTTTCTCTTTGTGCAAGTCATAAACAATTGGAGACCTTTGTACAAATAGCTAGCCATGTGTCAACTTTCTATTAGTTGGAGCAAATGAAAAAAAATTCACCTTGTCATGCTTGACCGGTCACATGTGCTCCCCCTCCTCCTTGCATGAAACTATTCAACATATTTTAAATTTCCACCCTTCATTCAAATTTCGTATCATCCTCACCGCTCACTTTCTTACAAACCACACTCTCCTTGGAAACCTAGCCGGCCCTAGTTCCAATGCCCTCCCTCCCTCCCTCTTCATTAAATACGTCACCTCTCTCTCTCATTTTCCTTACACCTCCTCCCTCTCCTCCTCCCTAAAACCCCCACCCTCACCATCACCATTCTCCTCCTCTCCCCCAACCCGAAAACATCATCACCACCACCATTACCACCACCATCAGCCAGCTTCATCACCATCACCACCGCCATCAGCCAACACCAACACCACCACCACCATCCCATCTCTCTCCCCCTCCCTCAACACATTTCGACCACCACCACCACCATTACCATCATCACCTTCCTTCTCTTCTCCTTCTCCCCATTGCAACCCGACCTCCTCCATCCTCCGTTTAAGCCGACCACCATCACCATCACCTCCACGACAGCCACCACCATCTTCTCCTCCATCTACTCCCTTCACCACCACCTCCATCACCTTCACAAGCAACCTCCACCACCTGCTACAGCCGCCGCCACTACAACAACTACTGCTGATCCCGACCTCTGCTGATGTGCTTCGAGCAGCTACTGCTGCTGCCTCCCTGGCCGGAGCACACCCCCGCAGGAACCAAGCTACCACCACCATCGACACCAATCCACCGCCGTACCACCACCACCTTCACGACCCCACTTCCTCCTCCACCTTACTATGACCACTGCGTTTGCTGCAACTGCTGTTGCTGCTGACCCTGGCCGAGCAACCCGACCACCACCAGAGCCACCCTCACCCCTGGCCGAGCTTCCCTTGGTCGGAGCTGCACCTCCGACCGACTGCTTCCCGCCGGAGCCCCGACTTGACCACAGATTCGAACCCGACAGTCTAGAACCGAATGCCTAACCCCCCTGATTTCACATCGATATTTCTTCATCGTCGCCCAACCGATTCCCGAAACGCCTTCTCTGGTATGCTCTCCATGTAACCCTATTTCAATGTCTTCAATTAGAATAATTTAATTTGATTTCTATTGTTAGTAATTTAAGTTCCAAAATCGAAGAAAAACAGTTTTTAAAACATTAAAATTCTCCGATACGGAGTTGGTCCCTTCAAACCGAACAACCACGTCGCGTACCGATTGCACCGAAAGGCGCGTACGGTATTTTCCGATGTGTGGGCTTTCGCTATGCTAAATTGGCTGTTGCTGATGGAGTGTGTGACCGGTCAAGCATGTTGGTGGTGGTGGTGGTGGTGTGTGTGTGATGGGGAGGTGAGGGGGGGGGGTGTAAATTGGCTGTGGTATGTTGTTTGCTATGGTGTGAGGGGGTGTGGTGGTGCTGGTGTGTGTGTGTGGGTGGACCTGGGGTTGGGTTCAATATCAGCCTTGCGCGATTGTCGTTGCTGATGGAGCTTGCGTGTTAGAGCATCATTAGTAAGGCTCATCCCATTTTCTAGATTCTAGATTTAGAATGTAGGAGCTCAATTTGTAGAATAGTAAGAACCATCCTAGGTTCCAATTTCTAGATTCTCAGGTCCAACCCACCCACAAGGGCTATAGGTTGAGCTTGAGAATTTCTAGATTCATAATGTAGGAAATCATTTTGTAGAATAGTAAGTCACAATTTGGAGCCCAATTCTAGATTTACATTATTTTTTTCCACATTAATTTTTTACCACACAATCTTTTGGACCAAAGTTCATTTTATCATTCTCTACTATTCTCATACAAACTCAACCCATTCTACATTTACCTTTTTTTTATAAAAAATTAAGACTCAAGATGGAATTTTGGGCACCATCTACTAATGATGCTCTTAGAGCATGATGATCTTAGAGCATGATGCTCTTAGAGCATCATTAGTAAGGCCCATCCCAATTTCTAGATTCTAGATTCAGAATGTAGGAGCTAATTTTGTTGAATAGTAGACTCAATTGGAGTTTCATGATAGTCTCAACTTGTGCAATCTCCTCCTCCTTGGTGCTCCTTGCCTCCTTCTTGCTTCTAGATCTACTAATGGTGAAGAATGGAAGTAATTGAAAGTGATTTGGTGGAAATTTTGTGGAGGGATGAGTTGAATTGGGGAAGAACACTAAATTGGGATGGAAAGAAATGAAATGAAGAGGAGAGAGAAGATCCCTCTCCCTATAAGGGGTCGGCCACATTGTCCCCCGCTCCAAGCAATGTATAAAGATTAAAGACTCTAATACCCCTATTGGGTTGTCATGGAGAAAAGTTAATTAGTGGGAAGCTTCTACTCGTAATGAAGGGATTATTTAAATCACTAATTAATCAAAGTTGGCTTAATATTGGGCCTAATTTGGCCTTATCTAATTGTTGGGTTCAATTATGAGTTTGAAGTGTCCAACTCTTGGATATGTACCCGTACCTGACACCCGTACCCGAGTCCGGGTAACATAGATTCGTGCAACACAAATGATTATGCTATACCTATTTGAAAATGGCCACATCCCGTATCCATATTGTGTCCTTATTCGTATTTGGGGATGTATTCCGCAACATGGATAGGCAGACATGTAGGTTTGAAATTGTGCAATATAATTGAGTAATAAAAAGAAAGAAATTAACGTTGTTGGTTTGTTCTAGCTTCTAACTGCTATTTGAATGAATCACTCTGGTTATCCTATTAGATAAAAAATCAGGTTCTCTAAATATTTTAACCATAACTAGATGAATTACTCAGTTGTATGTTCTGTTAGGACTACAAAGAGGCTGCTAGAATAAGGGATAACTTGAGATCCTTTGAGGCAAAGGAGCCGATGTTGCATCTCCGTAGTTTGATGAAGAAAGCGATTGAAGAGCAGAGGTTTGAGGTAATCACATTTCTCCACTCTCTTTTTTTCTTTTTTCTTTTCTTGTAGCTGTTTCTGTGCATGTTTATTAAAGTAGAAGTTTGGAGATTTATGAATACATTGTATCTTTACGGTTTTATGTGAGTTTCTTTTTGAAGATAGAAACACAGTTTAGACACATATAATTTTGCATTTACAATGTTCATAATTGTTCCCTAAAAGCATCTTGAAAGCATCACAAAGATGGATACTCACCTTAGATGGTGACAAAATTATCCACTTTTTTATGGATTTCTACCAGGTCAAACAAGGTAGATGTTAGTCATAATTTGAAAGAAAGAGAAGAACAGGAAGAAGAAGAAGAAACAATGGAACTATCTTATTTTTAAATATCTTCTGGATTAGGTTGGGTATTGCAATAGCTCCTTGCTTTGTAACCTTAAAAACCCTTAATTTTATGTTGCCATATAGAATTACAACTTGAATCCCTTGTAATACATACAAAAACATTACATAAGCTGTACTCTTTACCTCCTTTTATGAGTTCTCTCATTCTGCCTCCCTATTCCTTAATGTTTATGTATATAATGGGTTGGCTCCCCCAAAGTGTTCTCTGGCATATTATAAGTTTATCTTGAACCAGAATAAGGTAAAGGATCCACCATATGTTGAATAATATAAATATATAACACTCATCAGTCATCCCCCTCCAACACTCCAGAATTTTGTAGTGTAGCTAGGAACTTGATCATGGTAGTAGAGCTACCCAAGTTCAGTCTCCTTGGCGTGAATCCATCTGTCAACCCATAAAATGGTCTTCGATATATATCTCTCATCCGTCAGCAACACTCTAGAGTTTTGGTGTAGTGGATGGGATTTTAACACCATAAATTTTGGGTTGGACTCAATTGTTGTACCATTGTTATATTTAATATCTCATATATAAACAACTCTACCCAAATTACCCAACATAAAGTAGACTGCATCCATGAGAAACTAGGTTGCTCCGAGGCCGGACAGAGATTCAGATATGGACACAAAACAAATTCGGGATACAACATTCTTAAAAAGTAGGATAGAGGTATAAACTGGGAGCCAGTTAATTACGCTGTGTGGGGGTGACTGTAATTGCAAGTAATCGCGATCTTAAGATATATATCTTTATGGTTTCTAGGTAGTAAATAGGTTAACCTGAGAAGTGGTTTCTCCTTCCTGGGATGTGCTTCAAAGCTGGCATGCCAGACGCAACCCAGTCTGCTACACTGTTTTACTCGGGATACAACATTCTTGAAGTGTGCTTTCACCTCCCAGACGCAACCCAGTCTGCTACACTGTTTTTCCTCTCCCTATGTCTTCTTTCAATTCATCTTCGATCCCTCCAAATACTCCTGCTC
Organism: Iris macrosiphon; assembly: GCA_036927795.1. Taxonomy (NCBI): domain Eukaryota; kingdom Viridiplantae; phylum Streptophyta; class Magnoliopsida; order Asparagales; family Iridaceae; genus Iris; species Iris macrosiphon. The sequence goes on along the minus strand of JAYESA010000011.1, from coordinate 176,129,974 downwards.
TTGCGAGGTTGTTGCAGATTTTGTTTTATGTGACTGGTTGAGAAGATTACTTGTGGCTGCTTCCTCCCATCTATCTACTGATGAGTTAATGAAGCAGAGATAGATGACCATGTTGCAGACTTATGAGTGGTATTATTAAATTAATGAGCTTTGTGTTGAGGGCATAGTAAAAAATGCTTTTGAGATTGCTTGTCTTCAAATAGAGACATCCCTATCATTCGTGAAGCAAGGAAACCTCATCCTATCTCTTGAGGATTCAAAACTCCAACACATATGTTGTAGATCAATTCATGTATGGATTAGATTGCTAACGTTGGCAGAATGGTTTATTACCGGTGCATTTTCTCGACAACTTCACGTATGGTTTATTTCCTACAGCCAAGCGAGAGATTGGTGAGATGTAGCTTGTAAACCTCCCTCCCATGGAGTTTAGTATGAAACCAAGATGTTTTAGACCAAACTCAGTTTGATCCCCCAATACTCCAAACAATATCTGCTCAATTTCTCCCTGAGCGAAATGTGTCTGACCAAGTTTCTGGGACCCTTCAGAACATACAGAAGATCTGACCGTCTAACATGTTCTGGTAAGTATTGTCTGGTGGATACATGTCAGACATGGATAACGGTCCTTTAAAGTCCACGGAGATAAGAAAACTATTGATCAGCTATTTGGCCTCTTTCTTCCAATCTTTGTCCTCTGGCTTTCGTCATCCACCCTTGTATTTGGCTCATGTAGTAGAATGTTGTGCTTAGCCTAATGATAGTGGTTTCTAAAAGAATTATACCTTATGCAATTTTACTGATGCCTTTTTTTGTACAAGGTCAAATTTAGGTACAATCCAAATGATATTAATTAATTAAAAAAATAACTAATGGACATGAAGTGAGGCATAATTTGTCATCATTTTTAATTTCCTTAATCTGTTGAAAAGGCGCAATACCTGTATATTCAGGTTGCCTCTCCACCAAAACAAAGGATTGGAATATGAATCTAATTTTGACCATTCACCTTCAGATTCAGATCTCTAGAAAATTTGTTTTGAGCATAAGTGCAAGAACCAATTCATGTTGCTAAATATTGGTAAAGGATAGTGCTGAATTGGAAGAAATAGTCATAGCAAATTTGACCTACCATACCCCTTCAACTACAGGTCTTTGATGTAATCATTGCATTGACATTTTAGAGAAAAAATACATCTACACAATTCACATAATTGTTAGTGTTGTTTAATTTTGTATTAATCCGAGATAAGACTACCCAACAAAGAACCTTTGAAACAAATCATAACTTCGTAGATTTTTGGACTGAAATTTCTGTCAGGTTGCCAACTTGGGTCTGGAAAAACGTCGTCCTCCTCTAACTACAAAAACAAAAACAACAAAAAGAGGACAAATTAAAATTTATAAAAGTTTTTAACCCTAACCCTATGTAAGCCAGTAAGCATGGTAGCAAACACTAATGACAATATTCTTAATGTTTATGAAATTTTAAAAAGTCATGTTGGAAAAAGGATTTGCTCCGTACAACTATCAACCATGGTGACTTCATTATGAACAGCCAAAACTAGCATTGATGCTTATCCTTCCACTCAAGATCTGTCACGTGTCATTTTCATCCAAACTAAGACTATTATGGGAGTGGTTTGGTAAACATCCACGGTAGTTTTGACTACTAAAATGATATGTGCCAACCTTGAGTGGAAGTATGAACATTCACCCTAGTTTTGGCGGATGAACAAAAATAGACTCATTATGAATGTTTAGTGCTTAGTTATGATTTAATTATGTTGGTGATTGCTTTCTAGTTACTGTTAGCAATGGAAAATGGAACAAATTTCTCTGTCTTTATTCATTAGAGGTAAGTCTACTTATAGAGTTTACAAAGAAAACAAATATAGAATGTGTACAACGGTAAATTCTAAAGAAGGAAAAACCTAAAAAGTAAATTATATAATGAGCAGTACAACTATGAATAGCTGGCTCCGGCTCTTTGCTTAACATCCCCCTCAAACTTAAGATATTTGAGAAAACATATTGAGTTTGGGTACTTGAAAGTTGAACCAAGCCAAGGGGTGCATCTTTGTAAAAAAAATCAACAGTTTAGGCTTCTGAGGTAATGTATGGTAGATGGATTGTTCTTTTTGTAAAATGATCCCTGACAAAATGGCAGTTAACTTTAATATGTTTGGTGTGCACAAGGAAGACATCATTATGAGCTATTTGATTAACACTCTTAGTGTCACAAAACAAAGGAGTAGACGACAAACATTCAAAGTCCATGTCATGAAGAAGCCGTGTAATGCCCCGTAACCATATAATTGTTCTTTAGTTTCGGGCAGAAACCATATAATTGTCCAGTGTAACCATATAATTGTTCTTTGGTTTCGGGCAGAAACCGTGTAGTGCCCCGCTCCGCGTCGTTACTATGTATCAGGTGAGTTGGCAGAATTTCGTTCTCTGATTCTTGCACGCCTTAATAATGAATCTTAGTATTTTGAATGCTTGTTTGCTTAAAAAGGATGATATAACCTGCCTTGCATGTTAATAAGAGAACCTGAAATGCTTGTCTAAGAGTATGAGTTTGCATGAACATGTTCCACTATCGCCTGTGCTTCGAGAGAACCATATCGTGTGCTTGAGTTTGTTCAGTGAGGGCGGCTAGTCCGCAGCAAAGATATATGGTCTGATGGTTCGTCTTGTCTGCATCCTAGAGTTTATTTGATAGTGTTTCATGCATTCGCATCGGTCGGACAATGGTTGTTGGTGGAGAGCTGAACCATGTGTCACGGCTACTACAGAGATAGTGGAAAGCAACCATGTGTCACAGCTGCTAATAGCATCAGATAAATGAGTCATTGGTTAGCTGGATCAACCGCTACCGATCCTGAGTTACTCGGGAACCGCACTGCATATAAGATAGTTCATTGTGTTGGCTTGATAGAGGATTGACAAGGGGTGCATGTTTGTAAAAAAAATCTACAGTTTAAGCTTCTGAGGTAATGTATGGTAGGTGGATTGTTCTTTTTTGTAAAATGATCCCTAACAAAATGGCAGTTAACTTCAATATGTTTGGTATGCACATGGAAGACATCATTATGAGCTATTTGATTAACACTCTTAGTGTCACAAAACAAAGGAGTAGACAAACGTTCAAAGTCCATGTCATGAAGAAGCCAGCGTAACCATATAATTGTTCTTTGGTTTCGGGCAGAAACCGAACCTTGAAGAGATCACCTCGCCGGCGGTTGTGACGGGATATTGGAGCTCGCACGAGAGAGAAACACTTCAGGAAGCGGATGCGGAGGTGGTCGCAGCGCCAAACGCGAAATGGAGCTCACGCGAGAGAGATGTTGTTCGTGATCACAGGTGGTCGCAGCGCCGAGCGCGAGATGGAGCTCGCGCGAGAGGCGTTGTTAGTGATCGCAGGTGGTCGTAGCGCCGAACGTGACGCTGTTCTTCTAGGATATTCCACTGTAGCTTTGGGAGACAACGATTTGGCGGCGACGGAGTGGAATCGGTCTGCCGTGGATTGGAGGGAGGAGGACGGAAATGTTAACAGAACATTTAGAGCCAAAGATCTGATACCATGTTAGCAATGAAAAATGGTACAATTTTTCGTGTCTTTATTCATTAGAGGTAAGTCTCTGCTACTAAAGTTTACAAAGAAAACAAATATAGAATGTGTACAATAGTAAATTCTAAAGAAGGAAAAAAACTAAAAAGGAAATTATATAATGAGCAGTACAGCTATGAATAGTTGGCTCCGGCTATTTGCTTAACAGTTACTTATTTGTATATTAGTCAATCAGTTTGCTTGGAGTGAGAATGCCAGTTTCCTTGATAGTTTGTTAGGTCCAATACTATTGTGATGAGGTAGGGCACTATTTCTAATTGTATGTGTATAATTAAGAACTTTTAATTGTTTTTCTTTTCTCTATGACAAGGAAGGCTTTTTCTTCTTCTTCTTTGGATTGTGGTTATGCGGATTAGTTGTTTAATGCACTTTTGAGAAACTGTGGTTCGATTTAACCAAATAAACAAAACGCTGATTAGAGTAAAGGTACCTTTTATTATTGGAATTCAGATGTTGCTTTTCTTAATTTTTTTGTCTTAAAATAATAATAACAACAACTAGCAGTTCAATAAGAACTAATCCTGGTAACTAGGATAGGAAACACTAAACATTAGAATCAGATTGAAACAAAATAGCTATTAAATTGCTATGACTTATTAGAATAACAAACGTCTCGATCAGACTACTTTACAAAATAGCTACTAAAATGCTATCACATACTAAGAAGAAAAGATCCTGGGAGGACAGAATACATATCTGCAGTAACCATATTGCTTTCCAGGTGCATTCTAAATTTTAAATAATGTACGACGCACCGAGTGCATAATCTGAAATAAATTATCTACAAACCATAAACAAAGAATTTGCAAAGCTTAAGAAGTTTTTTTTTACTGTTTCACTTTGTTTGTTCTCTCTCATCTTTGCATCTGCAGAAACAACAACAAAATGAGGACAGGTTAAAATTTATAAAAGTCTCTAACCCTAACCCAAATCCTAACCCTATGAAAGAAGGAAAGAAAGAAATACCTCCATCGAATTCCTTGCTGTAAAAACTTCGTCCTCTTACTCGAGGCAACACACGAGGCAAAACAAGCTTAAGTTTATTTGCTAGCAACGAACTCGGCATTCTTCTTCTTCTTCCCTTTTTTAGCGGCTAGGTTACGAATGGAATGATTGTATCCGGAAAATCTCTTATTTATATTTGAGATATTTGAGCTGGACCAGTAGCTACACAAAGGCCCGGTTACAATTTTTTTGTAAGGATTTAAAAGTATATACACGAACTATATATATATATATATATATATATATATATATATATATATATTTCGTGAATTAAACGAGCAGTTCACTAATTATCTGTTACTTTTATATATAGTGTTTCTCCTTCCCCTCCTCTCTCCATTAAGAATTGTTTGATATTTTATATTTTGAAGGCTTTTAGTTTATATTTTGGTGACTTATATCGGATTAGAAGTTACTCTGTGATAGGGTGTGAGAATTCTGTTTATTCTATTAAAATCGAACCACCCAAATATACCAAGTTTTACAACATCTAGAATTCTGTTGTAGAACTTTGGGTGGTTCGATTTTAATAGAATAAACAGAATTCTCACACCATATCACAGAGTACCTTCTAATCCGATATAAGTCCCCAAAATATAAACTAAAAGCCTTCAAAATATAAAATATCAAACAATTCTTAATGGAGAGAGGAGGGGAAGGAGAAACACTATATATAAAAGTAACAGATAATTAGTGAACTGCTCGTTTAATTCACGAAATATATATATATATATATATATATATATATATATATATATATATATATATATATATAGTTCGTGTATATACTTTTAAATCCTTACAAAAAAATAGTAACTCGGCCTTTGTGTAGCTAGTCTAGCTCAAATATCTCAAATATAAATACGGGAGTTTCCGGATACAATCATTCCATTCGTAACCTAGCTACTAAAAAAGGTAAGAAGAAGAAAAATGTCGAGTTCGTTGCTGGCAAATAAACTTAAGTTTGTTTTGCCTCGTGTGTTGCCTCGAGTAAGAGGAGGACGAAGTTTTTACAGCAAGGAATTCAACGGAGATATTTCTTTCCTTCTTTCATAGGGTTAGGGTTAGAGACTTTTATAAATTTTAATTTGTCCTCATTTTGTTGTTTCTGCAGATGCATCTTCAACGATGAGAGAGAACAAACAAAGTGAAACAGTAAAAAAAAGACTTCTTGAACTTTGCAAATTCTTTGTTTATGGTTTGTAGATAATTTATTTCAGATTATGCACTCGGTGCGTCATACATTATTTAGAATACACCTGGAAAGCAATATGGTTGTTGCAGATATGTATTCTGTCCTCCCAGGATCTTTTCTTCTTAGTATGTGATAGCATTTTAGTAGCTATTTTGTAAAGCAGATCGAGTCGTTTGTTATTTTAATAAGTCGTAGCTATTTTGTTTCAATCTGATTGTTATGTTTAGTGTTTCCTATCCTAGTTACCAGGATTAGTTCTTATTGAACTGCTAGTTGTTATTATTATTATTTTAAGACAAAAAATTAAGAAAAGCGACATCTAAATTCCAATAATAAAAGGTCAGTTTCTTAGAGGGGTTGTTTTCTCCTTAGGTCCAAAGTAATTTCAGTTTATGCAATCTCTTTCTAGAGGACAGAAGTAGATCCTCAATCAGTTGAATGCTCTCAGCACTATAACTTACATTCCCAAGTAAACCCGTAACCTTTACTCTAATCAACGTTTTGTTTATTTGGTTAAATCGAACCACAGTTTCTCAAAAGTGCATTAAACAACTAATCCGCATAACCACAATCCGAAGAAAAAGCCTTCCTTGTCATAGAGAAAAGAAAAACAATTAAAAGTTCATAATTCTAAACATCTTTGAAAACAGAAGTTCATATTCATATAAGCAAGCAGACAAGACAAGCCGATCGTTCTACTCTCAGGGTGTGCGCAACAGAAGTTCATACATCACCTTAGGCTTATTCCCCCTTCCCCGTCTCTCAGCCGTGGTCCAGCCGTCATCGGAGAGGCAACCCCCACTACAAGGAGGATGAGTCAGGGAGGAGAGATCTGGAGACGAGGGCTACACCATCGGTGAAGAACCACCGGAGGGAGGAGCACGGACTCGGGCAAAGTTACCTGGGTCTTTTAGGCACATGGGAACTTTATATATATAAATATATATACATGCTAATGATATCGAGAACTAGTTGGAGCAGACAAACTTAACATATAAAGACTACATTTAATGTGCATACTATAAAAAAAAAATATGGTCAACTGAACTTGCTAGCATCTACTACAAATAAAAGGAATCAACTAGAGCAAACAATTGTAGGTAAGTAGAAAGTTAATGATAAGTTTATCAGAAAGTGAAACATATATATTATTGGAAATCATATTATAGTGAAACATACTATCATTACAAAACTATACCAAATTAGCAATTGACTCCAGCAACGAAAGACGAATCGTCGCCGAAGTAGCGACGGATATACGACTGACTAGAGACGAAAATTTGTATATAAAACACATGTCCATATTTCGTCGCTAGGACATCATAATTTAGTTAGCGACTCCTTAGCTACCGTTTCCGTTGCTGCACGTTTAAAAAAGAGAGCCTATTTTCTATCCCTAGAACTCTTTTCTCCCATCGAGCAACCCCTCCGCCCCGAACCCCTCCTCTCCGACGAGGGAGTGCGTCGACGAGCTTTACGGGCCCCCATCAAGCATCGCCGCCACCACCTCCTCTTCCCCCTACTTCTCAAAGGACAGGCCGAGTAGCTTCGTCGCCGCCTCTACCTCCGACCACCTCCTTCCAACCGCCTCCTCTCCCCCCTCCTCCTCAGGTAAATTTTCCATAGCTTAGAATGATTTACTTGGTATTTTTTGGGGGGTTACATAGTGCAACTTTCTTTGGGACTTTTACCAAGCACCTTCTATGGATCTATGAAGGATTAGCATCAAGGTTTGCTCAGTTTAAGAGAAGAAAAAAACAATACATGTGATTATTGGAGGCATCTTAGACTTGAAAGATCCTAAACAATTTAATAGCAATCAGAAGAAGTTCACGAACCTGGGTTCTTTTTTGGTTCTGACATTTGACATTCTTCTATTCTATAATGGAATATGAATGGTAAGAGTTAAGATTATTAGTGTGGACCAAAGGAGAGGATTCCCTTGTAATTTATTCTTTTGCACTACACAAGTTTGTTTCGGTTCAGATACGAACCACGTATACTATTAAGTTGGACACAAAGTAGGACACGAATCATGCCCACTAGTGTGACATGCTTGATTCTCAGCCCTAGCTTTTACGAGGAAAAAAGAAGAAGAAGCTGCTTTTCGTTTAACTGATTTGATATGTAGGTACATGTGTGTGTGTGTTTGTAATTGCAAGACCTGGTGCTTACTATCTTGAAGAAAGATTTCGAGTATAGTTTTGGACTGTGTCACCTTTAAACACTTCTGTTAAGTGCAGATTAGCACGAGAAGATGTGAAGTTGCAGTTGTTTTCTTTGTTTGATGATTTAATTGTATAAGATTTGGGAATTAAGAAAGAAGCCTTTTTGTTTGGGAAAGATCATACACAAAGCCTATTAGGGATAAGTTTGAATGAAAGAATAACAATCTGAACTTGTATATGGTTCTGACATTTAACATTTGTGCTCTGGAGTCTTACATAACATTATGGCCTAATTCTTGAGCTTGATGCTTTTGTTTATAGTCCGTTTCTCCCCTTCTTCTTTTTTTCCTTTTTGACACTTTTATGGTTATAATTTGAGTTGTGGATCCATGATGGTCTGGTACCTCCATCATTCTGAGTGTACATGGACGCTGTATCTTTACGGTTTTTTGTATCATTCTCTCCGCTTGGAAGTACCTTTAGTAGTAATTATCAATGTTTTAATATTTTTCTGGTTGAATTTCCTTTTATGAATGTGTTGAGAATTTGCACTGCATTGTATTCGTACATTTTGGACATGCATGTCTAGAACATCATTGATGTTCATTCATTCACTTTTTCCTCTGTTTTATGGGATTTTGTGCTGTTTCATCAACCATAATTGTGTTTCTTCTTATTTTTTGGAATATGTTAAATTAATCTGCCAAAAATGTATATTATTGATGGTTATTGATGGTTGATTTTGCAGCTCTCTGGCATTTCAAATACATCAGGGGCTATTTCTCAGCGGCAGTGGAAAGATGGTCTGGATTTACAAAGAATCATCAAAAGAACTATCAACGAGTCGTACGGCATAAATAACAAGGAAGGTCTCATAGCTGTTTTTGATTTTGGAGGAGGAAGTTTTAATGTTTCTATACTGGAAATATCAAATAGTGTATTTGAGGTGCGATATTTTCTCTCTCTATATATATATGCAACAAAAGAAACATGCACATACCCTAAGAAGATGTAAGATGTAAATACAGAGATGAATAAACATGTACTCAACCAGGAATATTGGTGGCCATCAAATTGTAAGACATTAATTGACCTCTAGTCATATATGTTAGTTGACCTCTAGTCAAATTGTAGTAGCACATTTATATATACAAAAACTTCAGTAGTCTCATAAACTTGACAAAGTATCTGAGGACACAAAGAGGCGGAGGCGGCGGAGCGGTTGCAGGGAACTAAGAGACCGGTTTCACCATTTTACATTCGCTCCGCCGCCTCCGCCTCTTTGTGTCCTCGGATACTTTGTCAAGTTTATGAGACTACTGCAGTTTTTGTATATATAAATGTGCTACTATAATTTGACTAGAGGTCAACTAACATATATGACTAGAGGTCAATTAATGTCTTACAATTTGATTGCCACCAATATTCTTGGTTGAGTACATGTTTATTCAACTCTGTATTTACATGCTTTTAGGGTATGTGCTTGTTTCTTTTGTTGCATATATATAAGATATTAAACTACTGATAAATAAGGGTCATTTGTTGCATATGTATGCTATAGTCAACTAATAAGGGTCATTTGATGCATATGTTGGTGTTTTTTGCTTTGGGAGTTTTAGTCCCACATTAGAAAACCACCAATGTGTATATCTCAATATATAGCTTTGCTTAGTATTGGTGTATGCACATAGGGTGCAGGTCCGGCCCTGGCGCAGGACAAATTGGCCACTGTCCAGGGCCCAAGCTGAATGGGGGGCACCAAGTTATTATTTTTCTTGTAGGCCACAGCTTATGGCCCAAATTAAAGAGAGATATTTGCCATTTTCTAGATGAACAGATTCTTCTGGATCCAAAAGAAAATGTTGGTATGGGTATTAGTTAATTTATGTTGTTTCTTCTTTGGGAAGACGAATCGATAGGAGGCAGGAAGGGCAATTTTTGGTTGTTTCTTCCTAGGGAAGAAGAACCGACGGAAAAAAAAAATGAATGGACAAAAATCAGAAGGTACATTAATTATATTCTTTACGGAAAAAATAGAAGAATGTATGACTTCTTATCTTTGGTTCTTTTCATATATATTTAGTTACACAGTCTCATCCATCTTTCTTATCTATGTTCTTCTTCAGTTATATCTTCTTTCTTCCTTTTTATTACAACAGCTCGTTTTCTACGGTAGTTGGTGGTGAACAGAAAAAAAATAATAAATTAGAAAATTTTGATTTACCTATGAATTTGCAATTGTCAGAAGAAATGGTGCAAAGGTATGTCTCTGTCTGAAATAGTTATTAACTAGCACTAATTAAATTTCTAAAGAATAATTATTATCAAACCAATAGGATTATTTTTTCTTATAAAATTTCTAGTCATTTATGAAAAAAGAAGCCTATTTTTTTTCAAAATCAAAATATTCCGCTCATTTGAAACATGTTTTGTCATATGTTCATGTTTACTGCTTAGAAAAAGAAACTCATCTATTTGAAAGAAACTACAAGCAAACAACAATTCCTTTACTTAATGGACAGAAACTACAAGCAACAAATGGTAGCTAATACATCCTCTTTAGAAACATGTTTTTTTATATTTGTCAAATTTTCGCCAACTGAGTTGGCAAAATCTGGCATTAGTTTTTTTTTTCGCCATTTTTTGCCAATTCGGTTGTAAAAAATTTGACAAATATAAAAAAAAAAATCTGATTTTTGCCATCATAGATGGCGAAACCTTTCGTGATTTTACATTTTTTAAAAATTATTTCGTGATAGTTAATTATTTAAAATTATTTTCTGTACAACAAATTTTCTGTTGTAATAATTATCATTTTAAAATTTGGTTATATATATATATATATATAATATGAAGATATGTAAAACTAACTTTATTGTTAGCCATCATCATTAAATATTTTCGAGAGGTTAGCACAGTGTTTTTAAGCAAAGTAAACTCTTTCCTCCTCGATATCGAACACCATATGGATGTTTTTCAGTGCCAGTGCCCCTATTGTCGTTATCTTCTCCGACCGCCTCATCATAAGGCAGAACTAAGGTTTATCCTGAAAGAGGTAAAACATCTTATCGCTCGCCCCTTTGAAGTGCAGTGCGATCGATGGGAGCACGATGTCAATGTTCGTGGACCTGCTGTTGCACCTCCCTGGTCTGCCGGCAGTGGCACAAGTCTGTCGAACCTTCTGAAGTAGCGCATCAGCGAGCGTATTATCACATCGAAGGCCGGCGAGACCATGCGCATGATAACAAAGGAATGCGAATAGAGAATTTATGGGCAAGTATATACTATGCATAGATGAGATGGACTACAGTTTTGAATCTTACGTAGTGACTATTGTCTTTGTCTGAAGAAGTGCTTGATGGACTATGTCTTGAATCAGACTTCTTGAACCATATTCAGAGAATAGCACACATAATACGCTAGAGGTTCTTGGGTCTATCGGGACAGCGCTTTTGATTGGCCATACGCACTTTTTTCATATTCATGAGAGTTGTCTGGGGTCGCCCTGACCCATAGTCGCGGCCTTCACGACCTCTCATATAGGTAAGTCCTCAAGGGTTGGTGATAGGTATCAACCCTACATATAATGCTTGGACTTATTAAGAGTTTAAAACTCATTTTGACCATATCACACCAGAACACTGACACCATAGGGATATGATATCATTGTACAACCTCGTACAGCCACCTGGACATTAGTTTATGATAATTTAATCTCTGAGTCCGTGTTCCATAATAGTCACCGAAGTTTAGCTTGTTTGTACCTATTGAATCGGCTTCTTGGGATCTCCAGTCAGACTCGGTTGGGGGTTTGACCTAGAGGAGTGTGATTGACTTTAAATTTCGAGGACGAAATTTTCTAAGGAGGATAGGCTTGTCACCACCCCATTTCCAGAGCCGGGTATTTTTTTTTTTATTTTTAATTTGGTTAATTGTGTATTATTTATAATTAATTGTATTTATATTTAATTAGTGATTGCATTATTTTTTATTATTTTTATTTTGATTGTTTTAGGATTTTGGCTAGCCTGGACCCATGTCAGACCCTAGTGGACCCATGTCCGACCCAGCCCACACCCTTGTGAGAATTATTTTGGGACTTAGATTTATTATTTTATTTTTAGGAGGTTAGTTGGAGAGATTTGGAACTAGTTTGAGCGCATTTGGAACCCGGAACCCAAAACCGAGTTTCGGGAGGGCATTTTGGTAATTTCCCAACTTGGCAACCCCTTTATTATTACCATGGCCGGCCCCAAACCCTTCCCCCAACCCGTGCACAGCAGCTCCCACTCCCCCATTTTCATTTTCCTTTTCTTCTTCACTTCTCCTTCTTCTCCACTTCTTCTTCTTCTCCTTCTTCCTCCAAAGTAAGTTTTCTTCCACTTTTCTTCTTCTTTCTTCCATTCCTTCTTCTCTAAGTTAACCCTAACCCTAGATCTTTCCCTAACATAGGTGGGTAGAGCCTAGATTTGGTGTTGGAGCTTGGATTTGAGGCTTGGAAGCTTGGATTGGAGGATTTGGAGCATTTTGGGGATTTTTGCTTGGGATTCCAACTCCCAAGAGGTAAACCCTAAATTTCCCCTTGTAATTACTCTTTTATAGTGTAATTAATATTTTAGAACCTTCCTAGACCCGTAGGCTACCCGTGGGAGGAAGTTGGAACTAGTTGGGTAGTGTTTAGAGACTTTGACATTAGGTTTTGTGTCGATTTCGGGTGAAATCCGAATTTGGCCCAATTTTGGGTGATGCCCTAGGTTAGATGGACCTAGGTAGACGTTGTCGGGTGTCGTGAGGGTGAGTGCGTGTCTCCGTTTGGACACGGGAAGCCGCGTCGCGGAGAAACGGGCGTTTCGGGCGAAATTGGGGCTTTTCGTCGTCGCCGATTCTAAGTGCGTGTGCGTTTCCGCCACGGGCCTAGAATCGACGCGGGAGCGCATTTTCTAGGATCTAGGCATCGTGTAGAGCGCGTGGGTAAATTTTGGGCCGATTCCGAGTTCGTTTGGTGTGCGTTTCAGGAGGTTTTCCGAGCCGCGCACCACGTGTTCGTCGAAATGACCGAACGGCCATTTCGACTTGGTTTCCTCGTTTCGGCTTTGTGCGCGCGTTGGGTTAGTATCGGGGAGTGTGTGCTAGAGGTTTCGAGTTATATTTTATATATTTTTGGGTGTTTGGGCGTGTCGGGGTCGTTGGGCGTGCGTTGGTGGGCGTTGTGGGCGTGGTGTGCGTTGTGTTGTGTTTGTTTATATATATGTGTATATATATATTGTGTGTGAGTTTTTATATATATATTTATATATATATGTGTGGTTATGTGTTTGTGAGCGTGTTAGGGAGTGCTTGTGTGAGTGTGTAGGTGAGTGTGTGAGTGAGTGCTTGTGTGAGTGTGTAGGTGAGTGTGTGTGAGTGAGGATATATAGATATTAGTATATATGTTAGTGTGTGTGTGTGTGTAGATGTATAGATATATATATTAGTGTATATATATATATAGATATATGTGAGTATATGGAGATATGTGTTTGTGTATATGTGTGTGTGTTTAAGTGTGTGTGTATTAGTGTGTTTGTGAGTGTGTTAGTGTGTGTGTGTGTTAGATTATAAGTGTGTGTATATATATATATATCTAGTGATATATGTATATATATGTGTGTGTATATATATATATAGAGTGTTATAGATATATATATGTATAGGCGTGTGTGTGTGTGTGTGTTTGTGATGGAGGGGGGGGAGCCAGCAGAAAACTGCAGCAGCAGCAGCAGAAAACTGCAACAGCAGCAGCAAAAGCAGTGGCAGCAGCAGCAAAAGCAGGTGCAGTAGCAGCAAAAGCAGTGGCAGCAGCAGCAAAAGCAGGTGCAGTAGCAGCAAAAGCAGTGGCAGCAGCAGCAGATAAGCACAGTAGCAGCAGCAGCTAGTATTCGCAGCGCTAGTAGCAGCAGCAAGCAGCGAGTTCAGTAGCAAGGAGAGTGGTTTAATAGATAGATAGATTAGTAGATTGATAGATATTATAGATTGTTAGATAGGTAGCTAGCTAGATTCATAGATAGATAGATGTTTCTATATAAATAGAATAGATAGATATATAACTAGCTAGATAGTTAGTTAGATTGATAGATTAAATAGATAGGTATTAGTTAGTTGATAGATAAATAGGTAAGTAGATAGATAAGTTGATAGATAGATAGATAGTTAACTAGATAGACTAATAGATAGATAGATAGGTAAATAACTAGTTAGATAGTTAAATTAGATACATAAGATAGATAGATATATCTATAGATGGATAGATAATAGTTAGATGGATAGATAGATAGCTAGGTATTAGGTATATATCTACCTAAGTGCATAGATATCTATATACATATAGTTATATCTATATCTATAGATATCTAGATAGGTATATATATATGCATTTTGAGTTGGGTAAGGTATATATGGGTAATCGGGTAAATGTGTGTGGATAAATATATACATAGGTATATACATACTTAGATATATATAAATATGATAGATATATATATTATCTAGCCTAGATTAATAACTAGGTATATATTCAATAGCTAGATAGCTAGTTAGAGGGGTTTTAGAGCGAAACCTCAATATCTTGAGATACCAAGGTATTTCAATACCTTAAGATAACTAAGGTATTGGGTTTCGAGCGGGGTTTTTGAGCAATAGCCTAGGATTTGTCTTGGAATGATTTTTATATGTTTATATATATATAATTACGTGTGCTAGCGTAGGTTTTAGCGGGTTTAGGCGGGGTGCGTAGCCTAGGTTGAGGTATCGGATACCGAGGGTATCCCGGTATCTCAAGGAGGCGAGTTTGTGAGTTTTCTAGCTTAATGACCTCGGTTTGACCTAGAATTTCAGGAGCACCCTAGTTTGACCCAGACTTGACCGTAGTTGACTCGGTTGACCGCCAAAGTCAACTTTTGACCTAGTTTTGACCTAGAGTTGACTTTTTGGACCCAGAGTTGACTTTTTCACCCAGATTTCACCGGTTTGACCCGTTTGACCTAGAACGACCCTAGAAACCTATTTTTAGTTATTTTATATCTGTTTAACTCATTAGAACCTTGTTTAACCTTGCTTTTCGCATTAGGTTCTTGCGACACCGGTTCGGATCGCCAGTTGCTCAGGACGTCAGGCGAGTACATTCTCTGATAGTTTTCGTTATCTGATGATTATTATGATTCAGCTTCTAGTATAGTATCATATGATTATTCTGGCACAACACGAGACACTGATTGATATTTCTGGATTCATTTACTTGCGACACGTACATTTCATGTTTCTGGCCTCTATTCTGGAATCACTACTGGCATCACCTACAGGCATCATTCATGTACAGGCTGGACTCATCTTGATTTGCGTGTCGGGTCTTGGATCCACTTGTATTAGTCGGGGCGGGGAAATACTCGAGTAGACATGTAAACATTCCTATCTGGCATCATCAGGAATCACTCCCTCTGGTCTAATCTGGAATGATAGCAGCCGTGCACCCAGTGCGCGGTGAGCCGTACTTACCCCTAGCCGTTTACATGTCGAAACAAGTATTTCAAAGACACCGAGTTCATTCTTTATAGTCTGGACTCTCATGCATTTCTTGACTTGTCTCACTTACATGTTTCTGGACTTGACTCACTACATGTTTTTCATGCTGGACTCACTACACGTTCATGTGCACGGACATGATCTTAGCTTAGAATTCCTGTATATTGCAGTTATTACTATCTTGCTCTGATACCCATGCATCTTTACCTTTATGCACCAGTGATTTATATATTTCTTGTTTCATACTTACTTCTTTATTCTTGCTACTTGCTATAACTGTTTTATAGTTTTTATCATTTAAATGGAACTGCTGTTAGAGATGTACTTGCTCCAGTCCTGACTGGACATATTTTTCAGAGTATCCGGAGGATTGGTGTCCGACGTTTTATGGACCTGAGCCTGTCGATGGTGCAGACAGGGACCCTCTAGTTTAGAGGTGATTTCCGGGTTGGTAGCCGGGATCACTAGGATCTTGTTGTTGTTTTTATTAGCTTTAGCACCGGATTTGTCTCCGGTTTTGGATTGAGACCTTGTTTGTATATTATTTTGGATATTGTTGTATTATTATTTGATGTTGTGGTGGTTGTAGTAGTTGGAGGTGGTTAGACTTTTTAGTTGTTAGACTCTCTGTGTTATCTTATCGTGCTTAGATTCGTGATTGAGTATATTGTGATTATCATTTGATATTGCTCCTCCGTTTGGAGTTGAGATCTTGGCAGATTATATATATTGTTTGTGTGGTTGCCCTCCTTTTGGAGAGGTCATGCCCGATTTTTGTGTGAGATTATTATTTAGTTAGTTGACCTAGACAGCGTTCTACCGCCGATGCTGCGGCGTAGGCTGGACGTACCCACGACTCATGCCCGATTTTCGGGTGCGGGTCGTGACAATGATTCTAGGATCAATGTCTTAGACAGGCCCTATGTCAAGTGGTCTGCAAGGTTCTTTTATGAATTTATATAGTCAAGAACCACATATTTGTCTAATAGGCATTTGATTGACTTGAATCGCAGCTGCAGGTGCCTGTTCATCTTAGCATTCACAGAATCATGCTTGAGTAGTTCTATAACAGATTTATTATCACAATTTATAGAAATAGCAGGAACATGAATATGAGCAACAGGTATTTGCATAATCAGATTTCTAAGCCATTCAGCTTTTGTACAAGTAGTATCCAAAGCTATCATTTCAGATTCCATTGTACTCCTAGCTATGATAGTTTGTTTACATGAACCCCAAGAGATTGCAGCTCCTTCTAGAGTAAAAAACACATATCCAGTAGTGGATTTCACATCATGTGAGTCAGTTATCCAGTTTGCATCTGAATAACCTTCTATGATATCAGGGTGTCTAGTATAATGAAGTATATAATCTATAGTACCCTTAAGATATTTAAATACTCTTTCTAATGCTGACCAATGTGACTGGTTTGGGTTACTGTATATCTACTCAGTCTTCCAACAACAAATACGATATCAGGTCGGGTTCTATTCGTTATATACATAAGATAACCTATCATCTGAGAGTATCTATGTTGTTCTACAGGTGAATCTGCATTCTTCTTGAGAATGATTTTGCTGTCAAAAGGAGTAGAGCAGGTTTCTTATCAAATCAATAGAGTGTACTAAGGATAGAGTATAACCCTCTTTGGATTTGGACACTTGCATTCCTAGAATCAGATTGGCTTTACCTAGGTCTTTCATGTCAAACTTGCTAGATAAATAATTTTTAGTATTATTTATCAACTCAAGTGTTGATCCTAAAATGAGGATGTCATCTACATACAAGCATAAAATGACACAACTTTCATCAACGTTTTTAGAGTATATACATTTGTTATACTCATTTGGCAAGAAACCAAATTCTAGAATCACTTTATCAAATTTGCTGTGCCAATGCTTGGGAGCTTGCTTTAGGCCATAAAGTGATTTTACTAATCTGCAAACTTTCTTTTTTTGACCCTTAGCAATAAAACCTTCATGTTGCTCCATGTAGATTTTTTTTCTCTATATCTCCATTCAAAAAGGCTATTTTTCATCCATTTGATGGATTAGCATGTCATGAATTGATGCTAAAGCTAGAAGTGTTCTGATAGAGGCAACCCTAGCTTCAGGAGAGTAGGTATCAAAATAATCTAATCTCTTTTTCTGAGTGAAACCTTTGGCTACTAATCTAGCTTTGTATTTCTCTATAGTACCGTCAGCTCTAAGTTTCTTTTTGAAGATCCACTTACTACCTATGGGTTTACTACCAAATGGTAGGTCTGCTAAATGCCAAGTAATATTCTCCATAATGGAGTTGTACTCATTGTTGATAGCTTCTTTCCAGAAAGGTTGCATCAGGAGAAGATATTGTTTCTTCGTAAGTTGAGGGATCACCCTCTATCAAATAAGTAAAGAAACCTTCCTCTAAATTCCTTTCAATCATTCCTCTTTTACTTCTTCTAGGTTCTATGTCTTGTTCAGGTTGTGAACTATATGGCTGAAAATTGGAACTAGTAGAAGGAGCAAGAAAAGAGCTGGTGGGGTTGGAGAAAATTCTATTCTTAAAAGGAAATATATTCTCAAAGTAAACTGCTTCTCTAGCTTCTATAATTGTATTGTTAGAGATTTCATTTATTTCAGAATGAGTCACTAGAAATCTATTGGCATTGCTATTTGAGGCATATCCTATAAACACAGAATCTACTGTCTTACGTCCAATCTTTCTCTTTTTAGGTTAAGGAATTTCTACTTTTTTTAGACATCCCCAAACTTTGAGATAATGAACTCTAGAAGTTCTACCTTTCCATAGTTCATATGGAGTCTTATCATTTGATTTACTAGGGATCCTATTTAGGATGTAGCAGGCTGTTAATAAGGCTTCTCCTCACAAATTATCAGGAGCACCTGAGCTGAGAAGCATGACATTCACCATGTTTAACAGAGTGCGATTCTTCCTTTCAACAACTCCGTTGGACTGTGGTGAATAAGGAGCAGTCACCTCATGAATTATTCCGTGTTCTTCACAGAAGTTAGTCATATCGTTTGAGTTGTACTCTCCGCCGCGATCAGATCTAAGGATCTTGATCTTTTTCTCTAATTGGTTCTCAACTTCAGATTTGTAAACCTTGAATCTATCTAGAGCTTCATCTTTGGTTTTGAGAAGGTAGATATAGCAATACTTTTTCCAAATTCCAGAAATTGTGATACGGAGCGCGCCCCGCCAAACGGGACCGCCCCGTCGTGTACCAAGTGTATCAAAAGGTGTGCACGGTATACCCGGACGTGTGGGCTTTAGCGAAAACTGATTTGGACACGTGTGCGCGTCGGAATCAGCCCGTATCCGCAGAAAAGCTCTAGTGTCGTGACTTTTGCAAAAGTCCTGCACATTTAGTGCACGCTCGTCAGAATGCGACGAAACTTGCGCCACTAGACTCGTGGTATCGCGCTGGTCCTGTGACCTAATTTTCACGCAATTCTGAGACAGTTGACCAAGTCGACTATTGGCGGGCCCCACGGTTGACTTTTTGGACGAAATTGTGTTCAGCTTACCGGAATCCACATTTGGACATACTGTTGAGTTCGTACTGACATTTAGAGTTTGTTTGACCTATAATTTGTCCCTTTTAGAGACCTTTACCCTTGGCACATTTTTCGGTGCAAAAGTGGGCCACACGTGGATTCCACTTTGACCCAAAATTACCATTTTGCTCCTGTGTCCAAATTGGACGAAAGGGTAGTATTTTCTAGCTATTTCGCTTATTCTGGGAACGTTGGTGATGTTTATTTCAACATCCGGAGACGTTCATTCTGAGGCCATAGTTTCTGACTCTTGGTGTTTGACATCTGGACGTTACATTTTGCAGCTCTCTTGCTAGGCAAGTATATCTTGCCTTGTTTTACTGTTTAAATTTAGTTATTATTTTAGTTGCATATTTATTGTTTTAGATTATATAAACTGTGCACGTCCGAGAGAGACTCGGGTGCAGTCAACGAAGGCGTTGACGTTAGGACTTGTGTCTGACCTAGAGTCTAGTAGACCCACCTAAAGTGTTGGAGTTATCGGTATGACTTCCCAGGCCTTGACACGTATCATTTTACGTCACAGAGTAAGTTCATGTAGGGACGCGTGCCTCATACTCGACTGGCCATCGATGTGAGCAACACGTATGACGGTATTTCGCTTAGTAGTTTATTTCTATAGAGACTTGCATTATAGTACGAGATGTCCACGTCGTGTTCGCGACTTTTACATTTGCATTGGGCGGGGAGGACGACTAGTAGGCGTATGGGACACCCACCTCCTTTATGCAGATACCGCGTTCTTCAGAGCGATACAGACGTATATATATTGCAGATACCTCATTCTTCGGAATGATGGACGTTACAGATACCACGTTCCCTAGAGTGTTGGACGTTACTTGGTGATTTTGCAGATACCACACTTTAGAGAACGTTGGACGTTATGCCTACGCCTATCCATACGTACCAAAGTGGTCCTCAAATTGCATGTCACTTAGCTGGTTAGTTCACCCTTGAGTTTTCACAGTATTTACTTTATGGCATGTATTTTTGTATCTTGTTACGTCTCTCTGAGGACCTGGTCCCTTTCTAGGTGTAGATGTTCATGAGTATTCGCAGAAGCACAGATCCGGACTTGCTACGTATATTTCGTGGAGGTCTTCTCTTCGAGCCTCGTGATTGTTAGATGTTGTACCTATATTGTATTTATCTTGTTATTTTATATTCTAGTTCGGCAGTGGATTTGTTTCCATCCGACGATCATCTATAGATACTTTATATTGAGATCTAGTTTCATAGATATTGGTTATTTATTTCTATTGGATTTTGTGGATGAGATTTAGATTATACCCTGTGACTTGTGATAGTTTTACCACTTGTGAATTATTGTTTATTATACAGCGTACGCATGTATTATGGTTTTTCATATATTGGAGTTGTCATATACACGCGGCTGGCATGCTTACGTGTCCTAGTCCTACGTATTTTAGGACTGGGCGTGACATAGCAATACTTTAAACAATCATCTATAAAAGTGACAAAGTATTTCCTACCTCCTCGGGTCAAGATCCTATTTGAATCACAAACATAACTATGAACTAGTTCTAGAAGGTCAAAATTCCTTTCTACAGATTTGAAAGGTAGTCTAGTATATTTTGCTTAAACACAAATCTCACATTTGTGTTTATTATCTACAGGAGACTTGGGAATAAGATATAAGTTCATCATCCTTCTAAGGGAACATAGATTCACATGACCTAGTCTATCATGCCAAACATTTGAAGATTCTACATTGGAAACAACAAGAGAATGATCTGACACTTTATTTATAGTACTGAGAATAAAAAGACCATCCTTTACAAATTATTTTCCAACAAAGGACTCATTCTTAGAAAATACAACTTTATTGGCTTCCATTACAATCTTGTATCCAGATGCTACAAGAAGTGATCCATTAACTAAATTTCTCCTAACTGACGGCATGTGAAGTACATCATGAAGAGGCAAAAAAAATTCTGATGTCATCTTTAGATCTATTCTTCCTTTTCCTACAATCTGTGCCGAAGAGCCATCTCCTAGGGTTATGCCTCCTCCACATGATTCCTGATGGTTTGAAAAACATGAGCGACCAAATGAAACATGAACATTAGCTCCAGAATCCAATCACCAGTCATCAGAATGTAAGAAAAATATTAATTAAAGGTTGATATGTCACAGACCTGAAGGAACTAGTAGACCCATTCAAAATCATGTTAGCTTCTGGTTTGGCTGGACCTTTCCCCTTATAAGGAGTCTTGATAGGTTCCTTCTTTCTTTGGAAACAATTGAAGAATAGATGATTTGTTCTCCCATACACCAAACAAAATTTTTGTTGATCCTGAGTCTGACTGAAATTTCTAGGTCTATGGTTTTGCTGGTGTTGACGGTTCTGATGATGAGGCTGAAAGTTCTTCTTCTTCTTGAAGAAGTTCTTCTTGGGTTTGTGAGGATTATTAGACTTGGGTTTGCCTTGGGATGTTTCTACTAGGTTTACCTTAGCTTTAGACTCAGTCTTAGGATTAGACCTTAGCCTAATCTCTTCTTCTATTCTGATTTTCTTTATGACTTGAGCAAAGGTAAGATCGCCTTGTGTATGAATAAGATCATTTTTAACGTCAGACCAAGAAGGATGGAGCTTATCTAGCAGGCAAGCTATCTTATATTCAGTAGAAAAGGTTGAGCCTTTGGCTTGGATATGCCTCACATATTGTTGGAATTCATGGATTTGGTCATTCATTGGTTTATTATCTACCATGAAATACTTATTGAATGAGGAAGAATTGAATCTTTCAATTCCGGCATCATCACAGTCATATTCATCTTCCAAAGCATCCCAAAGTTCTTTAACGCGCTTATATTCAAAGAATATATCATAAAGAGAATCAGATAAAGCGCTTGGAATTCGATGGAAGCAATGAAAGTCTATTTCCTTAGGAGTTTTTGGTTTTGAGGAACTAGAGGGTTTGGACACTCCTATGTCAAACTCAGTGTCATCATAATCATTTGAGATGGGTGTGGACCCATCAATAGCTGAGATCAATCCTAAAGTGGTGAGCCAAAATTTTATCCGACTCTGCCACCTCTTGAAGTGAGAGCCATCAAACTTAGCTGGCTTAGCAGTCGAAATCTCGTCTTTACCAGTCATGGTAACTAGTATGGCGGTCTAAAGTCTGCAAGAATAATGTTGCTACTCAATGAAGGTGCCTGAGGCTCTAAAATACTAGTTTAGTGATCTTGCTAATCAACCTTAATAAATCTTTAGTCCATCAAGTTTTGATTAACTTGGATTAGCTGTAAGGGCCGGATCCCAGCTAGTGGTGGTCCGAAAATACTTAAATACCGTGCCGCTTAGGGCTGTTTACACCCGTTTGACAGAAGAACCATTTCGGTTTGTTCCCAAGCTTATCTCTACTTTTTAGAACTTTAGATTTAAAAGAATTTGCAAGGTCAATAAACTAATTCTTAACTTAAAATATTGAATGTATCAAAAGAAAATCTAATGACACATGAGTAAATGTTAGGTTCTATGTTCCAACAGAATAAATGAACTATATTAAATAGAATATATTGATCAATAATTAAAGCTGACAATGATTTGTATACTCTAATTCTTAATGCAGCAAACAACACTAGCAGTATTGATCTAAATAATGAACAAACAGTTGTGTAATTTTGTAACAACAGTTGTGTAAATTTGTGTGTGTACTTAAAATAATAATGAGGTTACTCACATTAGTTATTTTCTTACGGTTGATAATACGACTGTAGGAAAGTTTATCAGCAGAATATTAGAACAACGACAAGAAATAATGATGTATATGCATCAACTCTTAGATTGTTAGCAATCATTAATCCTTCTAGTTTATCTTTCACAACCTATAACTAAAATAAAAGGAGTTTAGAGTTACCGGCCTATGGAAAAGTCGTGCTGAACGCACTGTCCTAAGAGTTGATCCGAGGTCTATGTGCAGACTGTTCTCAGATGCTTCTAGTGGTAAAATCCCCGGTACTACTGGCTTCTCATTGTCGTACACAACTTTGAGAGATGCGACCCGAACTTAGGCTTATCCAGAATGAAACACGGAGGAGAATGGAGGTGGAACAGAGATTTGCTTTTGATTGTAGGATCAGAGGAAGAGTGAATTTTATGAATGTTTTTTCTCACTGATCAGTTGAGAAGATGATGGTATAAATAGGTTGCCAACCTCAACTAAATGCTCAATTTGAGCAACAAATTCGTGTGCCAACCCCCCATGAATGTGCCAACGTGCACAAACAAGAGACTGAGAATTGATCATCAATCGGAAGAATAGGTCACGGAGAAAGTGGATCAAGTGGCATGTCTTTAGGAAGTTGGTTTTGCTAGCCTTGTGTGAGTGTCACACAACCAACAGTGAATCCATTGTGTTTAATGTAACTACTCTTTTATCAATTAGGATTGGATTTATAGGCGGCAAAAGAATGTGTAATATTTTTGTTACAGTAAATGGATAAGGAATTCTACAAGTTGAACTTTGTCAGGACCAAGAATAACATCATCCAAATAAATGCATGGATAACAAAGTGAATCTACCAAAAGTATGTTATGCAGGTGACTTGTTGGGTGTTAATGGGCCGGACTTCGTCTCAATGGGCTTTAGGCTTCAACTTTATACAGCCCAATTTTAGACTAGATGGGCTTTGGTGCTTATGACTTCATCTTCCATCTTCTTTCATAATATAATGAAACTTCAAAACGGTTCAAAAGTAAGTCGTCTAAATCGTATATATATCAACAATTAATTATTTTAAAAGATTAATATTACGTAAAAAAATTAATTTTTTTTTATAAATACCACTATAAGAATTCTAACTCAGCCAACCAGGAAGAATACCTCACACTGTAACCACATGAGTTAGAAGAAATGTTTATTTATAATTATATAATATTACGTAGCTAACCGTTTTCAAGACTATTTATGAAAAGTAGAAATATATCCTTAACTAATTATAATTAAAATATAATCAAATATATAACAAATTCTAATTAAAATATAAAAATATATATAATAAATTTTAATTTAAATATATTTAAA
Source organism: Iris macrosiphon (assembly GCA_036927795.1). Lineage (NCBI taxonomy): Eukaryota > Viridiplantae > Streptophyta > Magnoliopsida > Asparagales > Iridaceae > Iris > Iris macrosiphon. The sequence continues at coordinate 176,105,798 of JAYESA010000011.1, read as the reverse complement.
TAAATTTATATTAATATCAGAAGAATTTTTTTATTTTACGTACAACATACGTAAATTTACCAATAAGAAATAAAAGACCAATTGTAGTTTACAATTAAGTGTCATTTTCGTGCAACTCTTTTTTTACGACTAAGCATACTGGTTGAAGTTTGTGGTTTAATGTTTATTTAGTTATTTTTTTATTTTAAAATAGGACCAAATTAGTCACAGGTCACGTTGGGCTAGAGTGAAAACCCCAAGATAAATAAATCTATTAGCAACAGAAAAAGAGTTATATAGTGACAATTGTTATGACAGGCTAGTGTACATTCTCATCAGTGTTTTAAAAACTGAATCAAAAATTGAACCGGACAAGGCACTAGATCGGGTTAAATCGGTTCAACCAATAGCTCAACCAGTATAGCTCAGCCAGTGGGCTAACCTAAGTGGTCCAAGTTACTTCTGAACACTACTTTAAAAAAAAAAAAAATTACAACTGATTTTTGAAAAAATAGTGGGTCAGCATTGATCCAGTCCGAAAAAACTACCGGTTCACATGTGAATCGATTGAACCGGGGAATCCGGTCCGGATTTTAAAACACTGATTCTCATTGCTGTATACTTTTTAGTGACGAAAATCTAGTACAAGTAGATGCATAATGTTTAACTGAATTTTCATCAACATTTTATTACAAAAGACACTTCTTCTTTTTTTAAGATGTCCGACATAACACTCGAAAATTTATGCATGTCCACTGATCTTTCCGCCACCTAGTCGGAATCTTATCTCTCTCCTCGGTAACCACAAGGTCAATAGAGTTTGGTTTAGTTTTGTTTATGTTATGGACTTGGTTCTCTCTTCATATCAAAGATGTAGAGCAGTTGGTCCCTTCAGAACAGTAGATTTGCTGCGCAAAAATCTAAACTCATATTTTAATCTTGTTTGCTAAAATTTAGAAACTTGTTATAACATGCAATAATAAAAAAATAATTTATATAAAAGGATAAAAGTTGGATGTTTGATTTTGAAAATAATAATAATAATAATAAATAATAATGAATAAATAGTTAGATTCTATGACTTGTATCATTTGGATGGAATCTAGTTTCAAGTTTAGTTTTCATTTTGGTGATAAATCCTAAGGCCTCCTTTGGTTTACGGAATCATAGCACTGGGAAGAAAAATCATTCCTTTTATATGTTTGAATGTCAAAAAAATGTAGGAGAAAAGAAAAGTGATTTTCAATAAGATCTGGTTCACGGAAGGAAAATGAATTCTCTTGTATTTTCCATGAAAATAAAAAAAATAGGATTTTTATCATTTTTTCTTTGATGTGTTTGGTAAAACAAGAAAAGCATTTAGGAAAGATCATTTGATTTCTTTTCTAGTGTTTAGTTGTTGTAGGAAATGAAAGAAAAAATATATTAATGATTACCATAATGTTTTTGCCTTTTAAAATAAAAATAATATTATGAGAAAATATGCATTGGTAAAATAGACAATAATATAATGCTATCTTTGTCTTAATTTTTTGCAATAAATGCTGAAAAATAAGGAGGAAAAATTAATTCCATGAGTTCTGAGAGGAACTATTTTTCTACCTATTTTTCTCATATGAGGAAAATGCTTTCAAAGGTTGTGGCTGCCAAATAAAGAGAATGAATAAGTTTTCTTTTCCGGTTCCTTAAATCCGTGAACCAAACGAGTAAAAGAAAAAATAGGAGAAAAAATGATTCCCTCAACCCAAGGATTCACTTTCACACATTTAAGTATTCATTTTTTCTCTCAATTTTTTTGACATTTTTAAACGCCGAAAAAAAAAAAATCGATAAAAAATACAAATTTTCAAAGGAAAGGAATGCGTAAGAAATTAATTTCCTATCCTTAGAGTGCCGAATTCCACTTGCAAACTGGAGAAAAAGTTAACGGGTGATATTTGTTGGTAATAAAAGCTTTATAAATGCAACATTTCGCGTGTGATTGTATGAACATGTCCTAAATATAATCTGGGCCGCATGTGCAGCTTGTGCCCGAAAATACAAGGGATGGACGGACGGAGGTTCTGGATATAAATAGTCATCACAGTCGTAACCCTAGCCAAAAAGAAGAAGAACCCTAGCCGAAAAAAGAAGAGAAAAAAAAAGGGGAAGGGAGAATGTCTCCGCTGCGTTCGTTGCTGTCAATGGCAAGTCTTGCCTCGGAGGAGAAGGTGGAGGACTTCGAGCTTTTTACTTCGAGCAATTCCGTGTCTTCTTTCTTTGAGACTTTTATCAATTTTAATTTGTCCTCATTTTGTTGTTGTTGTTGTTTTTGCAGATGTTTCAGAAGATCGGCTTATGAAAGATCTAGCAAGTAATTATTTCTCCTCTTTCTTCTACATAATTTTCTTTTGTTCGATGCCCTAGCTCTTTGAGGAACGTCTTGCCCCATCGTTGTTGGGGAAATATGGGGCTCCCCCGATCAACAGATCTGGGAGCTTGGAGTGCTAAGCCGCCTAACTCCTTCAAACCCTAATTTTTATTTTTCAACCTCCGTTCCATATCTTCATCTCTCATCCAGTTCTTAATTTAGATATCATCTCTGAACCTCTTCTTGCGCACTAGATCCTGGAGATCCCCCTCCTCTTCAGTCAGAACATGATTAAGAGGATCCAATTAGACTATACTTTGAGTGACAAGAAGCCGTTCTTCGAGGATATATAGCTTCGAGGATCAGTTTAGGCCTTGCCATGTTCCACTCCTTAAGCCCATTTTTTTATAAACTTCAATCTACTCTCACAAACCTGAATTATGGGTTACCATACACAGATGACAACCAACCATGACTAATGATGCTCACAACCCTGCATATGAACCCAAACATTGTTATATTTGAAATGCCTCCCTTTGATGACAGAAGGCTATGTAAGGCGAACCACAATAGGCGAGTGATCACTAGTAGCCGGAGCAAGGCAGTCTTCCGGAGTGAAGGGAAGAGTATCCAGCCATTTTCCTATTAAAAAGAGCCATGTCAAGCTGACTCACAATTCTGTTAAAAATGGCCCTATTATTCCAAGTCCATATATGTCCCGACTTGGACATGCATAACAGACCCGAGACAAGAAGGCAACGTTGGAACTCTGCAAGAATCGATTCCTAAACTGGTTGCCCATTTCTTTTTATTAGCATACAAAATAGTATTGAAATCCCCCACGGCCATCATTGACCATCTATCTCCAATCATCGTGCTAATGATTGTGATATCCCTCTATAGGTCCAGGCGTTTCATTTGATCATTGTGACCATAAACCGTCCCAACATAATTTGGAGACCCCATTTGTTGTGAATTTAATGTTGAGAAGTTGATCCGAGTATTGTAGCATTTCTTCGTACCAGATTCTAGCTTCCCACATAATCCAAATTCTAGCCATATTCCTGCTGCTCAAGTTGTGTACAGAAACCCAATGCGCATGAGTCCTACTATTGATCTTGGTAGCTGCTTAAATTTCCCAGAATATTGTTAATGATGCTCTTTGATTTCTTTGCATAGTCTATGATATCACATCACCTCCCAATCGAGTTAGCCCCTCTCACATTTCAAGTAAAGATAGTTATAACATTCGATGGTTGACCCCCTTGTTAATACATGAGCTCTCTCTAAAGGGAGTCGAGAATCCATCCTGACTAGCTTTAGAGTGTTTTTCACCTCCTAGCTTTGCTTAATTTTAGTCTTCCATACCGGATTTGGATAAGCCAACGGAAACTGTGTATTAGACGCATCACCTTGTTCATTGTTAAAGTATGTCCACAAGAGGCACTATGCTTAAGGATCCCCCATAACTCTTATGTGATCGCCCGCTTGTTGCATTGCCTTAGCTCTGAAGATCACTATGTCGGAGTCATCCATAGTCATCTTCCACACCCCCCCCCCTTCTCACCCCGTGCTTCCTAATGTAGTGAGCTCCCCTCCCTGCCCGAAAATTACCATAGCCTGTTGGAACGTGCATGTAAACTCACTATCACAACAGTTTGTGCCGTGTCTCAGCAACCCTGCCCCCAGAGAATCAGGGCCTGCTCTCTTGCCCAACACCGGAGGTGGCAGCTCATGGGTAAGACAACATCCTCAGTGTCCATGCCGATAGCCACAATAGGACTTTTGACCTCCCCTATAGAAGCAACGGTTATTCCAGATTCCTCTACTCCCTTCCGTTTAATTGCTGGAAAGCTTTAAGCAGGGTCTGCAGTCTTCAACCTATTCTCGACACATTGATTACTAGTGTCCCAAACTTTCACAAGATTGACAACAGAGAGGAACCCATTCATATTCCACTTTCTGGAACAAAGTCTCTCCAGTAGGGAGCCCTATCTCAATGTTTTTAGGTAATATGTCCGAGGCATTTATTTCAATGAAGACTAGCATATGACAGCCTTTCTCTTATCGTAGAGTTGTCCATCCGTAGAGGTTTACCTATGGAGCTAGCCATCTTCATGATCATAGGTGTACTCCATAATTGAGGCGATAGCAACGGAAGTCTAATCCAAACTGATGCCTGACCATCTCTCCCAAAATTGGTGGAAGGATTCCATCTTCTCGTCACAACAAGCCTCCTGTTGGACATCCATGGGCCATGTTTAATAACTGTCTAAATTTTCACCAACCCAAAATTTATAAAATAGAAGCCGTTCTCCCTATAGTAAATGTCCATGCTTTATTTTGGCCTCTACATACTCGAGGGGAAGCCCCTTAATTGTCCGAAGTATGACCGAGCTCCCATAACATACATAATGATAGTATTTTCCAATATTCCTCCGTTTAAGCAAGGTCATCCTTAGTGATCTCAATCACGTACTGCATCTCGCGCTCCTCTCTAACCATAACAGGCTTGCATTTATCTGCCCATGAGAGGCGTATTGTTTAATCAGATAGGGCTTCTTAAGAGGCAAAGTGTCAAACATTTGTTGTTCTTGATGAGAAACATGTATAGCAGGCTTTGAGGGCAAACGAGCAGGGCGCAATACACCCGACATCATCTTTGAGGGCCCTACTCTAGCCAACGGCTTCTGTCTCAGAGTGGACTCTCCGAGCTTCGCCATACATCACCTTAGGCTTATTCCCCCTTCCCCGTCTCTTAGCCGTGGTCCAGCCGTCATCGGAGAGGCGACCCCCACTACAAGGAGGATGAGTCAGGGAGGGGAGATCTGGAGACGAGGGCTACACCATCGGCGAAGAACCACCGGAGGGGGAGGAGCACGGACTTGGGCAAAGTTACCTGGGTCTTTTAGGCACATGGGAACTTTATATATATAAATATATATATACTTGCTAATGATATCAAGAACTAGTTGGAGCAGACAAACTTAACATATAAAGACTACATTTAATGTGCATACTATAAATAAAATATATGGTCAACTGAACTTGCTAGCATCTACTACAAATAAAAGGAATCAACTAGAGCAAACAATTGCAGGTAAGTAGAAAGTTAATGATAAGTTTATCAGAAAGTGAAACATATATATTATTGGAAATCATATTATAGTGAAACATACTATCATTACAAAACTATGGCAAATTAGCAATCGACTCCAGCAACGAAAGACGAATAGTCGCCGAAGTAGTGACAGATATACGACTAACTAGAGACGAAAATTTGTATATAAAATACATGTCCATATTCCGTCCCTGATCCTCGACCTCTCCTCCCCGAACCCCTCCTCTCCGACGAGGGAGTGCGGCGCCTACTCCCCAACACCCCCACCCCCCACCCACCCCCCAGCTTTACGGGCCCCCATCGAGCATCGCCGCCACCACCGCCTCTTCCCCCTACTTCTCAAAGGACAGGCCGAGTAGCTTCGTCGCCGCCTCTGCCTCCGACCACCTCCTACAACCGTCTCCTCTCCCCCCTCCTTCTCAGGTAAATTTTCCATAGCTTAGAATGATTTACTTGGTATTTTTTGGGGGTTACATAGTCCAACTTTCTTTGGGACTTTTACCAAGCGCCTTCTATGGATCTATGAAGGATTAGCACCAAGGTTTGCTCAGTTTAAGAGAAGAAAAAAAAACAATACATGTGATTATTGGAGGCATCTTAGACTTGAAAGATCCTAAACAATTTAATAGCAATCAGAAGAAGTTCATGAACCTGGGTTCTTTTTTGGTTCTGACATTTGACATTCTTCTATTCTATAATGGAATAGGAATGGTTAGAATTAAGATTATTAGTGTGGACCAAAGGAGAGGATTCCCTTGTAATTTATTCTTTCTTCCCTTCCTTTTGTTGTCTTGTTTTGCACTACACAAGTTTGTTTCGGTTCAGCGTATACTATTAAGTTGGACACAAAGTAGGACACGAATTATGCCCACTTGTGTGACATGCTTGATTCTCAGCGCTAGCTTTTACGAGGAAAAAAGAAGAAGAAGCTGCTTTTCGTTTAACTGATTTGATATGTAGGTACATGTGTGTGTTCGTAATTGCAAGACCTTGCGCTTACTATCTTGAAGAAAGATTTCGAGTATAGTTTTGGACTGTGTCACCTTTAAACACTTTTGTTAAGTGCAGATTAGCACGAGAAGAAGTTGCAGTTGTTTTCTTTGTTTGATGATTTAATTGAATAAGATTTGGGAATTAAGAAAGATGCCTTTTTGTTTGGGAGAGATCATAATCAAAGCCTATTAGGGATAAGTTTGAATGAAAATGAATAACAATCTGAACTTGTATATGGTTCTGACATTTAACATTTGTGCTCTGGAGTCTTACATAACATTATGGCCTAATTCTTGAGCTTGATGCTTTTGTTTATAGTCCGTTTCTCCCCTTTTTTTTTTTTTTTTCCTTATGACACTTCTATGGTTACAATTTGAGTTGTGGATACACGATGGTCTGGTGCCTCCATCATTCTGAGTGTACATGGGCGCTGTATCTTTACGGTTTTTTTAATCATTCTCTCCGCTTGGAAGTACCTTTAGTAGTAATTATCAATGTTATTAATATTTTTCTGGCTGAATTTCCTTTTATGAATGTGTTGAGAATTTGCAGTGCATTGTATTCGTACATTTTGGACAGCATGTCTAGAACATCATTAATGTTCATTCATTCACTTTTTCCTCTGTTTTATGGGATTTTGTGCTGTTTCATCAACATAATTGTGTTTCTTCTTTTTTTTGGAATATTTCAAATTAATCTGCCAAAAATGTATATTATTGATGGTTATTGATGGTTGATTTTGCAGCTCTCTGGCATTTCAAATACATCAGGGGCTATTTCTCAGCGGCAGTGGAAAGATGGTCTGGATTTACAAAGAATCATCAAAAGAATTATCAACGAGTCCTACGGCATAAATAACAAGAAGGTCTCATAGCTGTTGTATTCAACCTTGCTACCATATATGTGAGGAGGCTGTTTCCAAGACTCGAACCAGCGCAACAAGCCCATATATATATATATATATGTATATATATAGGGTAAACGGGATATGAGCTATGGACTCATATTCCTATATGAACCATGCACATGTGGACCAATAGAATTGGATTCCTACATCCCATGTGCAGTAGTACACTCTATTTCTATTTGTCCACATGTGCATTGGTTCATGTAGGAATATGAGCCTATGGCTTATATTCCTTTTTTCCATATATATATATATATCATGTGACCTTATTGTCTTTTTTTCAGGTGAAAGCAACGAATGGTGACACTTTCTTGTGGGGAGTGGATTTTGACAATGCACTCTTAGCGTTCTTGGTAAGCGAGTTCAAGAGAACTGAGGCAATAGATCTCTCAAAGGATAGACTGGCCTTGCAGAGGCTTCGTGAAGCAGCTGAGAAAGCTAAGATTGAACTCTCTGCAACATCGCAGACCGAGATCAATTTGCCATCCATAACAACAGTTGATGGTTCTGGAGCAAAGCATTTTAATATTACTCTTACAAGGTCAAAATTTGAAGCCTTGGTGAGTAATCTGATTGAAAGGACAAGAAATCCATGCAAGAGTTGTTTGAATGATGCTGGCATATCTGCGAAAGAAGTTGATGAGGTTCTTCTTGTTGGAGGAATGACTAGAGTTCCAAAAGTTCATGAAGTCGTCTCAGAGATCTTTGGGAAAAGTCTCCGTAAAGGAGTGAATTCTGACGAGATTGTTGCCATGAGAGCTGCAATTCAGGACGACATCTTCCGCATAGATGATAAGGATATGCTTCTCCTAGATTTACCTATGGAACTTAAGCTCATTTCTACAGAGAAGAGCCAGGTAAGAATATGAAGTTCGAAAAATGTGCAAAATAAGCTCATTTGTTTTATTTGTTTTTTCTGAGAGTAAATATTTTCTATTGGTACAGAATAGGATAGTGGAAGGCATGTCCAGTCCACTGTTCAGCCATTTTCTATCTGTCACACTGGCTATAATTGGAAACCTAATAGGTACATTCTAACAACAGAGACACACTAACCTGCCTACATATTCCTAATTAGTTGTTTACATTTGATATTCATCAGGTTTCACCTCGAATATTTATTCTGTTGAAGAAATTAATAGTCTATTGAAGACTTCAATAGATAACTTGGATGTCCTTGAAAAACAATTTTTTGAAGTAAAGGACCAAAATGAGGAGCTGCATACAGAGAAGAGCTAAAAATGTGCAAAATAAGCTCATTTGTTTTATTTGTTTTTTCTGAGAGTAAATATTTTCTATTGGTACAGAATAGGATAGTGGAAGGCATGTCCAGGACTAAAAAATGTTTTTCTTCTAACAAAATTAACAAATCAAAACTGTTCTAAGAAATCGGTAACTAAAAATTTGATAAGTAAAAGAAACATAAATTAAAATTAAAAAAAATATTTACAAATGATTAATGATGCCAACTACTACAGATCTCTACTTGAGATCTGAACCAAACCCCAAAATTTGAGAGAGAACAAAACCCCTAATATGGACTACAGCTTCTGATTCTCTCAGAGTTAAGCGGACGGGAGAAGAGAGAGAGGAGAGATATTAGAACAGAAAAACGGGAGAGAGCTATAGAATCTCTCGATCTCTCCCAAAGTCGAGAGAGAGAAAGTGAAGAAAGGATTTCTCTCTTGCTGCTGCAGACATTTGAGAAATAGGAGAGAAAAATGACTTTAGGGTTACTTTGTTATATATACCAGTAAGGGAATCGTAGTAAATTTACATTTCTAATTCGCCTCACTCCTGTGAATTGTATGTATACCTTGGCTCTGTCATTTACATCTGGTGATCATGTGTGTTGGCCTTGATCGACCAGGTCCTAAATGCAGCAGCTGCCTTGTTGGTGAGCGGCCGAGCGAGCACCTTGGCAGAAGGGGGTGGCACTGGCTAAAGAGACGCACGCACGAATATGGAAGAGCGATCGAAACACTGGATGGATTCATGGTTACTTCTTTCCTATGTAAGCCATTGGCTTCCTGGCGATTCTGTTGATTGAACTACCTACAGATGTATGAATACTTGTATCAGAAAGGATAAATTATTTTCTTGTTTGGTGGATGCAGACGCTGAGACAGAGAGCAAATGCTGGTGTCGCCTGAACTCGCAATATACTTAATACAGAAGCATTTGCTTACATTACTGGTTTGGAATAAAAGTACGATTCAAGATCTGGGAATTGGCCTTAATTAATTCTATCATCTGACTTGTCAGACGATAGTTATTATGTTTTTTTAAAGAAAAGAAAAAAAATTAGGACAATACACTAATTGATGAGCAGTCTTATAACGTTACTGTATTAAGTCTATTTTTGTTCAACCACCAAAAACTAGTGAAGATGTTCATTATTTCACTCAAGAGTTGTCATGTGTCATTTTCATCTAACATAAAAATTACTTTGTGAGTAGTTTCATGAACATTCATGCTAGTTTTATACACATTCATGCTAGTTTTATACAATAGTTTGATACACGACAACTTTTGAGTGTAATGATGAACGTCCCTACTAGTTTTGGTGTTTGAATAAAAATGTACTCGTACTGTATTTAAACCTCCCTCTCTAGAGATTGGGGCTAGCAATTCATGACCTTCCGGTCCTATCAGCAATTGAAAAATTCTCTACTCAATGAATAAGCCTGCCCTTCTAACGTGTACCATTTCTGGCAAAAAGGAGGTTAAAGGGAGCTAGGAAACTAATGAGAATCCACACTACTTTTCATTTTGTTGCATGTTTGGCAAATGGGCTGTTTGGTTCACGGATTACGGATTAGGAGTTCGAAAGGGTCAAAATCTAAAATTTGGATAACTTTACGTATTTGGTTGAAGAATTTGAATGTAAAATTTAATGTAATTTGACATGAACGATAAATTTTATTTGTCATGAAATTGGAGTTTTTTCCTCCGAAGTAAAGTGCGGAAGTAGAAAATTCTTATTCTCATTTCGTGTGTTTGGTTGGAGAACTATTTTCTCTTTACTTTAACAAAAAAAAATTTACTATTCATATCACTTAAGCAAAAAGTTACACTTTCTTACTCCAACGACCAATCCAACACCAAATTTTATGATTTTTCACTAATAACCTCCACTTCTTCAAAACATCCAAACGAAAGATTTTCAGATTTTTTTTCTTTTTCGTTCCACTTAGTCGAACCAAACCGCCCCATGGGAAAGTATACTATGAAGTCGTGTTTGGTTCGCGGAAAGGAAAGGGAAGGATAGGAAATCAATTTCTTACTCTTTTCTTTCCTTTGAAAATTGTAATTCCCATCGATTTTTCTTTTCGGTGTTTGAAAATGCCAAAAAAAATTGAGAGAAAAAGTGAATACTTAAATATGTGAAAGTGAATCCTTGGGTGCTTTTTTCTCCTATTTTTCCTTTTACTCGTTTGGTTCATGGATTTAAGGAACCGGAAAAGAAAACTTGTTTGTTTCCTTTGTTTGGTAGCCACAACCTTGGAAAGCATTTTCCTCATAGGAGAAAAATAAGTAGAAAAATGGTTTCTCTCAGAACCCATGGGATTGATTTTACCTCCTCATTTTTCAACATTTATTGCAAAAATTAAGACAAAGATAACCTTATGTTATTGTCTATTTTACCAACGCATATTTTTTCATAATATTATTTTTATTTTAAAAGGCAAGAACATTATGGTAATATTAATATATTTTTTCTTTTATTTCCTACAACAACTAAACACTAGAAAGGAAATCAAAATGTTTTTCTTGTTTTACCAAACACAGCAAAAAAAATCTGATAAAAATTCTATTTTTCCATTTTCATGGAAAATACAAGGGAATTTATTTCCCTTCCGTGAACCAGATCTTATTGGAAATCATTTTTCTGTTCTCCTACATTTGTTGGCATACAAACATATGAAATAAATGATTTTCCTTCCGAGTGCTATGATTCCGTAAACCAAACTAAGCCTTAAGATTTATCACCAGAATGAAAATTAAACTTGAAACTAGATTCCATCCAAATGATACAAGTCATGGAATCTAATTAATTATTTATTATTTTATTATTATTATTATTATTATTATTATTATTTTTAAAATCAAACATCCAACTTTTATCTCTATATAAATTATTTTTTTATTAATGCATGTTATGACAAGTTTCTAATTTTTAGCAAACAAGATTACAATATGAGTTTATATTTTTGAGCAGCAAATCTATTGCTTTGAAGGGACCAACTGCTCTACATCTTTGATATGAAGAAAGAACCAAGTCCATAACAAAAACAAAACCAAATCAAACTCTAGTGGTTACCGAGGAAAGAGATAAGATCCTGACTGGGTGACTGAAAGATCAGTAGATCTAGCTATGGGAACGTATTATTTTTTTATTTATAAATGTAAAAATTAGGAAATAGTGGACCCAAAAGACATGCAATGTCAACATGCACAAAGTTCCGAACATTAGGTCGGACATCTCAAAAAAAGAAGTGTGATTTGTAATAAAGTGTTGATGAAAATTCAGTTAAACGTTATGCATCTACTTGTACTAGATTTTCGTCACTAAAAAGTATTGAGAATCAGTGTTTTAAAATCCGAACCGGATTCGCCGGTTCAATCGATTAACCTGTGAACCGGTAATTTTTTCGGACTAGATCAATGCTGACCCACTAAATTAACATGTTTTAAACAATCCAAAAAAACCAACAAAAAAAATACCAACACAAAAAAACAAACCCAAAAAAACCCAAAAAAAATATTGTCATATTTTTGCCAACTTGGTTGGCAAAAATTTGGCTTTTGCCAAATTAATATAAACAAAAATTATTATTTCATATTTTCGCCATCAGAGATGACAATAACTTTCGTGATTTCAATTTTTTTTATAAATTGTATCGTTTTAGTTAATTTGTTTAAAAATATTTTCTGTAAAACAAATTTTCTGTTATTACAATAATGCCTTACATGTTGATGGCTAACAATAATATTAATTTTATATATTTTCATATCATCTATATAACAATTTTCAAAATGATAATGGTTACAATAATGCTTTACAAGTTAAAAAAAATTATTTAATCCCTATCAACAATCCTACCAGAACCAGACCCTAAGAATCAACCCGAAAATTTGGCAAATTTTCGCCAACCCTGTCACGCCCCAGTCCCAAATACACGGAACTAGGCCACGTGGCAATAGCCAGCTGACAAATCTCCAAGGATATCCCAATTTAATGGATCCTTGCGAAGAGTGCTACGCTGTCCTAAAATACTATCATGTCCAATATCAGTTAATCAACGGGTAAACTATCTCATCCACAATATAAACAGCAAGAAGTACTAAATAAACTGCTGGAAGACAAACATCAGTCTCAAGATATCATAGTACAACCAATAATGTCAGGTGGGAACAAACCCACTACTATGACGAAATAAAATACTGAAATAATAGATGGAAGATAATGACTGGGGCATCGGCTGACTAAATAAAGATGCACCCAATCCTAGGCAGAAGGCATACCAAGTGATCACGGGAACTCTGACGGTTGCACCTCTAACTCTTCGGCTGTAGCGAACCTCGTTTCCTGTCCGGGTCCGTATACTGTGGGGTAGAAAGCCTCGTCCAAATCTGGAAAGGTACCATGTCCTCAGGGGGACGTAACAAGATACATAGAAATATGCCATATATGAATACTGAATAAAGTAAATGCAATAAAGGGTGTGTTAACCATCTAAGTGAATGCAATGTGAAGACAACTTTGGTACGTATGAGTAGGTGTAGGCATAACGTCCATACCGCTCCGAAGAACGGAGAATCTGCAATGATATATACGTCCATACCGCTCCGAAGAACGGGGAATCTGAATAGTTTAACGTCCACACCGCTCCGAAGAACGGAGAATTTGCCTGTATATATACGTCCATACCGCTCCGAAGAAGAATAAAGTGAGTCATTGGATCCGTGGCTCCTCCGGATACTATGGATTCCAATGGGTGTATCCCATACGCCTACTAGTGGTCCTCCCCTCCCAATGTAGATACGCAAATCGAATACTCGACGTGCATACCACGTAGCTACATGCCAGTCTCTACTATCATATAATATAAACCTGAATTACGTACTAACCGTGATGCATGTCACACGCACCGATAGCTAGTCGAATACGCGGACCCGCATCCCAACATGAATGCCACCGTGAAACGTGTAAAGTGTCAGGTCCTGGAAGATATCAGAGTATCCTCCAATGGGGTGAGTCTGCTAGTGACTAGGTCAAGTATACTAAATCATCGGCGTAGCCGTCGATAGCACCCGAATCAATATCGGACGCACACAGTCATATGAAAGAGAACACAATTTATCATACAACATATGCAGCATTAATTTAACAGTAAATATGGCAAGGTATCTTACCTGAGTCCTCGAGCTGCGAATGCCAAAAGCCGGATCCTGCAGTGTCTCCTGGCTGATCCAATGATCCTAAACACAATATAATATAGCAATCCAGCATCAGACACTAAACGATACATACATGACTACGACGTTGCTTTTAGGTATTGACGCAAGTTCACTGTGGATAGACTACAGGGTCGCGTGTGCACGTAAGCTAAGATGCAAGCGTGCCCTGTCCTCTGTCACTGTGCACATCATGTCAATAAAACACTCACTTATGGTTTCACGAAACTACACTACGTCCTGTTAAATTACACTTCATTATTCTCCATGCATTTTATACTAAGTCTACAACTACACTTTCAGGTGGAACACAGGTTCTCTGCACAGGTCATTTAGTCGAGATAATTATTAGCCATAGACTCCATTAAATCTATTTAAACATTCATACTAATACCCATAGTTTACTGTGACTTAATCGTGTCGTCATCCGACACGACGACGCGATTATTATGATTTATAATATCATACAACGGAGTAGGGGGTGTTTACCAATCGTAGTCGAGGGTGCTGTCCAGTCGACGTCAGCCTTCGGCGGCGGCTCCGGCGTCGTGCGGTAACTCCGGCAGCAGCAACAACAGAACGGCAGGGGTCGCAGCAGCGACTATGGCCGTCCGGTCGGCGGGAAAAGCAGTGCCTGGATGGGGGTCCAGCCGTGGGGGGTCGGGGTTGGTCTGCCGCGGTTGGGCGGTCAGGATCGGACGTGCAGGCGGGTGTGGGCGATCGGGATTGAATGTGGGGCGGTCGGGGTTGAATGCAGGCGGTCGTGGGTGGTCGGAAAGGATGTGCGGCGGTCGGGATTTGAAGGTGGGGCGGTCGGGGTCGGATGCAGGCGGTCGTGGGCGGTCGGGAAGGATGCACAGGCGGTCGTGGGCGGTATGGAAGGGTGCACAGGCGGTCGGGTTGAAGTGCAGGCGACAGGCGGTGGGGGTGGGGTGTTGGTGTAGCCGGAGTCGGCGTGGCCGGTCGGGTGGGATGTGGGGAGGTCGGGATTGATCGGCTAGGGTTTGGAGAAGATGAATGAATAGTAATTACTTAGGGTTTTGAGGTTGAATATGTATCTTTATATGTGGAGTTTGTCGGCTGGCCTTGAGGCTTGGGCCGGTCAGGACTCATGGAAATGGGGCTGGTCCACATGAAAGGGAGCACGTGGGCTGGGTTAGGTCCTGCTTGAGGTGGAATTGGCCTATAATTTTAATTAATTTAACAATTGAACATGGTAATTCCTAATGCGTCGAAAACATATAGAACTAGATTTTGGGTGGTACACAAGAGTCGTGGCATAGCAGGCTTGGTGTAGACTGATACCCTAATTTGGGTACTTGGGATTTGGGTTGTGGTTGTTTCTCAATTTAAATAATTCCTACATTTGACGAGGGGGTTTACAAACCCAGTTGGCGAAAATATGGTGAACTCATTTTTTTTCCAAATTGAACCAAGCAAAAACCAAGTGAACCAAGCAAAACCAAGTGAACCAAACAAAAACCAAATAACTAAGGCTAAACCGAAACGAACCAACCACTACACAAAAAAACCGAACCAATAACCCCAAAAAAATAAACCAACTTTTTCCTATTTTCCCAACAGAGTTGGCAAAATTTTGATATTTGATATTTGATATTTGATTTTTTAAATTTTTTTTTTTCTGATTTTCGCCAACTCCGTTGGCGAAAATTGGATTTTTTTTTTAATACATGTCGAATTTTGGTCGAATTTTCGCCAACTCCAGTTTTTTAAATTTTCGACAGTTCAACTAGCGATTCCTATCGTCGTTTGTAAATTTATCAAACTTATATCGTTGTATTTAATTATCATAATTTTTTTATCGGTACAGTAAATTTTCTGTAAAATTATCGACTCAAATTTATTTTATGTCCACGTGCATCGGTTACAAAGAGTCGTTCAAATTTGATTGAACTTAAACTTAAAATATAGTAATTTGAAATTTTCCTATCACTACGTAACTTAAACATTAAAATAATAGTCCATAATATTAACTGAGGAGTTGTCTAACATATAATATATTGATATTTCCATTATTTGAATTATATATATATATATATATATATATATATATATATATATATATATATATATATATATATATATATATAAACTATTCAAAATAATAATAATTTAAAATAATTACGTGCTACAAACAAGCTAAGGCAAAAAACTCTGAAATTTAATTTCATGTTCAATATCTTAGCTAGGTAGAGTTCGTGCACCTGACCGCATGTGCCCCTGACCGCATGGCCTCTGGCCGCATGGACACCTGACTGCATGGCTCTACGAAGCATACGTCAGAGCAAGCAATCGTGCATGTAACTCGCGCATAAAAGGAGCGTACGAACGTCATGCGACGATGCTGACGTACTAAGTATAAAGTGCGCCAACAAAGCGCCACTTTGCGCCCTTGAGTCCGAGTCGCTAAGCCCCTTTGGGACTTATCTCCTAAGAAAAACTTTCCAAGGTGATGACAAAATAAAGATTGTCATAATGAGGTTCACACTTAATCCCTCTAGGAAAGTCAACCCACATGGGCCACCACTCCATGTGCATATACAAATACTAAGCAAAACTATATATTGAGATATACACATTGGTGGTTTTTCAATGTGGGACTAAAACTCCCAAAGCAAAGTGAAAAACACCAACAATCCCCCTGACCACATGGCCCTTGGCTGCATGGGCACCGGGCTGTATGCGCACCTGACCGCATGGACACCTGTCCATATGGGCACATATCCGCATGCGCTCCAGGCGGCATGGCTCCACGAAGCATGCACCCGAACAAGCAACCGTGCATGTAACTCGCGCATAAAAGGAGCGTTGAACCACGAAGCATGCGCCCGAGCAAGCAACCGTGCATGTAATTTGCGCATAAAAGGAGCGCACGAGCGCCATACGACGATGCTGACGTGTAAAGTGCAAAGTGCGCCAACAAAATGCCAATTTGCGCCCTTGAGCCCGAATTCGAGTCGCTAGCTTATAAGAAAAACTTTCCAAATGTGGTGACAAAATAAAGATTGTCATAATGGGTTCACACTTAATCCCTCTATGAAAGTCAATCCACATGGACCACCACCCCATGTGCATACACCGATACTATGCAAAACTATATATTGAGATATACACATTGGTGATTTTTCAATGTAGAACTAAAACTCCCAAAGCAAAGTAAAAAACAATAACATATACAACAAATGACCCTTATTAGTTGACTATAGCATACATATGCAACAAATGACCCTTATTAGTATAGCAATTGCTTAATATGTTTTATATATATATATATATATATATATATATATATATATATATATATATGCAACAAAAGAAACATGCACATACCCTAAGAGCATGTAGGATGTAATACTGAGATGCATAAACATGTACTCAACCAGGAATAACTCTTGAAATATTGGTGGCCATCAAATTATAAGACATTAATTGACCTATAGTCATATATGTTAGTTGACCTCTAGTCAAATTGTACTAGCACATTTAT
This sequence comes from Iris macrosiphon, assembly GCA_036927795.1. Classification (NCBI taxonomy): domain Eukaryota; kingdom Viridiplantae; phylum Streptophyta; class Magnoliopsida; order Asparagales; family Iridaceae; genus Iris; species Iris macrosiphon. The sequence continues at coordinate 176,088,478 of JAYESA010000011.1, read as the reverse complement.
ATATACAAAAACTTTAATAGTCTCATAAACTTGACAAGTATTTGAGGACACAGAGACGGAGGCGGCGGCTGTTAAGAGGCGACGACTGTGGCTGTTAAGAGCGAATGTAAAAGCCCACAGCTAGGGAAGACATAAAACAAGGGCCATAAGAACCTCAGTTAATGTTAAAGGCTGAAAACTTGTCGGTAGAACAATGCACATAAAGAGATTAATGTCGGTATATAAATGAGTACATACCTCCAAAAATGGTGAAACCGGTCTCTCGTTTCCTGCAAACATGATATTACAGAAGAGCAATTAAAAAGGGTTGATGCTAGGGTTGGTATTTCACATGGATATGAATGAAATAGACTGATATGATTCAAATAGACAAGTAAAAAAGAAGGGAAAAACTAAGGAAAAAAAACAAATTATATCTATATAAATTGGTGTTTCTTTGGACCTATGATGCTAAGGTAACAAGGAGGAAACCAATACATCTAAGCTACGTCTTACGGATACAGATGTATGATAAGGATACTATAACCCAGATACGACACTTGGTATGTCCTAGCGTATTTTGGAGTGTCCGGAAAGTGTCCAATACATGTACGACACGACACGGTTTTTCTCAATACTTTTGCATAGGCGATGACTTTTCTGACTCATTATCCTTTGTGAATATAATCTTGACACCTATAAAAGACATTGTCTAGTGTCTCATGCCACGTAAGAATCACAACACATAACAAGACAATAGGGTCGGAGATGCTCTTAGAAGAAAAGATACTTGGAGGAAACAATACACGTATCTGTAGCAACCATATTGCTATCCAAGTGCATTCTAAATCTTAAAAAATGGACGACACAACAAGTGCATAATCTGAAATAAATTATCTACAACTATAAACAAAGAACTTGCACAGCTCAAGAATTTTTTTACTGTTGCACTTTGTGGAAACGTTTTAAGAACATAATAGTATAATACAATAGAGTTCATCGTAATAAAATAAAAATATATAGCATCTAATAAAGCTTAAATGCTAATACAAAGTTTACCTCAATAAAATGGCCACCACCATGGACCCCTTAACACGATTATCGTTAGACAAAGTTTACCTCAATAAAATGGGAGCCGCAATTCAGAGCCGTAAATGAGTGAATCCTGACGAGATTGTTTCCATGGGAGCCGCAATTCAGGGCCGTAAATGAGTGAATCCTGACAAGATTGTTGACATGGGAGTTGCAATCCAGGGCAGCATCCTCCGCAGAGATGATAAGGATCTGCTTCTCCTAGATTTACCTGTGGAAATAGAGTTCATCGTAATAAAATAAAAATATATAGCATCTAATAAAGCTTAAATGCTAATACAAAGTTTACGATGCTATATATTTTTATTTTATTACGATGAACTCTATTTCCACAGGTAAATCTAGGAGAAGCAAATCCATATCATCTCTGCGGAGGATGTCGCCCTGGATTGCAGATGGCAACAAACTTGTCAGGATTCACTAATTTACGGCCCTGAATTGCGGCTCCCATGGAAACAATCTCGTCAGGATTCACTCCTTTACGGGAACTTTTCCCAAAGATCTCTGAGACGACTTCATGAACTTTTGGAACTCTAGTCATTCCTACAACAAGAGAACCTCTTCAACTTCTTTCACAGATTTCTTGTCCTTTCAATCAGATTACTCACCAAGGCTTCAAATTTTGATCTTGTAAGAGTAATATTAAAATGCTTTGCTCCAGAAGCATCAACTGTTGTTATGAATGGCAAGATGTTGCAGAGAGTTGAATCTTAGCTTTCTGAGCTGCTTCCCTCTGCAAGGCTAGTCTATCCTTTGAGAGATCTATTGCCTCAGTTCTCTTGAACTCGCTTACCAAGAATGCTAAGAGTGCATTGTCAAAAATCCACTCCCCCCAAGAAAGTGTCACCATTCGTTGCTTTCACCTGCAAAAGAAAAGACAATAAGGTCACATGATATATATATATATATGGAAAAAGGAGATATGAGCCATAGATTCATATTCTTACATGAGCCAATGTACATGTGGACAAATATGAATGGAGTGTACTAGTGCACATGGGATGTAAGAATCCATTCATATTGGTCCACATGTGCATGACTCATATAGGAATATGAACCTATGGCTCATATCTCGTTTACCATATATATGGACTTGTTGTGCTGGTTCGAGTCTTGTAAACAGGCTCCTCACATATATGGTAGCAAGGTTGAATACATTTTAACCCTCACCAGATACGCGGCAGTCTCATGGTACACGCATATATAAATAGAGAAAATATCGCACCTCAAATACACTATTTGATATTTCCAGGATAGAAACATCCTCCAAAATCAAAAACAGCTATGAGAACTTCCTTGTTATTTATGCCGTAGGACTCGTTGATAATTCTTTTGATGATTCTTTGTAAATCCAGACCATCTTTCCATTGCCGCTGGGAAATAGCCCCTGATGTATTTGCAATGCCAGAGAGCTGCAAAATCAACCATCAATAATATACATTTTTGGCAGATTAATTTAATATATTCCAAAAAATAAGAAGAAACACAATTATGGTTGATGAAACAGCACAAAATCCCATAAAACAGAGGAAAAAGTGAATGAATGAACATCAATGATGTTCTAGACATGCATGTCCAAAATGTACGAATACAATGCAGTGCAAATTCTCAACACATTCATAAAAGGAAATTCAGCCAGAAAAATATTAAAACATTGATAATTACTACTAAAGGTACTTCCAAGCGGAGAGAATGATACAAAAAGCCGTAAAGATTCAGCGTCCATGTACACTCAGAATGATGGAGGCATCAGACCATCATGGATCCACAACTCAAAATATAACCATAAAAGTGTCAAAAAGGGGAGAAAAAAGAAGGGAGAAACGGACTATAAACAAAAGCATCAAGCTCAAGAATTAGGCCATAATGTTATGTAAGACTCCAGAGCAAAAATGTTAAATGTCAGAACCATATACAAGTTCAGATTGTTATTCATTTTCATTCAAACTTATCCTTAAATAGGCTTTGATTATGATCTCTCCCAAACAAAAAGGCTTCTTTCTTAATTCCCAAATCTTATACAATTAAATCATCAAACAAAGAAAACAACTGCAACTTCACATCTTCTCGTGCTAATCTGCACTTAACAAAAGTGTTTAAAGGTGACACAGTCCAAAACTATACTCGAAATCTTTCTTCAAGATAGTAAGCGCCAGGTCTTGCAATTACAAACACGCACACGTACCTACATATCAAATCAGTTAAACAAAAAGCAGCTTCTTCTTCTTTTTTCCTCGTAAAAGCTAGGGCTGAGAATCAAGCATTTCACACTAGTGGGCATGATTCGTGTCCTACTTTGTGTCCAACTTAATAGTATACGTGGTTCGTATCTGAACCGAAACAAACTTGTGTAGTGCAAAACAAAACAAAACAAAACAGAAGGAAGGGAAGAAAGAATAAATTACAAGGGAATCCTCTCCTTTGGTCCACACTAATAATCTTAACTCTAACCATTCCTATTCCATTATATATAGAATAGAAGAATGCCAAATGTCAGAACCAAAAAAGGACCCAGGTTCGTGAACTTCTTCTGATTGCTATTAAATTGTTTAGGATCTTTCAAGTCTAAGATGCCTCCAATAATCACATGTATTGTTTTTTTCTTCTCTTAAACTGAGCAAACCTTGATGCTAATCCTTCATAGATCCATAGAAGGTGCTTGGTAAAAGTCCCAAAGAAAGTTGCACTATGTAACCCCCAAAAATATACCAAGTAAATTATTCTAACCTATGGAAAATTTACCTGAGGAGGAGGGGGGAGAGGAGGCGGTTGGAGGAGGTGGTCGGAGGCAGAGGTTCCATCAAACACCTAATAAGTTAGGTTCCATCACTTAACACGTAAATGTCAAGTACTTTCTAGTGTTCATCCTCATTCCCTATTATCATAAATATGTGCATATCACAAATAAGTTAGGTTTCATCACTTAACACGTAAATGCCACTTTATCATTCTCTTTAACTTACAATCACTATCCCCTTACAAATTATGCTTGAACTATAATAATCAAGCCTACACAAGTGAATAACCAAATATGAAATTATACACTAAATATGGCATAAACCTCATTCCAACTTGCATTGCCCATCATACACACATGCACACACCCCCTAAACATGTATACCATCCTAGCATGGTATGAATATACTCTCTAGCATGGTGTTTCACCTATTTAGACTCAAATCTGGATGTACATCAAGCTTGGTATAAAAATTATATTCTAAGCATGTATTAACACTATCTAAAACATGGGGTTTCACCAATACTCAACACTTAATTTAATCTCGAATTTCTGGACATATAATGGGGGTTATATTGTAAGTGGTTTTCATTACAAAGAAGATGAAGAAGTTGATATAGAAGTAGATGGAGTAGAAAGAGATGATGATAATTAAGTAGTTGTTACCTAGAGTGGGAAGGAGGAGCTCGGATGGAGAGAGGGAGGAACTCGGGATGGAGGTGCTCGGCCTAGGAGGGGATGCCCAGCTTGAGGGAGGTGGTCCGGCGGGTGCTCCGACAGGTGGTGATGGTGGTGAAGCTAGTGGTGGTCGTGGTGGAGTGGAAGAGGAGGTCGGGGAGGTGATGAGGTGGTGATGGTGAAAATGGCGGTGGTCGTGGGGGTTGATGGTGGTGGTAGTGGTAGCGATGGGGGTGGCTGTCGTGGAGGAGGAGGAGGAGGAGGAGGAGGTGATGGTGGTTGGCGGTGGTGATGTTGGGGGCTGATGGCAGTGAGGGTGGCGGAGGTGATGGTGGTTGGCGGTGGCAGTGAGGTGGAGGAGCTCCGGCCGGGGGGGTGGGGGTTGTGCTCCGGTGGGGAATGTAAATGGAGGTGGAAGTAAAAAATGAAAGTAGAAGGGAAGGAGAAGAAGAATGATAAGTGAGGAGAGAGAGGGAAGAGGTGCATTTAATGAAGAGAGGGAGCATTGGGAGTAGGGACTAGTTTCCAAGGAGAGGGTAGTTTGTCATGAAGAAAGTGAGGGGTGGTGATGTGTTGAGGTTTGAATGGAAGGTTGGGATGCATTGTAGGTACATTTTGTTGTATAGTGCCATGCAAAAAGGTAAGAGAGGAGGGTGCCATGACCGGTCAAGGCTATCAAGAGTGGGTCTTTTCATTTGTTTCAACTAATAGGAGATGGACACATGGCTAGTTATTTGTACAAAAGTCTCCAATAGTTTAGGACTTGCATAAAGAGAAAAAAATGGATTGGATGTGAAAAAATGTCATATTTGGTATGTTGTAGAGGAAGAAATTGATGTGTGGTATTTTGTATGAGCCATGAGAATAAGAGACTTGCACAAAAGTCCCATATTCTTATGTTTATATTGTTAGGATAGACTTTATATATATATATATATATATATATATATATATATATAGTAATGTTATAGGTGTGACTACCTTTGGAATCCAGTCTTTCCGGACTAACCGGCTAGATCTTCATATCTAAGTTTTAAGAAAGACAAGAAGCATAGGAAATGAGGATCTCTAGTGTTAGAAGGAAACAGATTGACAAGAAATGTGCCCATGTTTGTTTGGCTTTGGGTTGTTTGTGGGATTCAATTAATGTGTTGGTGGATCATAGCTCGAGAGTAGTTTGTGGGTTGCATTGGTTGTTCGTAGTCGAAGCTGTATTATTTTACCGTCTGAAGGATCAGGTACATTTGCTTAATAAATTAATTATGGTTAGTATATGTCTGCTTTTTCATGCATACTATATAAACAAACTATAATCCCGTCTCAGTTTAGTATTATTCTTTAATTCCTAGAACTTTTATTAATCTTTTCTTGTAATGATGACGGGAAACATAAAGAATGAAACCATTTCTAGAGTCAATGAAAGACAATCCTGGAAACTTGCCGCCTATCAACGAGAATGTACAGAAGATTAGTCTTGTATTTCCAATCTCCAATTTCACAGGAACTTGAAGAGACTAGGAAGTCCCTAGAGAATGAAGGAAAAAAAAAGCTCCAGAAAAAGAAGTCTCTGAGATGAAGTATTTTCATCCAAGTTAAGACTATTTTGGTAGTGATTTGGTAAACATCCACGGTAGTTTTGACTACTAAAATGATATGTGCCAACTTTGAGTGGAAGTATGAACATTCATCCTAGTTTTGGCGGATGAACAAAAATAGACTCATTATGAATGTTTAGTACTTAGTTATGATTTAATTATGTTGGTGATTGCTTTCTAGTTACTGTTAGCAATGGAAAATGGAACAATTTTCTGTGTCTTTATTCATTAGAGGCAGGGGCAGAGCCAGGATTTTGGAATATGGTGGGCTAGCTAGTACTTACTATAAGATTCTAAAAATTTATGCCAAAAATTCGACAGACTTTTCTTTGTAAATTCGATGATTCGACAGAATTTTTTTGTAAATTTATGCCTAAATTTTTGTAATGTTTACTAATTGATAATTTTTCACCAAATATAATTACTTTCATCTATTCCAAAGATATACTATGCATTTCAAAAAAGAATACTAGGAAGCAAGAATCTGAAAATGATTCAATTCATTACCGGTAAAATGATTCAAATAATTACCGGAATCATATTCATATTTACAATTTTAAGACTCTAAGACAGTAAAAATAAATGACATACAAATATATAGGTAAAATGATTCAATTCATTACCGGAATCATATTCATATTTACAATTTTAAGACTCTAAGAGAGTAAAAATAAATGACATACAAATATAATAAAAGATAACGTAAAAAATAAAATGTTGCATCCTTTGAAGGAGAGTACTCTAACCAATAAAATCGTTGGAACCAAGAGTATTGAAATCTACGAAACTGTTTTCCGAACTAAGATGGTGGAAATGTGGTCAATTTTGGCTGATATGGACTCATTTTTGATATACGTCCGTACGATCTCATTCAAGAGAATTTAAATCACCTATAATCTCATCCCTATGATCAACCCTTGGGGTTGAAACATTAACATTCGAAGGAGGGGGAGACTTTCACTTCCTTATGTTTCACCCCTTGGTTTAAAGAATGAAAAAAGGGTTTTTCTTTCTCTTCTTTCCTTGATTTTCCATTATATTCCAAAGACCTATTAAATAGTGAATTAAAATCAAACCAAATACCAAATATTTGGGGGTTAGGATTTTACAAAAAATGAATTCAAAGGAGGATGGTGATGATGATAGTGTTTTACCAGAGGAGGTGAAGAGGGAGACTAGGAGAGCCGAGAGCGGGAGGGGGGCGAGGGGCTGCAACGTCCTGGTCGTCGGTGGGCTGGAGTGTGGAGAAGGGGAGCACCCGGAGATAGGGAGCACCCGGAACGTCTCGGTCGTGGTCGCGGCCTCGCGGGTCTCCGGTCATCGATCGCGGATCATTGTGTAATAAACCCTAGACTATGAGACAGAGAGTGAGAGAGTCGGAGTCTGAGGTCTCTGGACTCAAATGATTTACTCTTTACATCTATTGATTGGTATAATGGGTAAGCTTTATGGAGTATTGGGTGGACTATAAACCTATACTAGCATATATATAATAAAAAAATTACTATTTTTTTTTTACACTGAACTGTATCTATACTAGCATATATATAAAAAAAAAATTACAATTTTTTTTTTTTGCACTGGGCTACAGCCCAGTGCACCCTCCATTTGCCTCCGCCCCTGATTAGAGGTAAGTCTCTACTTATAGAGTTTACAAAGAAAACAATTATAGAGTGTGTATAACGGTAAATTCTAAAGAAGGAAAAACCTAAAAAGTAAATTATATAATGAGCAGTACAATTATGAATAGCTGGCTCCGGCTCTTTGCTTAACATCCCCCTTCAAACTCAAGATATTTGAGAAAACATATTGAGTTTGGGTACTAGAAAGTTGAACCGAGCCAAGGGGTGCATCTTTGTAAAAAAATCTACAGTTTAAGCTTTTGAGGTAATGTATGGTAGGTGGATTATTCTTTTTGTAAAATGATCCCTGACAAAATGGCAGTTAACTTCAATATGTTTGGTGTGCACATGGAAGACATCATTATGAGCTATTTGATTAACACTTTTAGTGTCACAAAACAAAGGAGTAGACCACAAATGTTCAAAGTCCATGTCATGAAGAAGCCAGCGTAACCATATAATTGTTCTTTGGTTTCGGGCAGAAACCGAAACTTGAAGAGATCACCTCGCCGGCGGTTGTGACGGGATATGGAGCTCGCACGAGAGAGAAACACTTTAGGAAGCGGATGCGGAGTTGGTCGCAGCGCCAAACGCGAAATGGAGCTCACGCGAGAGAGACACTGTTAGTGATCGCAGGTGGTCGCAGCGCCGAGCGCGAGATGTAGCTCGCGCGAGAGAGGCGTTGTTAGTGATCGCAGGTGGTCGCAGTGCCGAACGCAACGCCGCTGCTGCTGTTCTTTTGGGATGTTCCGCTCTGGCTTTGGGACACGTAAAGTTTTGGCGGCGACAGAGTGGAATCGGTCTGCCGTGTATCAGAGGGAGGAGGACGGAAATGTTAACAGAACATTTAGAGCCAAAGATCTGATACCATGTTAGCAATAAAAAATGGTACAATTTTCGTGTCTTTATTCATTAGAGGTAAGTCTCTACTAATAAAGTTTACAAAGAAAACAAATATAGAATGTGTACAATAGTAAATTCTAAAGAAGGAAAAAACCTAAAAAGGAAATTATATAATGAGCAGTACAGCTATGAATAGCTGGCTCCAGCTCTTTGCTTAACAGTTACTTATTTCTATATTAGTCAATCAGTTTGCTTGGAGTGAGCCAGTTTCCTTGATAGTTTGTTAGGTCCAATACTGTTGTGATGAGGTAGGGCACTATTTCTAAATGTATGTGTAGAATTAAGAACTTTTAATTGTTTTTCTTTTCTCTTTGACAAGGAAGGCTTTTTCTTCTTCTTCTTTGGACTGTGGTTATGCACTTTTGAGAAACTGTGGTTCGATTTAACCAAATAAAGAGAATGCTGATTAGAGTAAAGGTTACGGGTTTACTTAGGAATGTAAGTTATAGTGCCATTATCATTACGGGAGTTGACCCATTCTAGTGTTGAATTGCGAGAATAGAGCATTCAACTGATTGAAGATCTACTTTTGTCCCCTAGAAAGAGATTGCATAAACTGAAATTACTTTGGACTATGATGCTAAGGTAATAAGGAGAAAATAACCCCTCTAAGAAACTGACCTTTTATTATTGGAATTTAGATGTCACTTTTCTTAATTTATTGTCTTAAAATAATAATAATAACAACTAGCAATTCAATAAGAACTAATCCTGGTAAATTGGATAGGAAACATTAAACAGACCAATCAGATTGAAACAAAATAGCTACTAAATTGCTATGACTTATTAAAATAACAAACGACTCGATCAGCTTTACAAAATAGCTACTAAAATGCTATCACATACTAAGAAGAAAAGACCTTGGGAGGACAAAATATATATCTGCAGCAACCATATTGTTTTCCAGGTGCATTCTAAATTTTAAATAATGTACGACGTACCGAGTGCATAATCTGAAATAAATTATCTACAAACCAAAAACAAGGAATTTGCAAAGCTCAAGAAGTATTTTTTTTACTGTTTCACTTTGTTTGTTCTCTCTCATCTTTGAAGCAGCATCTGCAGAAACAACAACAACAAAATGAGGACAAATTAAAATTTATAAAAGTCTCTAACCCTAACCCTAATCCTATGAAAGAAGGAAAGAAAGAAATATCTCCGTCGTATTCTTTGCTGAAAAAACGTCGTCCTCCTCTAACTGCAAAAACAACAACAACAAAAAGAGGACAAATTAAAATTTATAAAAGTCTCTAACCCTAACCCTAACCCTATAAAAGAAGGAAAGAAAGAAATACCTCCGTCGAATTCCTTGATGTAAAAACTTCGTCCTCCTCTTACTCGAGGCAACACACGAGGCAAAACAAGCTTAAGTTTATTTGCCAGCAACGAACTCGTCATTCTTCTTCTTCTTCTTCTTCTTCCTTTTTTAGCGGCTAGGTTATGAATGGAATGATTGTATCCGAAAACTCCCTTATTTATATTTAAGATATTTGAGTTGGACCAGGAGCTACACAAAGGCCCAGTTACAATTTTTTTGTAAGGATTTAAAAGTATATACACGAACTAAAAGTATATATATATATATATATATATATATATATATATATATATATGAAGTATATATACATTTAGTTTGTGAATTAAACGAGCAGTTCACTAATTATATGTTACTTATATATATATTTTTTTCTCCTTCCCCTCCTCTCTCCATTAAGAATTGTTTGATATTTTATATTTTGAAGGCTTCTAGTTTATATTTTGGGGACTTGTATCAGATTAGAAGGTATTATGTGATAGGGTGAGAATTATGTTTATTCGATTTAAATCGAACCGAAAGAGTTAAAACCGAACAACCGAAATTATAAAATCCAAAATTGAAACCGAATCCGAACCGAAATTGGCCAAAGCCAAAACCGTACCGAATAAGCTATTCGGTTTATTTGATTTGTTCGGTTGGACTATTGCTATTGTTAAATGGATCGGACCCAATGTTGAAACCATGGTTAAATTATAATTTAATACACACATTTGTTGTATTTCAAAGTTGTGTCCAAAGTTGTGCTTCAAAACATATGTATATAATTGTTGTTTTCAAAATAAACACGTTTTTAATCACAAAATATGCATAGACTTATGGTATTTACATAATTGCATAAATCTTATTCGGTTTTCGGTTTTGGACCGAAACTGAAATCCGAAACCGAATAAGAAATTGTAGTATTTTCAAAACCGAAACCGAAACCGAACCGAATTTTTTTCAAACCGAACCGAATCTCTTATTCGGTTCGGTTCGATTTTCGGTCCAAAACCTAATTAGATATCTCATGACTTAAACTCTCCAATTGGATATCTCATGACTTAAACTCTAAGCTGGTATAAAATCTAGGGTCTAAACTCTAATTAGCCCTAATATTAATGCGGTAGTCCCACAACATAGGCTGTCACATCATATGCTCAGCAAAATGTGATCAGATTTTGGTGTCCTCTAGCAATACTATAGCGAGTAGATATATGAGCTTCAGACAGCGACTCGTTTGATCTGACATGACCCTTGTGTTTTGTAGTTAGGTTGGATCCATGCTCTTTGGTCGATGAATCAAGTGGTTGTAACTTGATTCGTCTATGTTCGACAAAAACAAACTTGATTAGCCTACCGACACCGTAATGTTTACTATTTTTGCGGTGCAAAGTCAAATACACGTGGATTTACTAGTACGATATTCTAAATACCGAAAAAAATAAGAAACCTACGAAAACAAATATATATATATATATATATATATATTTATATATATATATATATATATATATATATATATATGTATATATATATGATTATTTACACTAACTACCCCTAAGTTTTGGACTTATTACACGGGGTACCCCTACTTTTAAACTAATTACACTGATCATCCCTCCCTTTAGAAAAAAAATAAAAAATAGGGGTAGTTAGTGTTATAACTTTTTATTTTTATCTTAAAGTAGGAATACTCTGTGTAATCTTCCATAATATAAAACGGCTTCAAAACGGCTCAAAAGTGAGCCGTCTAAGCCGTAAGTAAATACTCAACCAAATAATAATTAAATAATTATAATTTTTTTAACTACCCGTGTACGTGTTTTCGTTACGTAGAAATATCTTAAAATTATTATAATTACCTAAACATATATTCAAATATATATATATATATATATATATATATATATATATATATATATATATATATATATATATATATATATATATATATAACAAATCCAAATAAAAATATATCCAATATTCAAAATATATTTAAACTAATTTTTTAATATCTAAACATATATCCACAGTTTTACAAACAAATATATATAACAAATTTAAATTTAAATGTATTCAAATCAAGTATTAACTATTTTAATATAATTTAATTTTTTACAAATCTTAATTTACAAATATTTAAACTATTTTCAACAATATTACAAAAAAATATTTTACGTACAACGTACTTGAATTTACTAGTAACATAAAATATATAGATGGTCAATATAATTAGTTTAAAAATAGAAATACCTTGTATAATAAGATCAAAATTTAGAGATAGTTAGTGTATGCTTGTGTGACAAGAACACACAATTCATGTGAAGGTAATTTTGGATATAGCAAGTTAACATAGGGCCAAATTATCCAGCTAGAATAAGCTTTGTCACTTGGAAGAGCATTGTGTGTGTACTTGGTAATGGGTCCAATAACCCGATAACCCAATTAATGGGTCTTGGATCCATTCCAACAATAATTGGAGAGATGCAACAGTACCAATACCAACAGTAGATTGCATGATTGTGGACCAATTCCACTCCTTTCTTTTTCATGTTCATACGGGGATGCTTGTTGCACAAGAATCATATAAATATAAATAACAAAATAAGAATATAAGGACAAGAAACATAGTACTGTGAGTAATTTATTAAACGGACGGGTTTCTAGAATGCTAGTCCAATGAACACTCGAAAAATTGGAATTTGAGCAAACGGGACACCCGGAGTCTAACATATCATATATGTTACAGAAAAAAAAAATTTGGGCCGAAAAAAAACTTTACAGAAATAGACTGTGGAAGAAAAAGTTTGGGAAATTTGGAAATATAATATATTCAGCAAATCGGTCTTGCGGAATTCAAGCAAGTCCATATTCCACCAGACCATCTGGCAGAAATCAAGCAGTCCCTAACCCTTATAGCAGCCCGTCATCCAACCGTCGTGACCCAAGCCCACCGTCCAACTGTTGCCATCCAACTACCGCGACCCAAAAATTAAATGTCGTTTGAATTCAGCCAAACTGTCTGCCGCAAGTTCGACTAGCGGAAAGTATTTAGGCTTATCCTTAAACTCTCTTTCGGACAATAATTTTTTTTGTATATTTGAATGCATCAAGGGACTCTCAAGTTATGATTAGATTTAGGATTATATTCTTTATGTATCTCATATATGGATATATATTCATTCTCCTATATGGATACAGATTCATTCTCCTATACGGATATAATTTTGTTCTCTATCTATATATACATTCATAGTTATATAATTTTTTATAATTTAATCAATAAAATCAATATTGTTGATTGTATCATCCATTAATAAAATGAATATTGTTGATTTGTTACATGTTCTTTTACAGGTTTTACTACTGTAATTGGTATTGTAGCCACTTTAGCTGTAACAAAAGTTGCAGGAAATGAGACGTTTATTGCAAAATTTTGTTGTCGTAAATATACCATTTTAAAGTCACCCAACACTGAAATTGATGTGCGAGTGTCGTGCACCACCAACATTACAACAATAACACTTACGACCAACCAAACAACCCCAAAATAGAATAGAATAGAAGAGAAGAGAACAGAGGAGAGGTGGGTCATTGCGCCCTTGAAGATTTATGAATGAAGTAACATGTGGAGGACCATATTAGTAAAAGCAGAGAGCCTCTTTAAAATAGGTTGTTGATAAGGGCACTACATAGTTTACTTGGGACTAGCTCATTGAAAATTTTGTAAAAATTACAAGTTTGACACTCCTCAAAGTTATTCGGGGCTGTCCAGATTTATTTTTATAATCATGACTGTCAAAATTTTGACAGTCCTACCAATTGTTAGGACTGTCAAAATTTTGACAGTCCTAAAAATATATGTTAATTTTTTAGTACTGTTAAAATTTTGACAGTCCTAACAATTGGTAGGTCTGTCAAAATTTTGACAGTCCTAAATTTTATCTAACAGAGTACATTAGACACCAGATCTCCTGACAAAAGTTTTTGTGAATTAAAAACAATAATAAAAAATATATTATATATACCATGCAAAATACGTTACTCCTTTCAGTGCGAAATTCTATAGGACTTTCAAAATATTGAGGCGAAGGCGAAGCTTGACTGCGTCAGTTTGTTCCTATCCTACCTATGTTTTTCGATCGATCAAGGTCATACGTTATACTTTCCAAGCATTCCGCATGGTAGACATGACCACAAACTAAAACAACAGCTACTGATATATCATTTGTAGAAACTATCTTCTGGACGCTCCATGGAGATTTCTCCTTTAATAGCTTTGAACATATTCTGCAAATTTGGATATCAGTGGACTGGGGTGATGATCTTGAGAACTTGCTATTGATCGAGCCGAGGTTTTCACTATCGAACGACCATCGATCTCGATGGGAGGAGGCTGCTACGAGTTCGGAGAACGTTCTCATCGACCAGCCATCAGATGAACCCCCATGAGATCCTCCAATGGACATATCATTGCTGCATACGGAGAGCACAAAAGACTGCCTACTTTCGGGAGAGCAGCTGCCGCTCTCATTCAAAGATTTGAGAGACGGGATTCTGCTATCAGAGACCTGCCTTTTTCGATGAGCCTGGGTCAGATGGAAGAGAGCACGTCCTGTATGTTGAAGGACCTGCATCTTTGAACAACGAGGAAGTAGATGGAATAGAAATAGATGACTTTGTATATTTTTAGGACTGTCAAAATTTTGACAGTCCTACCAATTGGAAGGACTGTCAAAATTTTGACAGTCCTGATTATAAAAATAAATCAAGAGTGGACATTCCCGAGTAACTTTGAGGAGTGGCAAACTTGTAATTTTTACAAAATTTTCAATGGACTAACCCCAAGTAAACTATGTAGTGCCCTTATCAACAGCCTTAAAATATCATCATATTTTTCAGTTCAGAGCACAATTAAGCATGTCTATGAGAGGGGAGATTGGGGTACCTTTCATTGTTGGACAGCAAAATGCATGCAGTTGCTGTGAAGAAGAAGAAGAAGAAGAAGAAGAGGAGGAGGAGGAGGAGGAGGAGGGATGAATAGGAATAGCTTGCTTAATAAGTGTGATCAAGTAGTATAGTAGCTAGCTAGTAACATCATTTAGCACTGGTAGTGCCGTGTCTCTCTCTAACCATAGAAAGCACATTTTGATATAGATAGGTGCTAAATCTTGTGAATTACTTTAGATAAAAGGCGCAAAATAAATAAAACAAAAATTCAAGCAGCTATACACCACTTTTGAATATTGCAGCTAAATATTAACAACATTCCTGTTTGCAGAAAAGGTTGCACAAAAGCCACATTTAATTACACTTTATACACACCACCATCAAAGGTTACTGATATATGGAAGAAAAACTGGCAACTCATACATCATAAACTTAGCAACCTGTCCAGTAAAAAGACAGCATCATTCCTGTCACTAGTTTCCTAATAAAAATCTGAACAAATGCTGGAATTTTTTCCTTTACCCCAAGCAAAAATAAATGCTGAACTCAAAGACAATCCCCAGAAGTTTCATGTCTTTCTAAGCGAGGCCTTCGGTATCATCTCCAAGGATGGCAAGGGAGAACGGGGCAATGGCGATGTTGAAGGTGGGTGCACCCACCTTATCAATATGCTTCATCTCAAAATCACCTTCCTGCATAGATCGAAATTATAATGAAATATACATAATAAAAAAGATTATTCCTTAAGGAAAGAAAAGATCCGTCCTTTTTTCTAATAATGTATTGTATCTCGTTTTCGGATGAGCTCTCAAAGGTGGGTAAGATAAAGTTGGTAATTTAGTCCCACATCGGATAGGAGATGGGATCAAGAGGTATAGATAATTGAGATTGGTTCAGGCCTTAGATGAGAATTCCCTTTTAAGGCATATGGGCCCAGTCCAATATTGCACCTCATGGACCAACTCCGGTTCGGATCACACTGCATTCCCAACAACAAAATCCGAGGTCACGAAACTGGTTTGGACGACTCTAATTGATTCGAGACAAATTGTGTTGAACGTTCATGGACTATACAATTCAAGGTGGAGTAGGAGCATCAACTACACGAATTAGCTTCAAAGGTGGGTCTGGCGGACCCAAGGTGGAGCAAGACGTTGTGGTTGGCACACAATGGTGGTGTGGATGAACGTGTCATGTTAGGTTATGTGGTCGAACATGATCGAGATGACAATATGTTGGCTTTTCTGGGTGCTCGGCTAGTGGGAACGAGCAAAGTTAGCCGGGATGTGCTAAGGTTGGTGGAGATTGTTGGATTGTATCTCGTTTCCAGATGAGTCCTCAAAGGTGGGTGACACTGGAGTTGGTAATTTAGTCCCACATCGGGTAGGAGATTAGATCATAAGGTATAGATAATTGGGATTGATTCAGGCCTTATATGAAAATTCCCTTTTAAGACATGGTCCAGTCCAATATCGCATCTCATGGACCAACTCCAGTTCGGATCACACCGCGTTCCCAACATTATGTAGTGAGAGTCAAGTGACGAGTTTAATCATAGGATGGAGAAGAAAAAAAATTGATGACAATTTCGACGTTTTAAGAGTTGACTAGTGCAATGAAAGGGTAATGCATATTGAGGTTCGAGGCTTGTGCTAGTTGGTTTGCACAGCACTGTCAACACTGAATTGCTGATCTACTCCAAAAAACATTTCCAACTAGCTCAGACTGGTTAGTTGCTCTAAAATATTAGGTTATGATCAAGCTAGCAAAACAAAGCACATCAGAGTAGTGAATTTACAAGAGTTTAAAACTTACCATTCTACCATTCCGTGTTCTTAAAGGACATGCGGATGAATACTCAAACCCAGTCTTAGGATGAATAACAGGCTGTTCTCCTACGCCACCAACTCCCCTGCAAAGAATGGGCATACTTCAGTAAGAGAAAAGTTGAATATCTGCCTTTTTTCTACCAATATTTTACGAAAACCATAGATTTAAAGTGCAGGCCAACAAGTAAAAATATGGAAAACAGACCAAAAGTTCAGTTTTTCCATTGGCATCAATTATAATCCAATGTCTTCTGAGTAGTTGAACAGGACGCAAAGAATTATTAGGAGTAAAGTGCAAAAAAATTCTTCCGTAATTTGTCTCCTTAGCAAATTAAGACCCTCTAAATTTTTTGCTCGAAATAGTCTCTTCAGTTCATTTTCCGTTAATAAATACCGTTAAAAAAAACGAAAACCCTAAACTACCCTTCCCCTTCCCCTTCCCCTTCCCCACCCCCCTTCATCACAAAACCTCCCTCCCCCCCTAACCCGCCTCCTACTCCTCCCTCCTCCAGCTCCTCCCCGCATCGCCGGCCTCCTCCTCCTCCTCCCCGAGCACCTCCCCTCCACCCCGTGCCTCACCCCCCCCTCCTCCCCGAGAACCCACCGGGCCACCCCCTCTCCTCCCCTAGCCCGGCCACCCACGCCCCCTCTCCTCCCCCGAGCCCCCCCCCCCCCCCCCCCTCCCCGCGCCTCACCCCCTCTCCTTCCCGAGTCGCCGCCTCCACCGCCGAAGAAGGAGGGGGGGGGGGGGGGGGGGGGGGGGAGAGGATTAGGATTATGATTGGATTAGGGTTAGGGAGGGATATATTAGTCATTTTATGTCGAATTTGACGTCCGTTAATGGCAAAAAACAAAATTGGGTGCAAAATACACCAAATATAAAATGCGAGAATTTTTTAAATCCAGGGATCTTTAATTGCAAAAACACATATCTATGGAGGGATTTTTTGCACTTTACCCGAATTATTAGTGATCCAAATTCTGTAGGCGAAAAAATACTGCCCTTTTGATAGCTGACTCCGGCGCTCAATATATACACTTCTGACTTGCACCCGTATACCCTGACATATTAGGTAAAATGGATATTAGGTAACTGCAAGAGATAGCCATGATAATATTTAGTGGAATTTATCTTTGTCACTAGTTACAGTCTTCATAGAGGGTTCTACAAGACAACTCAATGCCTGGGACATGTGCATTATGTTGTTTATTGAAAGTTTGTTTTTCGTTTGTGTAGACTCCGGATAACCAAGAAAGAACATATAGCACAAAGGAGTATGGATGAAGAAACTTTTACTTATGAATACAAGTTCTAGCAAAACAATCAGCATTCACACTCAGGCCTGGTTCAGGATTGCTGCTGCTTATAAAAAAACAGCAGTAGGAGCAGCTTTTGAAAGCAGCCTCCCACATGCTTTCAGAAGTTGTTCCAAATTCAAAAAGTTTTTTAAAAGCATACACCGCTATAAAACCATCAAATGTACCTAAGGATCTCACAGAGTTCATATCTAAAATATAAAGCCAGCACTGCAGTATGAAGATATAATAAAATGCCAAAACTGTTGATATTTTTTCTGTTCTGAGATTTGGATATTCCATAAATGCAAGTTTATATCTCCTATTAACACTTGTGTCATGCGGTTATAAGGAAGAAGATTCAGTAGCCTAGGGGAAACAAGGCCAATATATTCAGCTACTCACTAGTCTTCACCAGTATTTGTCTTGGTACTTTGTGGTTCAGGTCAGGTTTCCCTATCCTTTCCAGACCCAAGTTGGCATCCTGACAGAAATTTCAGTCCAAAAATCTACGAAGTTATGATTTGTTTCAAAGGTTCTTTGTTGGGTAGTCTTACCTCGGATTAATACAAAATTAAACAACACTAACAATTATGTGAATTGGTTTCCAGAATATTCTGTAACTTATCCGGCAAATGTAGATATATTTTTCTCTCTAAAATGTCAATGCAATGATTACATCAAAGACCTGTAGTTGAAGGGGTATGGTAGGTCAAATTTGCTATGACTATTTCTTCCAATTCAGCACTATCCTTTACCAATATTTAGCAACATGAATTAGTTCTTGCACTTATGCTCAAAACAAATTTTCTAGAGATCTGAATCTGAAGGTGAATGGTCAAAATTAGATTCATATTCCAATCCTTTGTTTTGTTGGAGCGGCAACCTGAATATACAGGTATTGCGCCTTTTCAACAGATTAAGGAAATTAAAAAAAATGACAAATTATGCCTCACTTCGTGTCCACTAGTTATTGTTTTTTAATTAATTAATATTATTTGGATTGTACCTAAATTTGACCTTGTATAAAAAAAGGCATCAGTAAAATTGCATAAGGTATGTATAATTCTTTTAGAAACCACTATCATTAGGCTGAGCACAGCATTCTACTACATGAGCCAAATACAAGGGTGGATGACGAAAGCCAAAGGACAAAGATTGGAAGAAAGAGGCCAAATAGTTGATCAATAGTTTTCTTACCTCCGTGGACTTTAAAGGACCGTTATCCATGTCTGACATGTATCCACCAGACAATACTTACCAGAACATGTTAGACAGGGTCAGATCTTCTGTATGTTCTGAAGGGTCCCGGAAACTTGGTCAGACACATTTCGCTCGGGGAGAACTTGAGCAGATATTGTTTGGAGTATTGGGGGTTCAAACTGAGTTTGGAAAACATCTTGGTTTCATACTAAACTCCATGGGAGGGAGGTTTACAAGCTACATCTCACCAATCTCTCGCTTGGCTGTAGGAAATAAACCATACGTGAAGTTGTCGAGAAAATGCACCGGTAATAAACCATTCTGTCAACGTTAGCAATCTAATCCATACATGAATTGATCTACAACATATGTGTTGGAGTTTTGAATCCTCAAGAGATAGGATGAGGTTTCCTTGCTTCACGAATGATAGGGGTGTCTGTATTTGAAGACACAAGCAATCTCAAAAGCATTTTTTTTACTATCCCCTCAACACAAAGCTCATTAATTTGATAATACCACTCATAAGTCTGCAACATGGTCATCTATCTCTGCTTCATTAACTCATCAGTAGATAGATGGGAGGAAGCAGCCACAAGTAATCTTCCCAACCAGTCACATAAAACAAAATCTGCAACAACCTCGCAAGAGCAGGAGTATTTGGAGGGATCGAAGATGAATTGAAAGAAGACATAGGGAGGAGTAAAACAGTGTAGCATACTGGGTTGCGTCTGGGAGGTGAAAGCACACTTCAAGAATGTTGTATCCCGAGTAAAACAGTGTAGCAGACTGGGTTGCGTCTGGCATGCCAGCTTTGAAGCACATCCCAGGAAGGAGATACCACTTCTTAGGTTAACCTATTTACTACCTAGAAACCATACAGATATATATCTTAAGATCGCGATTACTTGCAATTACAGTCACCCCCACACAGCGTAATTAACTGGCTCCCAGTTTATACCTCTATCCTACTTTTTAAGAATGTTGTATCCCGACTTTGTATTGTGTCCATATCTGAATCTCTGTCCGGCCTCGGAGCAACCTAGTTTCTCATGGATGCAGTCTACCAGGTCAAACAAGGTAGATGTTAGTCATAAATTTGGGTTGGACTCAATTGTTGTACCATTGTTATATTTAATATCTCATATATAAACAACTCTACCCAAATTACCCAACATAAAGTATATAAACGAACTATATATATATATATATATATATATATATATATATATATATATATATATATATATATACACTAACTACTCCTAAGTTTTGGACTTATTACACGAGGTACCCCTACTTTTAAACTAATTACACTGACCACCCCTCCCTTTAGAAAAATAAAATAAAAATAGGGGTAGTTAGTGTTATAACTTTTCATTTTTATCTTAAAGTAGGGGTACCCCGTGTAATCTTCCATAATATAAAACGGCTTCAAGACGGCTTAAAATTGAGCCGTCTAAGCCGTAAGTAAATACTCAACCAAATAATAATAATAAAAATACAACAAATATGTGTATAAAATTATAATTTAACCATGGTTTCAACATTGGGTCCGATCCATTTAACAATAGCAATAGTCCAACCGAATAAATCAAATAAACCGAATAGCTTATTCGGTACGGTTTCGGTTTTGGCCAATTTCGATTCGGATTCGGTTTCGATTTTGGATTTTTAGAATTTTGGTTTGTTCGGTTTTAACTATTTTGTTTCGATTTAAATCGAATAAATAGAATTCTCACCCCTATCACAGAGTATCTTTTAATCCGATACAAGTCCCCAAAATATAAACTAAAAGCCTTCAAAATATAAAATATCAAACAATTCTTAATGGAGAGAGGAGGGGAAGGAGAAACACTATATATAAAAGTAACAGATAATTAGTGAACTGCTCGTTTAATTCACGAACTATATATATATATATATATATATATATAGTTCGTGTATATACTTTTAAATCCTTACAAAAAAATTGTAACTGGGCCTTTGTGTAGCTCCTGGTCCAGCTCAAATATCTCAAATATAAATAAGTGAGTTTCCGGATACAATCATTCCATTCGTAACCTAGCCGCTAAAAAAGGGAAGAAGAAGAAGAAGAATGGCGAGTTCGTTGCTGGCAAATAAACTTAAGCTTGTTTTGCCTCGTGTGTTGCCTCGAGTAAGAGGAGGACGAAGTTTTTACAACAAGGAATTCGACGGAGGTATTTCTTTCTTTCCTTCTTTCATAGGGTTAGGGTTAGGGTTAGAGACTTTTATAAATTTTAATTTTTCATCTTTTTGTTGTTTTTGTTTTTGCAGTTAGGGGACGACGACGTTTTTCCATACCCAAGTTGGCATCCTGACAGAAATTTCAGTCCAAAAATCTACGAAGTTATGATTTGTTTCAAAGGTTCTTTGTTGGGTAATCTTACCTCGGATTAATACAAAATTAAACAACACTAACAATTATGTGAATTGGTTTCCAGAATATTCTGTAACTTATCCGGCAAATGTAGATATATTTTTTCTCTAAAATGTCAATGCAATGATTACATCAAAAACCTGTAGTTGAAGGGGTATGGTAGGTCAAATTTGCTATGACTATTTCTTCCAATTCAGCACTATCCTTTACCAATATTTAGCAACATGAATTATTTCTTGCACTTATGCTCAATTTTTTTTTTTTCTAGAGATCTGAATCTGAAGGTGAATGGTCAAAATTAGATTCATATTCCAATCCTTTGTTTTGGTGGAGAGGTAACCTGAATATACAGGTATTGCGCCTTTTAAACAGATTAAGGAAATTAAAAATGATGACAAATTATGCCTCACTTCGTGTCCACTAGTTATTTTTTTTAATTAATTAATATTATTTGGATTGTACCTAAATTTGACCTTGTACAAAAAAAGGCATCAGTAAAATTGCATAAGGTATGTATAATTCTTTTAGAAACCACTATCATTAGGCTAAGCACAGCATTCTACTACATGAGCCAAATACAAGGGTGGATGACGAAAGCCAAAGGACAAAGATTGGAAGAAAGAGGCCAAATAGTTTATCAATAGTTTTCTTACCTCCGTGGACTTTAAAGGACCGTTATCCATGTCTGACATGTATCCACCAGACAATACTTACCAGAACATGTTATACAGGGTCAGATCTTCTGTATGTTCTGAAGGGTCCCAGAAACTTGGTCAGACACATTTCGCTCGGGGAGAACTTGAGCAGATATTGTTTGGAGTATTGGGGATTCAAACGGAGTTTGGTCTAAAACATGTTGGTTTCATACTAAACTCCATGGGAGGGAGGTTTACAAGCTACATCTCACCAATCTCTCGCTTGGCTGTAGGAAATAAACCATACATGAAGTTGTCGAGAAAATGCACCGTTAATAAACCATTCTGCCAACGTTAGCAATCTAATCCATACATGAATTGATCTACAACATATGTGTTGGAGTTTTGAATCCTCAAGAGATAGGATGAGGTTTCCTTGCTTCACGAATGATAGGGGTGTCTGTATTTGAAGACACAAGCAATCTCAAAAGCATTTTTTTACTACCCCCTCAACACAAAGCTCATTAATTTAATAATACCACTCATAAGTCTGCAACATGGTCATCTATCTCTGCTTCATTAACTCATCAGTAGATAGATGGGAGGAAGCAGCCACAAGTAATCTTCCCAACCAGTCACATAAAACAAAATCTGCAACAACCTCGCAAGAGCAGGAGTATTTGGAGGGATCGAAGATGAATTGAAAGAAGACGTAGGGAGGAGTAAAACAGTGTAGCAGACTGGGTTGCGTCTGGGAGGTGAAAGCACACTTCAAGAATGTTGTATCCCGAGTAAAACAGTGTAGCAGACTGGGTTGCGTCTGGCATGCCAGCTTTGAAGCAATTACAGTCACCCCCACACAGCGTAATTAACCTATTTACTACCTAGAAACCATACAGATATATATCTTAAGATCGCGATTACTTGCAATTACAGTCACCTCTATCCTACTTTTTAAGAATGTTGTATCCCGAATTTGTATTGTGTCCATATCTGAATCTCTGTCCGGCCTCGGAGCAACCTAGTTTCTCATGGATGCAGTCTACTTTATGTTGGGTAATTTGGGTAGAGTTGTTTATATATGAGATATTAAATATAACAATGGTACAACAATTGAGTCCAACCCAAATTTATGGTGTTAAAATCCCATCCACTACACCAAAACTCTAGAGCGTTGCTGACGGATGAGAGTTATATATCGAAGACCATTTTATGGGTTGACAGATGGATTCACGCCAAGGAGACTGAACTTGGGTAGCTCTCCTACCATGATCAAGTTCCTAGATACACTACAAAATTCTGGAGTGTTGGAGGGGGATGACTGATGAGTGTTATATATTTATATTATTCAACATATGGTGGATCCTTTATCTTATTCTGGTTCAAGATAAACTTATAATATGCCAGAGATCACTTTGGGGGAGCCAACCCATTATATACATAAACATTAAGGAATAGGGAGGCAGAATGAGAGAACTCATAAAAGGAGGTAAAGAGTACAGCTTATGTAATGTTTGTGTTTGTATGTATTACAAGGGATTCAAGTTGTAATTCTATATGGCAACATAAAATTAAGGGTTTTTAAGGTTACAAAGCAAGGAGCTATTGCAATACCCAACCTAATCCAGAAGATATTTAAAAATAAGATAGTTCTATTGTTTCTTCTTCTTCCTGTTCTTCTCTTTCTTTCAAATTATGACTAACATCTACCTTGTTTGACCTGGTAGAAATCCATAAAAAAAGTGGATAATTTTGTCACCATCTAAGGTGAGTATCCATCTTTGTGATGCTTTCAAGATGCTTTTAGGGAACAATTATGAACATTGTAAATGCAAAATTATATGTGTCTAAACTGTGTTTCTATCTTCAAAAAGAAACTCACATAAAACCGAAAAGATACAATGTATTCATAAATCTCCAAACTTCTACTTTAATAAACATGCACAGGAACAGCTACAAGAAAAGAAAAAGGAAAAAAAGAGAGGAGAAATGTGATTACCTCAAACCTCTGCTCTTCAATCGCTTTCTTCATCAAACTACGGAGATGCAACATCGGCTCCTTTGCCTCAAAGGATCTGAAGTTATCCCTTATTCTAGCAGCCTCTTTGTAGTCCTAACAGAACATACAACTGAGTAATTCATCTAGTTATGGTTAAAAAATTTAGAGAACCTGATTTTTTATCTAATAGGATAACCAGAGTGATTCAATCAAATAGCAGTTAGAAGTTAGAACAAACCAACAACGTTAATTTCTTTCTTTTTATTACTCAATTATATTGCACAATTTCAAACCTACATGTCTGCCTATCCATGTTGCGGAATACATCCCCAAATACGAAGAAGGACACAATATGGATACGGGATGTGGCCATTTTCAAATAGGTATAGCATAATCATTTGTGTTGCACGAATCTATGTTACCCGAACTCGGGTACGGGTGTCAGGTACGGGTACATATCCAAGAGTCGGATACTTCAAACTCATAATTGAAGGACACAATGACTCGGCTAAAAAGGATCCAAATTTTGGATATGGGTATGAGGATATGACTATTAAAATAAATATATTTGAACATTGTTTCATAAAAATACACATCATGTAATTAAATTTGCATGACTTTGTAAAAAAAACATGTAATTAAATTTGTACGGTTTCATAAAAAGACAATCTCTACTCAAATTTGCATGATTTCATAAAAAAAATACAGTTGTAATTAAGTTTGCATGATTTCATATATTTATATTTATAATTAAATTTGCATGATTTCATAAAAAGACATTATGTAATAAAACTTGTAAGATTTCATAACTTTTTTACTAGTCTACTATATTAAAATAAACCATCTACTTCACTACCACATTAAAATAAACTATCTACTTCACTATCACATGAAAATAAACTATCTACTTCACTATCAGTCTTCCGATTATCACCATGAATGATCCGATTGGCACCATGGAGGATCGGATACGGATTTCATACACATACTCATGTCCTATCGGATGGACACGGGTACATCTCCCTAAAGTAGAGAGTCCGGATAATATAGGCACGAATACAGACACATATACGGGTACAAATACGATGAGCTTATACACACCATTTTCCATGTTTGTGTAACATAGCGTCCTATTTTCCTAATTTCTCCACCCATACCTCTCTTCTAGGTATCCACTCGCAAATCGCAATACTAAGAAAGCCAAAAATTAAGAAAAGAAATAACATCTCTTGTGCATGTTTTTTTTATCATACACGGTCATCAAATTGTGAATGTGTCCATAGATAATTGCATATGTGCCACATACAAACATAATGGCTTACTCTAAGAGCATCATTAGTAGATGGAGCTCAAAAATGCATCTTGAGTAGAGTTGTCAAGTGTGTCGGGCCTCACAAGCCCATGCAATATAGTGGACCGGGCCGGGCCTGAGAATAAAAATCTGAGCCCAGACCGGCACATGACCCACGGCAAGATGGGCTTCGGGTCGGGCCGGGCCGGGCTTGGACCATCATAAAAAAAACTACTTAGAGTAGTCACAAATTTCGACTATCTATTGCCCAACCTAATTAGTAAGGCATTACAAAGAAGCAAAGCCAACAAGAGTATAATAGAAGAGAGCATACTAAACACACTAATCATCTATCTACAACACCACCTAATTAGTCACAATTTTCGACTATCTGCTGTTGCTATCAGTACTGGTCATAAAACAACCTACTGAACAAATGTATATATAGGTACTTTAGCATATGAAGATGAACTTTGGGTGTTTTTAACTATAGTGAAATTCTAGATGTTGTAAAACTTGGTATATTTTTGTAACTCCCTAATTCTGAGAGGGGTATTTTTGTCATTTAATAATATTGGATAATTATATTAGTAATAATATTTATCATTATTGTTATTAGTATTATTTATTATTTATTGTATTTTAGAGGGCCTTTGTATTAGCTAGTTAGTTTGGACTAGTGCATGGACCTAGTTAGCACCAACATGTAGGCCCATGACCCAATCGGTTAGTCATGACATTGTTAGTAGACTAGACTGTTTATTAGACTTGGTGTTAGTGGACCCAATTAGACTTGTCATGAGCCGTGGACCCAATCTCATCTTGTATTACTTGTGTAGAACATGGAAATAATACTTGGTTTGTAGTTGGTTCTTCGCACTACCCCTTTAGATTCGTGCTAGCATAAAGACTTATGTTCTAAAGTAGACTATGTCGCATGTTCCTTATAGTGCTTATGTTTTATATTGTTTCAATGCTTGTCTCGTAGAATCGTGCCACGACTTACAACACGACATGGAACATGATTCACCTAGTTTCGTCGGAAGACTATCAAATGGTCGTTCCGTGCAAGTCTGAACCTAAAAGTATTTGGGACCGTTAGGTCGCCAAGGCAGTTCCCGAACTAGGGGACTGCAGCATGACAAGTTAAACAAGAGATATGATCAAGACAGCTTTGGGAGTAATACTCGTTCAGGACTGAATTAGACGGCTCGGGGAGTCGATAAGCTTGTGAACAATTCTTAATGGAGAGAGGAGGGGAAGGAGAAACACTATATATAAAAGTAACACATAATTAGTGAATTGCTCGTTTAATTCACGAACTAAATGTATATATACTTCAAATGTATATATATATATATATATATATATATATATATATATATATATATATATATATATATATAGTTCGTGTATATACTTTTAAATCCTTACAAAAAATTTGTAACTGGGCCTTTGTGTAGCTATTGGTCCAGCTCAAATATCTCAAATATAAATAAGGGAGTTTCCGGATACAATCATTCAATTCGTAACCTAGTCGCTAAAAAGGTAAGAAGAAGAAGAAGAATGGCGAATTCGTTGCTGGCAAATAAACTTAAGCTTGTTTTGTCTCGTGTGTTGCCTCGAGTAAAAGAAGGACGAAGTTTTTACAGCAAGAAATTCGACGGAGGTATTTCTTTCTTTCCTTCTTTCATAGGGTTAGAATTAGGGTTAGAGACTTTTATAAATTTTAATTTTTCCTTATTTTGTTGTTGTTTATTTCAGATTACGCACTCAGTGCGTCGTACATTATTTAAAATTTAGAATGCACCTGGAAAGCAATATGGTTGCTACAGATATTTATTATGTCCTCCCAGAGCCTTTTCTTCTTAGTATGTGATAGCATTTTAGTAGCTATTTTGTAAAGCAGTCTGTTCGAGTCGTTTGTTATTTTAATAAGTCATAGCAATTTAGTAGCTACTTTGTTTCAATCTGATTGTTCTGTTTAGTGTTTCCTATCCTAGCGACCAAGATTAGTTATTATTGAACTGCTAGTTGAGCATTCAACTGATTGAGGATCTACTTCTGTCCTCTAGAAAGAGATTGCAAAAACCGAAATTACTTTGGACCTATGATGCTAAGTTAATAAGGAGAAAACAACCTCTCTAAGAAACTGACCTTTTATTATTGGAATTCAGATGTAGCTTTTCTTAATTTCTTGTCTTAAAAAAATAGTAATAACAACTAGCAGTTCAATAATAACTAATCATGGTCACTAGGATAGAAACACTAAACAGAACAATCAGATTGAAATAAAATAGCTACTAAATTGGTATGACTTATTAAAATAACAAACGACTCGAACAGACTACTTTACAAAATAGCTAGTAAAATGCTATCACATACTAAGAAGAAAAGATCCTGGGAGGACAGAATACATATCTGCAGCAACCATATTGCTTTCCAAGGACATTCTAAATAATGTACGACGCACCGAGTGCATAATCTGAAGAAATAAATTATCTACAAACCATAAACAAAGAATTTGCAAAGCTCTAGAAGTTTTTTTTTACTGTTTCACTTTGTTTGTTCTCTCTCATCTTTGAAGCAGCATCTACAGAAACAACAACAAAATAAGTACAAATTAAAATTTATAAAAGTCTCTAACCCTAAAAGAAGAAAAGAAAGAATACCTCCGTCTGTAAAAACTTCGGGTAGATAGATTACGAATGAAATGATTGTATCCAGCTCAAATATCTCAAAAGGGAGTTTCCGGATACAATCATTCCATTCGTTATGGCAAATAAACTTAAGTTTGTTTTGGCTCGTGTGTTGCCTCAAGTAAGAAGAGGACGAAGTTTTTACCGACAGAGGTACTCTTCCTTTTTTTCTTTCATATTAGGATTAGGGTTAGAGACTTTTATAAATTTTAATTTGTCCTCATTTTGTTGTTGTTTTTGTACATGCTGATTCAAAGATTAGAGAAAACAAACAAAGTGAAACAGCAAAAAAAAACTTCTTGAGCTTTGCAAATTCTTCAGGTTCGAGACTTTTATAAATTTTAATTTGTCCTCATTTTGTTGTTGTTTTTTCAGTTAGAGGAAGAAGACGTTTTCCCAGAGAGGCTGGAGCAACTGCGGCAGCAACAACAGTTTTTACAACAACAGCAGTATTATGAGCAGCAGTAGCAGCGGATGTGAGGGGGAATAATGGTGGTGATGGACGGTGAAGCTGATGGTGGTGGTTGTTGTGATGGTCATGATTGTGGGTGGTGATGGAGGAGGCAGCAGCAGTAGCTGCTCGAAGCACATCAGAAGAGGTCGGGATCAGCAGTAGTAGTTGTAGTGGCGGCGGCTGTAGCAGGTGGTGGAGGTTGCTTGTGAAGGTGATGGAGGTGGTGGTGAAGGGAGTAGATGGAGGAGAAGTTGGTGGTGGCTGTCGTGGAGGTGATTGTGATGGTGGTCGGCTGAAATGGAGGATGGAGGAGGTCGGGTTGCAATGGGGAGAAGGAGAAGAGAAGGAAGGTGATGATGGTAATGGTGGTGGTGGTCGAAATGTGTTGAGGAAGGGGGAGAGAGATGGGATGGTGGTGGTGGTGTTGGCTTATGGCGGTGGTGATGGTGATGAAGCTGGCTGATGGTGGTGGTAATGGTGGTGGTGATGTTGGCTGATGGTGGTGATGATGTTTTCGGGTTGGGGGAGAGGAGGAGAATGGTGATGGTGACGGTGGGGGTTTTATGAAGGAGGAGAGGGAGGAGGTGTAAGGAAAATGAGAGAGAGAGGTGATGTATTTAATGAAGAGGGAGGGAGGGCATTGGAACTAGGGCCGGCTAGTTCCCAAGGAGAGAGTGGTTTGTCATGAACAAAGTGGGTGGTGAGGATGAGATGAAATTTGAATGAAGGGTGGAGATTTAAAGTATGTTGAATAGTTTCATGCAAGGAGGAGGGAGAGCACATGTGACCGGTCAAGCATGACAAGGTGAATTTTTTTTCATTTGCTCCAGTCAATAGAAAGTGGACACATGGCTAGATATTTGCACAAAAGTTCCCAATAGTTTATGACTTGCACAAAAAGAAAAAAGTGGATTGGATGTAGAAAAATGTCATGTTTGGTGTGATGTAGAGAAAAAAATTGGTGTGTTATTTTGTATGAGCCATGAGCATGATTGTTACATGAGATGACATGGACACGACAACATGAGCACAAGATCGATTTTGGTGTCTTAGTATATTTTGTAGTGTATGTGTAGCGTCTGATACATGTCCAGGAAACATGCGACTCGGACACGACAGACTGGTTCTCAGGGTATCAATGCTTCCTAGATGATATGTAAAGTGATTGCTTTGGTCCTATTATGCGGTTCTTCATGTTGGTTGGGTTTTTTTTCTTTACCTTTTCCTCGTGAATTAGGCAAATGTACAAGTAAATAGGAAAAAAAAAAAAAAACCAAGGAACTCGGTAGAAGTTGGGTTCCTCTTATCGGGTGAAATGATGATAGTATGGAATATGATAAGAAAATGACTTGAAAAGAAGGATTTTTTTCTCATTGCGATACTTCCATTTCTTTCAGTTCAAAATATGACGAACAAATTGATGACATCCTATGGACAAAGGACACAAATAGGGCACAATATGTACAGAACACTGTTTTCAGTGTGGCCTTGTGTTATTGGGAGTGTTCATGTCATGCATGACACATTTCTGATACGGACACTCAGACACGTATACGACACGGAACACCCGTGCTCCCTAGGTAAAATCATGTTAACAATTGTGACTTCTCCAAAGGTTTTGTTGAAGAATAAACATAATAATTAATTTTAATTAATTTATTCTTCAACAGGTTTCAACTTTTGATAGTGTTATTTCTCTGGCTTATGCTTGTATTCTATGTTTACCTACCTATCATATTGTTCTTTATGACTTTGAAACTATATCCTGGTAATGTTTTTTTAGTACTTTTTTTCCTTAACGGGTTTACTTCATTTTACATGGCTCTGTTTTAAGATTTCTAACCCTTTGTAGGTGTCATATTTAAGTTGATTTTTTGGTTAACATATAATTTTTGATTCAACTTAAGATAGACATTATAGCATCATCATTGTCAATGAACTGTTTAATTTCTATAAAATTGTTCTCAATTGCAATTCTGCAGATACCTGCAGACTCACATAACCCAAAGCATAGATAAAAATGGCAACATTGCACGATCCAGGAGGCTATACAAGCGAGACTGTGTAGAATTCTTGGACGGAGATGACGATGATGCTGATAAAGCATACAAGTTCCAGATTCTGTTGCCAGATTGCACGACCACACGTTTAACATTGCACGATCCAGGAAACTGCTCTTGCTGACTTGATCGTAAGTTTGAAAGGTCATGCTTGAAAAGTGTCTTTTTCTTATTGTTATTGTTTAAATTCCCTATGTTCAGTTTTTCCATCTCTTGATAGCTTTCATATTACCTCATGGCTAACTAGGACAATTCATTGCAAGCTGGGTGGTCTAATGGTCCAGCTGAGAGGAGGCTGATCAAGTAAGCGTATTAGTACAAAATATATGTATTTCTTAATTGTAATATTGTTCCCTTTTGTAAATATTTATATTTATTATACCTATTTTTTACTCCTTTCGTTTGATATAGTTTTTCTCTTCATCCCTGTCGTGTGTAGCAGTTTCTTATAATAGCCTCTTATTTTCTATTCTTGATTGCAACACAGAGGGACAGTGGATATCACATAATATTCTGATGTTAGTATACTGGATCTTTATGATATGATTTTAAGGAAAAGCAGTGAACTTATTATACTATGGATAAGATTAAAGAGAAAAATATTTTAAATAAAATTTACTAGAGACTTCTATGCTGGACGAGATTAGGCTTGTTAGCTCCATAAGGGCCATGCCTCTGTAACATTGAGAATAAACTAGGGAAATGCTTAGATGAGTAGGAAAGAAGAAAAAGAATGTTATAGTTAACCCTGAGTCCAAGGCAACAATTCAAGTCAAAGATGCAGATTGAATCACACTATCACAGTCCCACCAATGGTCGTTATTGTGGAAAAATATAAATTACTGCTCATTACTCATATTAGGTAAAATTTAATATTAGTTCGGTGGAGAAGGTTGCCTATGTTTTTAATCTTAATTTGGAGTACTGAATAATAGGTGTAGTAATTTGTAGTTCCAATTTCCATGTTAGATTGTAATTTTTGAATTTTGAATACCTTGTAAGCAGATCTTCCATTTTGTTTCATTGGCTTATAGTTATGTGCCTTATTGCTCATCTTCCACCTACTTTATTGAAATATTTTCATTATTTTCTAGTGTTAGATCTGCTTACAAGGGATTTTTTTTAAGAAGCACATATGTTGCTCACAAAACATTGTTTTACGAGGCACAATTTAGTCAAGTGAGCTTGCTTTGGTGAGGATTTAGTACTATTATTCCTGTAACATATTACTAAAAATGATTGAAGTAGAAAATTAAAAACTATGAGATTGTGTAGCCACTGCTTGATCAAGTAGGCTTTTGTTTGCCAATATTATTTGTGTTGCAGGTTCATAAAAACTGTTTTACGAACTTATTAGTCACAACATTCTCAGTCATTGATCTTCTCAGGATGATGCAGCCTCATTAGGGACCAATAAGGCTACAAGAATTTGAAGCTCATTCAGTTTCAAATTCATTTGTCCTCGATCGACTTTACTCCTTAGATTTGATTTGATAGATGATTCATGATTTGATCTTATCTCATAAAGTTAGCAAACTTGGCTTGCAGCATTTGACCACCCCCTTGTGTAACTTTATGTGAGATTTTGTTGAAGGCTGATCCAATATTTCATGCTCTATGAATTACTATGCCATTTATTTATTTTGTCAAAAGCTTCGAACTGAAAGATTAACGTTAAGGAATGGTAAGGACATATTGTCACGACCCGCACCCGGAAGTTCGGGCACGAGTGCGTGGGTACGTCCAGCCTACGCCGCAGAGTCGGCGGTAGTACGCTGTCTAGGTCAATCCATCTAACTAGTCTAACTCATTCACAATTTAACATAGGCAAGATAAAATGAGAATAGAAACTTAAATTATGCAACTGGAATGAATGTGACAACAATTCAAATGTTTAATACAGGAATTTCTAATGAAATCGGGGACAAACCCGATAAATAAGATAAGAACAGAAATAAAAGATAGCTACTAAAAACTACTCAGCAGCAGGGGTCTCCTGGGTGGGTTCTGGCTCCTCATAGGTATCATCTGTACCCTCATAAGGACCATAATAAGTAGGGACAAGATCCTCATCGTCGCCTAAAATCAACAGATCCAGTCAGGAAAGGAGCGAAGTACACAGTGCACAGCAAGGTTAAACTAAATATTTATGACAATTAAATATTGAATATCATGTTAAGGAAATTGCATAAAAGATTGTCAATATCTCAGAGTCACAACTATAAACAGGAATATGAGAAAACAGAAGTAAATGAGCAGAGTGAAACTATCACAGTCAGCAAGAAAGATAACATGACTAGAAACTATCTGTATGAAACTTGTGTTTGTTTAGAATACTTAGTTGGCATGCAGGGGTTTATAAGGCTAATCCGGCCGTCATAAACGGCTATTATTCACGAATAATCGAGATCCGGCTGATGGACAGTCGTGTACCAACAGCTATTATTCACGACAAGGGGAAGGGTAAACTACATGCCTTTCAGTATTCTCCCACCCGACATGAGAAACAAGACATGAATTCCAAATATTCAAGACATGAAATATAGTATTCTAACACTACGTGTAATCAGCAAGAGTACTAGTAGAGCAGGGAATTTAATTATCACAATATAAAGATCAACTTGAAGTGCAGGTACTTGCCTGTTGTTTGGATCTGTTTAACTTGGTTCTTGGGAGAAATTTCCACAGATGAGTCCAAAAGCTGAAACAGACATTACCATCATGCTCAGAAGATGTCAAATAGCTAGAAACGTCTATCCTTGGGTCCAATTTGGAGACAAGGGCAAAAACGGCAGTTTCGGGTCAAAACGGGGTCCGCCGTTGGGCCCGCTTTGCACCGAAAAATGTGTCCGGGTCAAAGGTCTCCAAATTCACCAAACTTAGTGTCAACAGGTCAGGAACGCTGATACGAACCCAACGGAACTTCCAGATTTGGATTCCGATGAGCCGAACACAAAATCGCCCGTCGAGCGGGGCCTGTGGGGCCCACGACACGCGATTTCGTCAACGTTCTCAGAATCGGACCAAACTTGACCCACAGGACCAGCGTATCGCTACGAGTCCGATGGCGCAAGTTTCGTCTCGATCCGACGAGTGTACACGAAATTAGGGTGAATTGCCGAAAAGGCGGATACGGGGCGATGTCCGCGGATACGCGTTGATTCCGGTGTGTACGCACACCCGAATCAGCTTCCACGAAGACTCACACGTCCGTATCGACGGTGCGTACGTATCTGCGAAGACCGCACGCGACCAAGTCGTCCCGTTTGGCGGGACGTACTCGGTTCCGGGGTGAAACAGGGTCTGGTTTTTCCTGTTTTTGGATCGCGGTGTGCGATCACCACAGGACGCGATGCCCCGAACAGTTTGTCCGGACACCGAGAGGGTCATACAGGCTTCACAACGCAATTTGCGGAATTGAAATCCGAGCTACGAGCGAAAAGTTACACGTACCTGAAGGGGACCCGAAAAACCGGGGAAAAACCGTGTCCGTGTCGTGTCCGACACGACACGAGGAATTTGGGGATTTAGGGTTTCGTCGGGAATCGGCCGTGGACGGCGGAGGGCGGCTGCTGGGCGGCCGGCGAGGGCGGGGGACTGGTCGCCGGAGCGTGGCGGAGCTTCTGGCGGTCGGCGGCGGAGTAGGGTGGCCGGCAGCGGCGGCTGCGGCTGCTGCTGCGGTTGCTGGCGTCGGGGACGGCGGAGCGGGGCGCCGGAGGAGGAGCGGAGGAGAGGGGAGAAGGAGCTGGGCGGCGCCGCGGCGAGGCGAGGAGGTCGGCGGGGAGCTTTGAGGCGGCAGCGGCGGAGTAGGGTGGCCGGGGAGTTTGGGTGAGGCGAGGGTGGTGGAGGAGACGGAGGCGGAGGAGGGCGAGGCGGTTAGGGGAGCCGGCCAAGGCGGAGCGGGGGCGACGTGGGCGCGGGGAGCGCGGCGAGCGGGGCGCGGGACGTGCGGCGCTGCGCGCGGCGGCCGGCGCTGAACGCGGGCGGTTAGGGCTGGGTCGCTGCGGGCTGGCGGGTGGCGGGTGGCGGGTTGGCGGGTGGCGGGTTGGCCAACCCGACCCGACCCGAAAGGGCGGCTGGGCTGGGCTGGGCTTCGGCCCACCGGGCCGGGCCGGCCCAGAAGAAAATAAAATAAAAATATAATATAATATAAATAATAATAATAATATAATAATAATAATAATAAAAACAGTTAATTTAATTAATTAATTAGAAAATTGTTTTTAGGCTTTTAAAAATAGGTCTGAGGCCCAGAAAAATCCAGAAAAATTTCCCTAAGTCCAATTTTTCATTTTACACCCAAAAATGTTATTTTCATGACATTTTGATATTATTTATTACCAATTAAAAATTATTTATTAATTGAAAACCCTGACTTTAATTACAGAAAATTCCCAGAAAATTCCAGAAAATTGGGAAAAATCCAAGATTTAATAATTTGAAAATTTGGGGGTTTACACATATAATATGACCAACTATCTGAAGATGTATGAAGACATACTACGTTAAGGAATGTCTTTTGGAACAATGTAATTTATGATTTTCTGTTTTAGGTAAATGGCATTGAATTAGCTGAAATTGAAGGCGGAGAGGTTGCAGTCACCAACATGCATTCTTGTGGCGGGCCTGATTTTGTTATACAATTGCACTTTGTTCTTAGCAATGGAGATCAATCTTCTAAAGGTACGGGTGTGTGTCAAATGCTTCTGCAGTGAAATTAATCTTGGAGTTAAGTGTAGCATTTACTTACAAGCGAATGCATGTTTAAAATGTGTTTACTTTTCGATTGTTGAGGTATGCTCTTTCTAAGCTTTTGTGTATTGTTTTATATGATTACATGAATTGTATTGTCATTTCAAGAAAAGAGAGCATTGATAGAATTTTGGAAAAGCTAGAGCAAGACGGACACCGAAATAAAAGGAGGAGGAGACTAGGTCGTTTGCTCCCAGATGCTAAATGGGTGAGTTGCTTTGTCCCATCATTTATTTCAAGAGTTACCTGATGCTTTTGATGTGATCTTTGGCATGATAGTTATATAATTCTGCACAACAATGCTTTGTATCTTTTTTTTATGTTTTTGCGATTATTTATTCAGAAAATTTACTGTATCGATAAAAAAATTATAATAATTAAATACAGCGATAGAAGTTTAATAAATTTATAAATGACGATAGAAATCGCCAGTCGGGTTGGCGAAAATTCGACCTGTATAAAAACAATCTGTTGGCGAAAATAGTAAAAAGTTGGTTTTTTTTTGTTTTTTTTAGGGTTTATTTGTTTTGGTTTTTTTTTTTTTTGGTTTTTTTTCTTTGTGATTTTTTTGTTTGGTTTATTTTATAGGTATGTTAATAGTACTCACTCTGTCATAGTTACTGATATGTTAATAGTAACTCTGTCATAGTAACGTTCATATTTTAACGTATAAATTTTACAACGGTCGTCGCCTGAGAAGGGACATCGTCATCTTGCAGTGGCAGACCATCATCTTGATACCAAATTGGTATACTTCCTAGGGGGACGTGTTTGTCGTTGTGCAACAAAACCCTGAGGATAATCTCCTGAAATACATAAGGGAGGGTTCGGAAGAGTCGTTTCTCGTTGCATAGCAGCCAAAAAATTGCCAACCGTTGTGCGCAACGGGTCCTCCACTGGCTGATTTTGGTATGCGGTATATAAATCTGGAAGCTGAAATACACAATAGAGGACATAAATAAGTACTACGAAGATAGACATTTTCATATAAAAATAACGTACCATCCCTTCTACATAATCATAATAGCAACGGAGACTATAATCATCTATGGTTCGATGTTGGAACCAAACAAACACCAAGCGGAGACCCATTTTTTTTTCCAAGTTGAACCAAGCAAAAACCAAATGAACCAAGCAAAACCAAGTGAACTAAGCAAAAACCAAATAACTAAGGCTAAACCGAACCGAATCAACAACTACACAAACAAACCGAACCGAACCAATAATCCAAAAAAAAAACCAACTTTTTCCTATGGCGAATTTTTGATTTTTGATTTTTTGATTTTTTCGGATTTTACCAACTCCGTTGGCATTTTTTTTTTTTTAATACATGTCAAATTTTGGTCAAATTTTTGCCAACTGGGTTGACAAAAATCCAATTTTTCAAATTTTTACCAGTTCAACTGGCGATTACTATCGTCGTTTTTAAATTTATCAAACTTATATCGTTGTATTTAATTATTATAATTTTTTTATCGGTACAATAAATTTTTTGTTATTTATTGTTGGCATTAACATTAGTTTAGTCATCAAACTTGTACTCTGGTTCTTAGTGACCGTCTAATATCTGGAAACGTACCTTCAATAAGTGTATGTTTAGTTTATATAGCTTTTTTGAATGTAAGCTGTCAGTGTATATAGGGTTCGACTCAACATTGTCCTGACCGAACCTTGCAGCTGGTTCTTGTTGCTTGACTTGGCCCAGAAGGGGTGAGCATTCGATTTTTTCGTTTCAAATCGAACTGATTTTCCAAAAACCGAATTTAGAAAAATATAAACCGAAACCGAACCGAATAAGACAGGAACCACTGAACCGAAATAATCGGTTCAGTTTTTTGTTTTTTTTAGGTTTCTATGGACTTTTTTTTGTTAATGGATCAGTCCAAAATTGGGCTTATGAACTTAAAAAAAAAAAAAAAAGCACAAAATCAGCATGATACAATGACCTTCTCTTGTTGCCATTCAAGATATGCCGAAAGTCATTGTTTCAAACCGAAAATAAAAAATTACAAAATGTACAAAATGGTCACAAAATCATCACTTGATGGATCCTGCACATAATTCTTTTCTTGCTTCCAAATCTTAACCCCCTTTCAGCGGACCAGAGAAACAAAATTAGCAAATAAAAAAATTATCTCAGAAGAAATCAGTGACTAAAAAATGTTTTTTCTTCTAACAAAATTAACAAATCATAAAACTGTTCTAAGAAATCAGTAACTAAAAAATTGATAAGTAAAAGAAACATAAATTAAAATTAAAAAAATTATTTACAAATGATTAATGATGCCAACTACTACAGATCTGCACTTGAGATCTGAACCAAACCCCAAAATTTGAGAGAGAACAAAACCCCTAATATGGACTACAGCTTCTGATTCTCTCAGAGTTAAGAGGACGTGAGAAGAGAGAGAGGAGAGATATTAGAACAGGAAAACGAGAGAGAGCTATAGAATCTCTTGATCTCTCCCAAAGTCGAGAGAGAGAAAGTGAAGGACTTTAGGGTTACTTTGTTATATATACCAGTAAGGAAAGGCTTTTGATAAAGGCACTGCACATTTTACTCGGGACTAGTCCATTAGAAATTTATAAGTTTGCCATCCTAAAAGTTACTTGGGACTAGCCCAAATTGTTATAATCAGGACTGTCAAAATTTTGAAAGTCCTACCACTTGGAAGGACTGTCAAAATTTTGACAGTCCTACAAACAATGAGGACTGTCAAAATTTTGACAGTCCTAATTTTAACCCACAGAAAATTTTATATAAAACTAGGACTGTCAGGATTTTGACAGTCCCACAAAAAATGAGGACTGTCAAAATTTTGACAGTCCTCGTTTGGGGCTAGCCCAAATTGTTATAATCAGGACTGTCAAAATTTTGACAGTCCTACCACTTGGAAGGACTGTCAAAATTTTGACAGTCCTACAAATTGTTAGGACTGTCATAATTTTGACAGTCCCACAAGCTATATATTTTGACAGTCCTAATTTAACCCACTGAAAATTTTATATAAAACTAGGACTGTCAGGATTTTGACAGTCCCACAAACAATGAGGACTGTCAAAATTTTGACAGTCCTCATTTTAATTGTCAGGATTTTTTTTTAAGTTTATTTCTATTTAGTTAGTTTTGGATTTGGATTTTTTTTATTTAGTTTAACATCCAAAATAAAATATGTTATCATTGAACCAAAAAAAAAAAAAATCTACCGTACGAATATTACGTCTGCCGTCGATCAGACTTCAAACGGCCATAACTATTTGTTTTCAAATCTTTTTTCGTCACACAATAGGTCGATTTGTATGTTTTCGACGAGAGTAACACAATTCGTGTAGAGAGAATTTTCATCCGAAGTAAGACGTAAATATTACAGGCAAAAATATAAAATATAAAACTTTAAAGTATCATAACTTTTGACTGGGAGATCGAAACAAGCTCCAGTTTGAGCCAAAATGACCGTATGGAAAAGTACTTCGGGATAAACCGTTTCACCGTTTGACGGACTTCCCAAATTTTTAGAATCGCAAAAAAATGATGTTTCGACCTCCAAATTTTACTTTTGGTAATTTTTTTTTTTACAAAATATTTAATGTACCAATAGTAAATTTACTATTTTAAATAACAGAATACTTTAACAAATTTTAAGGATAGAAATTTTAAGAATATTTTAAAATTGGCCCCCCCAACAATTAACAAAAATAAATTAACAGAAAAAAAAATTTAGGACTGTCAAAATTTTGACAGTCCTACCAATGGGAAGGACTGTCAAAATTTTGACAGTCCTAAAAATTCAACATATATTTTTAGGACTGTCAAAATTTTGACAGTCCTACCAATTGGAAGGACTGTCAAAAGTTTGACAGTCCTAAAAATATATGTTGAATTTTTAGGACTGTCAAAATTTTGACAGTACTTCCAATTGGTAGGACTGTCAAAATTTTGACAGTCCTAAAAATCAACATATATGTCAAATTTTGACAGTTCTTTTATTTTTTCATTTTCTTTTTTGGTTTTGACGGCGACGACGACGGGAGGCGCGACGACGGGAGGGGGACGGGAGGCTGCGGTGGAGGACGGGGGAGGAGGCGGAGGAGGACGGCGGGAGGGGGGAGGGCTCCGGTGGGGTGGGGAGGGTTTGGGAGTGTTTGGGAAGAAGGGTTTCAAAGTGGGCTAGTATGAGTAAAATGTTCGGTTAGTATAAGTAAAAGTTCCTCTTTAGTGGGCTAGCCCCAATCCTGGGCTAGTCCCAAGTAAATATGGTAGTGCCCTTATCAAAAGCCTAAGGAAATCGTAGTAAACTTAATTTTCTAATTCGCTTTTCGGTTTTGGACTGAAATCGAAGTCCAAAATCGAATCCGAAACCGTTTAAAGATTTTGGGTATTTTCATATCCGAACCCGACCTGAAATGTTTTTAAACGAAATCGAAATCCTTATTCGGTTCGGTTCGATTTTCGATCCAAAATCGAATAATGCTCAGCCCTACCAGAAAGGGGCCAGCCTTGTTCAACATTTGACGTTGTGTTAACATTTTAAAACCTAACTCGAAACCGTTTAAAGATTTTTGGTATTTTCATATCTGAATCCGACCCGAACTGTGTTTTTCTGCTTGTTGATGTTAAAGAGCTGAATCAAAAAAAGGATTCAGATGACCAACCCAAAAAAAAATGGGATAAAGTAATTCTTTTAGTTGATTGTAACAATGACCTCCACCGAAACACAGTAATTCTTTTAGTTTATTGTAACAAATGACCAACCCAAAAAAATTGGGATTAAGTAATTCAAATGATCCGAACTGTTTTTCGTTCGTTCCTAAGAAAAACTTTTCAAATGTGGTGACAAAATAAAAATTGTCACAAAGGGGTTCACACTTAATCCCTATAGGAAAATCAACCCACATGGACCACCATCCCATGTGCATATACCAATACTAAGCATAACTATATATTGGAATATACACCTTGTTGGTTTTCTAATGTGGGACTATAACTCTCAAAACTAAGTGAAAAATACCGACAATACAAGAAGATGATGTGCACACATGTCCCTAAATTTTCTACTCTGGATTCCTAAGGCCTAGAAGTAAAGAAATCATAAAGTACATACCTTCACTATGGATCACCTCTCCTCCTCCAACTCCTCCTCCTCCTCCTCCTCCTCCTCCTCCTCCTCTCCTTGCTATAATGTCTGATCTAGCATGCCAATGAAGAAACCAACTCAAACTTGTATATACTTACAACGGCGACGACAATAACTAACAAGACACACTAGTCAGTTTATTGCCTCATTCCTGTGAATTGTATGTATACCTTGGCTCTGTCATTTACATCTGGTGATGTGTGTTGGCCTTGATCGACCAGGAGGTCCTAAATGCAGCAGCTGCCTTGTTGGTGAGCGGCCGAGCGAGCACCTTGGTAGAAGGGGGTGGCACTGGCTAAAGAGACGCACGCACGAATCTGGAAGAGCGATCGAAACACTGGATGGATGGATTCATGGTTACTTCTTTCCAATGTAAGTCATTGGCGATTCTGTTGATTGAACTCCCTACAAATGTATGATTCCTTGTATCAGAAAGGATAAATCATTTTCTTGTTTTGTGGATGCAGAAGCTGAGACAGAGAGCAAATGCTGGTGTCGCCTGAACTCTCAATATACTTAATACAGAAGCATTTGCTTACATTACTGGTTTGGAATAAAAGTACGATTCAAGATCTGGGAATTGGCCTTAATTAATTCTTTCATCTTCTTTTCACATGACTTGTAAGACGATAGTTATTATGTTTCTTAAAGAAAAATAATAATTAGGACAATACCCTAATTGATGAGCAGTCTTATAACGTTACTGTATTAAGTCTATTTTTGTT
Source organism: Iris macrosiphon (assembly GCA_036927795.1). Lineage (NCBI taxonomy): Eukaryota > Viridiplantae > Streptophyta > Magnoliopsida > Asparagales > Iridaceae > Iris > Iris macrosiphon. The sequence goes on along the minus strand of JAYESA010000011.1, from coordinate 176,047,149 downwards.
CAACCACCAAAAACTGGTGAGGATGTTCATTATTTCACTCAAGAGTTGTCATGTGTCATTTTCATATAACATAAAAATTACTTTGTGAGTAGTTTCATGAACATTCATGCTAGTTTTATACACATTCATGCTAGTTTTATACAATAGTTTGATATGCGACAACTCTTGAGTTGAATGGTAAATGTCCTACTATTTTTTTTGGTGTTTGAATAAAAATCGACTCGTACTGTATTAATATTTAAACCTCTCTCTCTCTCTCTCTCTCTCTCTCTCTCCCTCCCCTTGGGGCTAGCAATTCATGACCTTCCGGTCCTATCAGCAATTGGGAAATTCTCTGCTCAATGAACAGGCCTGCCATTCAAACGTTCCATTTCTGGCAAAAAGGAGGTTAAAGGGAGCTAGGAAACTAATGAGAATCCACACTACTTTTCATTTAGTTGCATGTTTGGCAAATGGGCTGTTTGGTTCACGGATTAGGAGATCTAAAATTTGGACAATTTTAAGTGTTTGGTTGAAGAATTTGAATATAAAATTTAATGTGATTTGACATGAACGGTAAATCTTATTTGTCATGAAATTGGAATTTTTTTCTCCGAAGTGAAGTGCGGAAGTAGAAAATCTTTATTATCATTTCGCGTGTTTGGTTGGAGGACTATTTTCTCTCTACTTTAATAAAAAAAATTTACTATTCATATCACTTTAACAAAAAGTTATATTTTCTCACTCCAACGGCCAACCAAACACCAAATTTTATAATTTTTCAGTTATAACCTCCACTTCTTCAAAACATCTAAATGAAGGATTTTTTACTTCGCTCCACATCACCGTAATACGTACGTAAAATATCGATTTTTTTTTTTTTTTTTACTTTGTTTCACTCGTCGAACCAAACTGTCCCATGGAAAGTATACTATGAAGTCGTGTTTGGTTCGCGGAAAGTGAAGGGAAGGATAGAAATCAATTTCTTACTCTTTCCTTTTCTTTAAAAAATTATAATTTTCATCAATTTTTCTAAAATACCAAGAAAATTGAGAGGAAAAGTAAATACTTAAATGTGTGAAAGTGAATCCTGGGTGGGTGGAGGGAACCACTTTTTTTCCTATTTTTCCTTTTACACGTTTGGTTCAAGGATTTAAGGAACCGGGAAAGAAAACTTGTTCGTTTTCTTGTTTGGTAGTCACAACCTTAGAAAGCATTTTTCTCATAGGAAAAAGATAGGTAGAAAAATGGTTTCTCTCAGAACCTATGGGATTGATTTTTCTTTCTCATTTTTCAGCATTTATTGCAAGAAATTAAGACAAAGATAGCCTTATGATATTGTCTATTTTACCAACGTATATTTTTTCATAATATTTTTTTTTTTAAAAGGCAAGAACATTATGGTAATATTAATATATTTTTGCTTTCATTTCCTACAACAACTAAACACTAGAAATGAAATCAAATGATCTTTCCTAAATGCTTTTCTTGTTTTACCAAACACGGTAAAATAAATCTGATAAAAATTCTATTTTTTTCATTTTCATGGAAAATACAAGGAAATTCATTTCCCTTCCGTGAACCAGATCTTATTGGAAATCACTTTTCTTTTCTCCTATATTTTTTTGACATCCAAACATATGAAAAGAATGATTTTCCTTCTCAGTGCTATGATTCCGTAAACCAAATGAGGCCTTAGGATTTATCACCAAAATGAAAACTAAACTTGAAACTAGATACCATCCAAATTCTATTTATTTATTTATTTATTTATTTATTTATTTATAATTATTATTTTCAAAATCAAACATCCAACTTTTATCTCTATATAAATTATTTTTTTATTAGTGCATGTTATGACAAGTTTCTAATTTTTAGCAAACAAGATTACAAAATGAGTTTAGATTTTTGCGTAGCAAATATACTGCTCTGAAGGACCAACTGCTCTACATCTTTGATATGAAAGAGAGAACCAAGTCCATAACATAAACAAAACCAAACCAAACCAAACTCTAGTGCTTATCGAGAAGAGAGATAAGATCCCGACTGGGTGACGAAAAAAATCAATGAATCGAGCTATGGGGACGTATTATTTTTTTTTTATAAATAGTAAAAATTAGGAGCCAAAGTTCCGAACGTTAGGTCGGACATCTAAAAAAAATAAGAAGTATCTTTTGTAATAAAATGTTGATGAAAATTCAGTTAAACGTTATGCTTCTAATTGTACTAGATTTTCATCACTAAAAAGTATATATCAATGAGAATCCGTGTTTTAAAATTCAGACCGGATTCGCTTGTTCAATTGATTAACATGTGAACCGATAGTTTTTTTTGACTGGATCAATGCTGACCCACTAAATTAACATGTTTTAAACTATCCAAAAAAACCAACACAAAAAAACCTAAAAAAATAAACCAAAACAAGCCAAAAACAAAAAAAAAAAAAAAAAAAAAAAATAATTGTCAGATTTTTGCCAACTTTGTAACCGAGTTGGAAAAAATTTGACAAATATAAAAAAAAAATTATTATTTCATATTTTCACCATCAAAGATGGCAAAAAGTTTCGTAATTTTAATTTTTTTGCAAATTGTATTTTTTTAGTTAATTTGTTTAAAAATATTTTCTGTACAACAAATTTTTTGTTATTACAATAATGACTTGCATGTTCATGGCTAACAATAATATTAATTTTACATATTTTCATATTATCTATATAACAAAATCCTAATGATAATGGTTACAATAATGCTTTACACGTCCACGTGTTCGACGTAGTAAAGTAAAATTATCGACTCAAATTTATTTTATATGTCCACGTGCATCGCTACGTAACTTAAAATATAGTAATTTGAAATTTTCCTATCACTACGTAACTTAAACATTAAAATAATAGTCCATAATATTAACTGAGTTGTCTAACTTATAATATATATATATATATATATATATATATATATATATATATATATATATATATGAACTATTCAAAATAATGATAATTTAAAATAATTATGGATCTACAATAAGCTAAGGCAAAAAACTCGGAAATTTAATTTCATGTTCAATATCTTAGCTAGGTAGAGTTCGTGCACCTGGTCGCATGTGTCCCTGACCGCATAGCTCCTGGCCACATAGACACCTGACCGCATAGTTCCACGAAACATACGTTCGAACAAACAACCGTGCATGTAACTCGGACATAAAAGGAACGTACGAGCGCCATGCGACGATGCTGACGTACAAAGTACAAAATGTACCAACAAAATGCCACTTTGCGTCCTTGAGTTCGAGTCAGATTAGTTTATAAGAAAATTTTCCTAAAGGTAGTGACAAAATAAAAATTGTCATAATAGGATTCACACTTAATCCCTCTAGAAAAGTCAACCCACATGGACCACCACCCCATGTGCATATACCAATAAGCTAAATATTTAGATATACACATTGGTAGTTTTCCAATGTGTAACTAAAACTCCCAAAACAAAGTACAAAACACCAACATATGCAACAAATGACCCTTATTAGTTAACTATAGCATACATATGCAACAAATGACCCTTATTAGTATAGCAGTTGTTTAATATATATATATATATGCAACAAAAGAAACATATACATAAAACAAAAGAAACATACACATACCCTAAGAGATAAATACTGAGATGAATAAACATGTACTCAACAAGGAATAACTCTTGAAATATTGGTGGCCATCAAATTGTAAGACATTAATTGACCTCTAATCAAATTGTAGTAGTACATTTAAATATACAAAAACTTGTCTCATAAACTTGACAAAGTATCTGAGGACACAAATAGCATTAATTGACCTCTAGTCAAATTGTAGTAGCACATTCAAATATACAAAAACTTCACACAGAGACGGAGGCGGCGACTGTTAAGAGGCGACGACGGTGGCTGTTAAGAGCGAATGTAAAAGCGCACAGCTAATGAAGACATAAAAAAAGGGCCATAAGAACCTCAGTTAATGTTAAAAGGCTGAAAACTTGTCGGTAGAACAATGCACATAAAGAGATTAATGTCGGTATATAAATGAGTACATACCTCCAAAAATGGTGAAACCGGTCTCTCGTTTCCTGCAAACATGAAATTGCAGAAGAGCAATAAAAAATGGTTGATTCTAGGGTTGGTATTTCACATGGATATGAATGAAATAGACTGATATGATTCAAATAGACAAGTAAAAAAGAAGGAAAAGAACAAGGAAAAAAAACAAATTATATCTATATAAATTGGTGTTTCTTTGGACCTATGATACTAAGGTAACAAGGAGGAAACCAATACATCTAAGCTACGTCTTACGGAATGTATGATAAAGGATACTACAACACAGATACGGTACTTGGTGTGTCCTAGTATATTTTGGAGTGCCCGGAAAGTATCCAATACATGTCCGACACGACACATTTTTTCTAAATACTTTTGCATAGGAGATGACTTTTCTAGCTCATTGTTTTTTGTGAATATATTTTTGACATCTATAAAAGACACTGTCTTGTGTCTCATGCCACGTAAGAATTACAACATATAACAAGACAATAGGGTTGGAGATGCTCTTAGAAGAAAAGACACTTTGGAGGAAAAAATACACGTATCTGTATCAACCATATTGTTTTCAAGGTGCATTCTAAATATTAAAAAATGGACGACACAACGAGTGCATAATCTGAAATAAATTATCTACAACCATAAATAAAGAACTTGCACAGCTCAAGAAATTTTTTACTGTTGCACTTTGTAGAAACATTTTAAGAACATAATAGTATAACACAATATATAAATAATAGAGTTCATCGTAATAAAATAAAAATATATAGCATCTAATAAAGCTTAAATACTAATACAAAGTTTACCTCAATGAAATGGCCACCTCCATGGACCACTTCTTGAATTATTTTCTAAAATAATTCGTTTTAGCTCGTCAAATTCCTGAATCAGCTCATCATGATTGTTGTTGGAATTTTCAAGTTCTTCTTTCACACTTTTGAGAGCCACTAATAGCTCCTCATTTTGGTCCTTTACTTCAGAAAATTATTTTTCAAGGACATCCAAGTTATCTATTAAAATCTTCAATAGACTATTGATTTCTTCAACGGAATAAATATTCGAGGTGAAACCTGATGAATATCAAATGTAAACAACTAATTAGGAATATGTAGTAAGGTTAGTGTGTCTCTGTTGTTAGAATGTACCTATTAGGTTTCCAATTATAGCAAGTGTGACAGATAGAAAATGGCTGAACAGTGGACTGGGCATGCCTTCCACTATCCTATTCTGTACCAATACAAAATATTTACTCTCAGAAAAAACAAATAAAACAAATGCGCTTATTTTGCACATTTTTCGAACTTCATATTCTTACCTGGCTCTTCTCTGTAGGAATGAGCTTAAGTTCCACAGGTAAATCTAGGAGAAGCAGATCCTTATCATCTCTGCGGAGGATGCCGCCCTGAATTGCAGCTCCCATGGCAACAATCTCGTCAGAATTCACTCCTTCCAAGCCTGCTATACATGTTTCTCATCAAGAACAACAAATGTTTGACACTTTGCCTCTTAAGAAGCCCTATCTGATTAAACAATACGCCTCTCATGGGCAGATAGATGCAAGCCTGTTATGGTTAGAGAGCGAGATGCAGTAAGTGATTGAGATCACTAAGGATGACCTCGCATAAACGGACGAATATTGGAAAATACTATGGCCCATGGATGTAGAGGCTAAAATAAAGGGCAATTAAGGGGCTTCCCCTTGAGTATGTAGAGGCTAAAATAAAGCATGGACATTTACTATAGGGAGAACGGCTTCTATTTTATAAATTTTGGGTTGGTGAAAATTTAGACAAAGTTATTAAACATGGCCCATGGATGTCCAACAGGAGGCTTGTTGTGACAAGAAGATGGAATCCTTCCACCAATTTTGGGAGAGATGGTCAGGCATCAGTTTGGATTAGACTTCCGTTGCTATCGCCTCAATTATGGAGTACACCTATGATCATGAAGATGGCTAGCTCCATAGGTAAACCTCTACGGATGGACAACTCTACGATAAGAGAAAGGCTGTCATATGCTAGTCTTCATTGAAATAAATGCCTCGGACATATTACCTAAAAATATTGAGATAGGACTCCCTACTGGAGAGACTTTGTTCCAGAAAGTGGAATATGAATGGGTTCCTCTCTGTTGTCAATCTTGTGAAAGTTTGGGACACTATTAATCAATGTGTCGAGAATAGGTTGAAGACTGCAGACCCTGCTTAAAGCTTTCCAGCAATTAAACGGAAGGGAGTAGAGGAATCCGGAATAACCGTTGCTTCTATAGGGGAGGTCAAAAGTCCTATTGTGGCTATCGGCATGGACACTGAGGATGTTGTCTTACACATGAGCTGCCACCTCCGGTGTTGGGCAAGAGAGCAGGCCCTGATTCTCTGGCGGCAGGGTTGCTGAGACAGGGCACAAACTGTTGTGATAGTGAGTTTACATGCACGTTCCAACAGGCTATGGTAATTTTCGGGCAGGGAGGGGAGCTCACTACATTAGGAAGCACCGGGTGAGAAGGGGGGGGGGGATGGAAGATGACTATGGATGACTCCAACATAGTGATCTTCAGAGCTAAGGCAATGCAACATGCGGGCGATCACATAAGAGTTAGGAGAAGAATAGTATGGGAGATCCTTAAGCATAGTGCCTCTTGTGGACATACTTTAACAATGAACCAGGTGATGCGTCTGATACACAGTTTCCGTTGGCTTATCCAAATCCGGTATGGAAGACTAAAATTAAGCAAAGCTAGGAGGTGAAAAACACTCTAAAGCTAGTCAGGATGGATTCTCGACTCCCTTTAGAGAGAGCTCATGTATTAACAAGGGGGTCAACCATCGAATGGTATAACTATCTTTACTTGAAATGTGAGAGGGGCTAACTCGATTGGGAGGTGATGTGATATCATAGACTATGCAAAGAAATCAAAGAGCATCATTATCAATATTCTGGGAAATTTAAGCAGCTACCAAGATCAATAGTAGGACTCATGCGCATTGGGTTTCTGTACCCAACTTGAGCAGCAGGAATATGGCTAGAATTTGGATTATGTGGGAAGCTAGAATCTGGTACGAAGAAATGCTACAATACTCGGATCAACTTCTCAACATTAAATTCACAACAAATGGGGTCTCTAAATTATGTTGGGACGGTTTATGGTCACAATGATCAAATGAAACGCCTGGACCTATAGAGGGATATCACAATCATTAGCACGGTGATTGGAGATTTTAAAATAATTAATTGTGATATATATACGATTTAGACGGCTCATTTTTGAACTGTTTTGAAGTCTCATTAAATTATGAAAGAAGATGGAAGATGAAGTCATAAGCACCAAAGCCCATCTAGTCTAAAATGGGACTGCATAAAGTTGAAGCCTAAAGCCCATTGAGACGAAGTCCGGCCCATTAACACCCAACAAGTCACCTGCATAACATACTTTTGGTAGATTCACTTTGTTATCCATTGCATTTATTTGGATGATGTTATTCTTGGTCCTGACAAAGTTCAACTTGTAGAATTCCTTATCCATTTACTGTAACAAAAATATTACACATTATTTGCCGCCTATAAATCCAATCCTAATTGATAAAAGAGTAGTTACATTAAACACAATGGATTCACTGTTGGCTGTGTGACACTCACACAAGGCTAGCAAAACCAACTTCCTAAAGACATACCACTTCATCCACTTTCTCCGTGACCTATTCTTCCGATTGATGATCAATTCTCAGTCTCTTGTTTGTGCACGTTGGCACATTCATGGGGGGGGGGGGGGGGGGTGGCACACGAATTTGTTGCTCAAGTTGAGCATTTAGTTGAGGTTGGCAACCTATTTATACCATCATCTTCTCAACTGATCAGTGAGAAAAAACATTCATAAAGTTCACTCTTCCTCTGATCCTACAATCAAAAGCAAATCTCTGTTCCACCTCCATTCTCTTCCGTATTTCATTCTGGGTAAGGCTAAGTTCGGGTTGCATTTCTCAAAGTTGTGTGCGACAATGAGAAGCCGGTAGTACCGGAGGTTTTACCACTAGGAGCATCTGAGAACAGTCTGCACATAGAACTCGGATCAACTCTTAGGGCAGTACGTTCAACACGACTTTTCCATAGGCCGGTAACTCTAAACTCCTTTTATTTTAGTTATAGGTTGTGAAAGATAAACTAGAAGGATTAATTATTGCTAACAATCTAAGAGTTGCTGCATATACAGTCGTATTATCAACCGTATTTCTTGTCGTTGTTCTAATATTCTGCTGATAAACTTTCCTACAGTCGTATTATCAACCGTAAGAAAATAACTAATGTGAGTAACCTTATTATTATTTTAAGTACACACACAAACTTCTGATCTTATTTTATAAAGACAAGTTCCAAACTTCTTACTGTTAGTGTTTGTCTATATTTTTGTCTCTTTAGCCTTTCCTACTTCCAGTTTATCAAAATTACTGTTGTTGTTATTACAAATTTTATTAATCTTATTGACAAAACTTCTGATCTTATATTTTGCCCAAAAACAAAGTTCCAAACTTCTGATCTTATATTTTTGCCCAAAAACAGTAAGTATTACCAAAGTACTAAGTTGTTGTTACAAATTTACACAACTGTTTGTTCATTATTTAGATCAATACTGCTGGTGTTGTTTGCTGCATTAAGAATTAGAGTATACAAATCATTGTCAGCTTTAATTATTGATCAGTATATTCTATTTAATATAGTTCATTTATTCTGTTGGAACATAGAACCTAACATTTACTCCTGTGTCATTAGATTTTCTTTTGATACATTCAATATTTTAAGTTAAGAATTAGTTTATTGACCTTGCAAATTCTTTTAAATCTAAAGTTCTAAAAAGTAGAGATAAGCTTGGGAACAAACCGAAAGGGTCCTTCTGTCAAACGGGTGTAAACAGCCATAAGCGACACAGTATTTAAGTGTTTTCGGACCACCGCTAGCTGGGAACCGGCCCTTACAGCTAACACAAGTTAATCAAAACTTGATAGACTAAAGATTTATTAAGGTTGATCAGCAAGATCACTGAACTAGTATTTTAGAGCCTCAGGCACCTTCATTGAGTAGCAACATTATTCTTGCAGACTTTAGACTGCCATACTAGTTACCATGACTGACAAAGACGAGATTTCGACTGCCAAGCCAGCTAAGTTTGATGGCTCTCACTTCAAGAGGTGGCAGAGTCAGATAAAATTTTGGCTCACCACTTTAGGATTGATCTCAGCTATTGATGGGTCCACACCCATCTCAAATGAATCTGATGACACTGAGTCTGACATAGGAGTGTCCAAACCCTCTAGTTCCTCAAAACCAAAAACTCCTAAGGAAATAGACTTTCATTGCTTCCATCGAATTCTAAGCGCTTTATCTGATTCTCTTTATGATATATTCTTTGAATATAAGAACGCTAAAGAACTTTGGAATGCTTTGGAAGATGAATATGACTGTGATGATGCCGGAATTGAAAGATTCAATTCTTCCTCATTCAATAAGTATTTCATGGTAGATAATAAACCAATGAATGACCAAATCCATGAATTCCAAGAATATGTGAGGCATATCCAAGCCAAAGGCTCAACCTTTTCTACTGAATATAAGATAGCTTGCCTGCTAGATAAGCTCCATCCTTCTTGGTCTGACGTTAAAAAGGATCTTATTCATACACAAGGCGACCTTACCTTTGCTCAAGTCCTAAAGAAAATCAGAATATAAGAAGAGATTAGGCTAAGGTCTAATCCTAAGACTGAGTCTAAAGCTAAGGTAAACCTAGTAGAAACATCCCAAGGCAAATCCAAGTCTAATAATCCTCACAAACCCAAGAAGAACTTCTTCAAGAAGAAGAAGAACTTTCAGGCTCATCATCAGAACCAACAAAACCAGCAAAACCATAGACCTAGAAATTTCAGTCAGACTCAAGATCAACAAAAATTTTGTTTGGTGTATAGGAGAACAAATCATCTATTCTTCAACTGTTTCCAAAGAAAGAAGGAATCTATCAAGACTCCTTATAAGGGGAAAGGTCCAGCAAAACCAGAAGCTAACATAATTTTGAATGGGTCTACTAGTTCCTTCAGGTCTGTGACTTATCAACATTTAGTTAATATTTTTTACCATTCTGATGACTGGTGGTTGGATTCTGGAGCTAATGTTCATGTTTCATTTGGTCGCTCATGTTTTTCAAACTATCAGGAATCATGTAGAGGAGGCATAACCCTAGGAGATGGCTCTTCGGCACAGATTGTAGGAAAAGAAATAATAGATCTAAAGATGACATCAAAAATTTTTTGCCTCTTCATGATGTACTTCACGTGCTGTCAGTTAGGAGAAATTTAGTTAGTGGATCCCTTCTTGTAGCATCTGGATACAAGATTGTAATGGAAGCCAATAAAGTTGTATTTTATAAGAATGAGTCCTTTGTTGGAAAATAATTTGTAAAGGATGGTCTTTTTATTCTCAGTACTGTAAATAAAGTGTCAGATCCTTCTCTTGTTGTTTCCAATGTATAATCTTTAAATGTTTGGCATGATAAACTAGGTCATGTGAATCTATGTTCCCTTAGAAGGATGATGAACTTAGATCTTATTCCCAAGTCTCCTGTAGATAATAAACACAAATGTGAGATTTGTGTTCAAGCAAAATATACTAGACTACCTTTCAAATCTTTAGAAAGAAATTCTGACATTCTAGAACTAGTTCATAGTGATGTTTATGATTCAAATAGAATCTTGACTCGAGGAGGTAGGAAATACTTTGTCACTTTTATAGATGATTGTTCAAAGTATTGTTATATCTACCTTCTCAAAACCAAAGATGAAGTTCTACATAGATTCAAGGTTTACAAATCTGAAGTTGAGAACCAATTAGAGAAAAAGATCAAGATCCTTAGATCTGATCGTGACGGAGAGTACACCTCAAACGATATGACTAACTTTTGTGAAGAACACGGAATAATTCATGAGGTGACTGCTCCTTATTCACCACAGTCCAACGGAGTTGCTGAAAGGAAGAATCGCACTCTGTTAGACATGGTGAATGCCATGCTTCTCAGCTCAGGTGCTCCTGATAATTTGTGGGAAGAAGCCTTATTAACAGCCTGCTACATCCTAAATAGGATCCCTAGTAAATCAAAGGATAAGACTCCATATGAACTATGGAAATGTAGAACTCCTATAGTCCATTATCTCAAAGTTTGGGGATGTCTAAAAAAAGTAAAAATTTCTGAACCTAAAAAGAGAAAGATTGGACCTAAGACAGTAGATTCTGTGTTTATAGGATATGCCTCAGATAGCAATGCCAATAGATTTCTAGTGACTCATTCTGAAGTAAATGAAATCTCTAACAATACAATTATAGAAGCTAGAGATGCAGTTTACTTTGAGAATATATTTCCTTTTAAGAATATAATTTCCTCCAACCCCACCAGCTCTTTTCTTGCTCCTTCTACTAGTTCCAATTTTCAGCCATATAGTTCACAACCTGAACAAGACATAGAACCTAGAAGAAGTAAAAGAGGAATGATTGAAAGGAATTTACGAAAATGTTTCTTTACTTTTTTGATAGAGGGTGATCACTCAACTTACGAAGAAGCTATATCTTCTCCTGATGCACCTTTCTGGAAAGAAGCCATTGTAACGCCCCGATCTCCCGCAGGCAATCGGCCGTTCCCGCTAGGCGGGAATCACCTTCGCCAGCGCTCCCGCGGAACGATCGCTTGACCCATCCGGGCGTGATGCCGCACGAGCGTGAGTCACGCCCGTGCAAGGCCGTGATTCATTGGCTGGCGGTAAGAGTTCTAAGCCACAGAGTCGCACAGACTGTCCGAGTGCAGCGGAGTCATGAACGCATAGGCGATCGGTAACAGGTTCTCTGAGTTGACAAATATAGCGGAAGCATTGAAACACAAGTTGAAGTAAAGCAAGCTCTTTATTGATATAAACATGTGTTACAGGTGGCGTATAGCCGAGATTACAAGTCGCTCAAGCCTCTCTCTCTGAAACAGTAAAAGCGTGCCAAGTGGCTACAATTTTGGAATGATTGTAGAGGCGATGTTCAGGCGATGTTCACAACATTATGTCTTGTATATGTGCTTCAGTCCAGGACGCACCGTTGCTTCGGAGTGATGTCCACGCCTTAACACGCACGTTGGAGGCGTCCGCACCGAACGAGGTTCTCCCGCACCCTGCATACAAACTGGTGGATTATCAGTACATTGAATGCACTGGTGGGGAAGCTACTCGCCCGCTCGACAAATCCAAACACGTAATACAGGTTCCGTGCACAACTATTAAGTTGTCTTTCTAGTTGCCTTAGGATCAGTTTCATGCAAGATTTGAATAGCCTAACTCGTGAGGCAGTGCGTCGTGCGATATGAGAGAAACACGGCGAGACTTACCATTTGACCTTCCCTGTCCAAGGCAAACATTGTTAATTCAAGCACGGGCAAGTATAAAACATTCAGGAGGCATACTTGATGAAAACCAAACCAATAGCATATGCAACATGAGAGTCGTTTTATCATGATCGTTCAGGTGTTTAGTTGTTCATTGATGCGATGCAGTGACTCGCATGCGGATAGCCGCTAAGCGAGGATGACTTATCTATATGAACGTTAGTCGCTGGAATAGCTATAAAGGACCGTTATAGTCTCTGGGCGGTTGGGTGCGAGAGGTCTTGTGTCGCTACACGTCACCTCGCCCGGGACGGTATGGAGCGAGACGCTAGGCCATTGGGGCGTTCACTCCATGCCGCCCACTCACGTTCGACTATCAGAAAGTTCGGTCCGGATCGGATCGGCTCCGGTGCCCCGGTGTAGCCGTCCGCAGGAACTTGAACGTTCAATACCTTGTGCACAGGTTGTCCGCGACATGCATGTCAGGATCAGGGTCAGTTTCAATCCACAACTTGAATGATAATCCATTGAATCGTGATCTGAACGAGCGTTTGCTCCAAGAGCTGAGATTCGTTCGTTACATGACGTGATTCTCGTTCAGATATAAACTTGATGTGATTATCATTCAGTTGTCACGTTAAAGGATTCACGTTCAGTATTTGTTACCCTGATGCGTGCCCCTAGTTCGGGGGTTGCCTTGGAGACCCAACGGTCCCGGATACTTGCAGGTTCGTTCAGGCACGGAACGACTACGTAGTAGTCTCCTGGGGTTTGGATGAAAACATGGCAACATTCAAGCAGACTAGCATGCGTTTCTATGGAACATAAGCAGGCACGTTGCTCGGACCCGAAGGTAAGCCGAGAGATGAAACCGTTAAGGGACTTAGCATGCGAGGGTCCGAATATAAGCAGTATTTCAATTTCCATGTTCTAGCATAAGCAATATGAGTTGGGATTATTCCCTTAGCTAGGTGCGTTGGATTCTTATTAGCATGCAGGGGGTGATTCACCTAGCGACTAGCATGAATATACCAGATTTTATGTGTGCTGGCTAAGCAAAGACAAGTTCACCGTAGCCACCCACATTAGCGATGATTCGCCTCGGTAGAGCGATACGTCAAGCGAGCCTCTGAAAGCCTAAGCCGGGATTCCTGTAGGGACAAGTCTGAATATCTTTTGCTTCTCGTTGTGGCAAGGTGGGTCGGGACAGTTGCACTATTGTCGTTTGAGACGGCAGTCCGCTAGAGCGGAACGGAGTGTTACATCCATCAACAATGAGTACAACTCCATTATGGAGAATATTACTTGGCATTTAGCCGTCCGCGATCACGCCGACCAGTGGGCAAAATACTGGGAGGTGTCCGCACCTATGTGGCAGACAACCATTGCCCCCATGCTAGGGCATCACAAATGCTATTTTGTCCGCCCCTGGGAGGTGTCCGCGCCAATGTGGCAGGCAACAATTGGCCCCCTACTAGCTTAGGACCCAATGTTTGGCCGTCACGTGGGTGCAGGCCGGCGCGGCCACCCCCGGGACGACGGGCAACATAGTAGCGTTGTTTACTTATTGATAACATCCAAATGTTTAAAATTTAAATTTGTTTCCACGAGGTACAACTTTGGCAGGATCTACACTAGAGGAGTCCTCGGAACTGAAGCCTTCTCCTTCGCATCGAGGGACAATTTCGGTGTTCCATTGGTCTTCGGAGCCTCTAACGACAACATCACCAACTTCTTCAACAACCGAAAATTGGTGTCAGGGGTCTTCGGGATAGGCTATCTTGCCGTCTCGTTCAACATGCAAGTGAGAGACCGCGTCCGTGGCCACTTCTCCATCTGTCTGGTCCCTACGTCCGCCCAGGGGATCAACTGTTGGCTCTAAGGGATCGCACAATCGAGTATCACAAACTCTTGTGGAAGGCAAAGGAGAAATATGAACTTATTGGTATTGATAGTGCTTTTTACAACTCAATTAAAAGAGTTACAATTAGACTACTTAAATAGGTGAAAGCAAATAACTAATATGCCCTAAAGTTACTCCATACATGGAACTACAATGTAGGATCTGGACCTATTCTCAAGGGTACCACTTCAACTACTAATCAGGATTTGGTCCTTAGTGAGAATAGGTCACATGCCCTAAAGTTACTTCCTGATTATTGCTCATATGCTCCCCCTAATCTGGACTTCACTCTGAGAGATCCTTGACTCCCTTAATCTAGATTTGATCAAGGTTGATAACTCCAAGCACATGCTGCATCTCAGCGAATTTCACTTTGGCGAGAGCCTTCGTGAGAATGTCGGCACGTTGCTTTCTAGTGCTCACGAACTCCACCTTTATATGCCCTATTTCAACACACTCGCGAATGAAATGAAAGCGAGTATCAATGTGCTTACTGCGCCCATGAAACACTGAATTCTTCATCAGCGCAATTGCAGACTTGTTGTCGACATAGAGCGTGACTGGCTTAGGTTCACGGCCAATCATTTCACTAACTAGATTCCTCAGCCACAAAGCTTGACACGCTGCAGTTGTTGCCTCCATGAACTCAGCTTCACAGGAGGACAACGCGACAGTTTTCTGCTTCTGAGACGCCCAAGTGATCAGGTTCTTGTTGAGGTAGGACGCCATTCTGCTGGTGCTCCTCCTGTCGTCGACATCTCCGGTTAAGTTGCTGTCGGTGAATCCGTGCAGTTCATCTTCACCATGTCCTCTTCCATACATGAGTCCATACTCAAGTGTTCCCTTCACATATCTGAGGATCTGTTTCACAGCCTGGTGATGCATGGTTGTTGGCTTCTCCATGTACCTACTCACCATTCCGACAGCATAACAAATATCCGGACGAGTATGAGTTAAGTACCTGAGACAGCCAATGATACGCCTATATTGCGTCGGATCGACTGGTGTTCCTTCAAGGTTCTTGCTGAGTTGCAGTTTAGCTTCCATGGGATACCTGGTTGGATTGCAATCTCCCATTCCAAACCGCTGCAAAACTCTCTTCACATATGCTAATTGCTTCAGTGTAATGCGATCACCCTGTTGATCTACCTCTATACCAAGGTAGTAAGAGAGTAACCCAAGATCACTCATCTCAAATTTTTGCATCATCTGCTGCTTGTAAACATTTACTACAGTTGCTCTTGTGCCTGTGACGATTAAGTCATCAACGTACACTCCGACAATGAGTGCACCCTCTCTATTGCTCCACGTGTACACAACATGCTCTTGAGTGCATCTGATGAATCCCAGCTCCTTTAAGCAGCTGTCCAGGCGTGTGTTCCAGGCCCTCGGTGCTTGTCGCAAGCGATCGAGAGCCTTGGACAGCTTGTACACCTTGTGCTCCTGGTTCTTGACGACGAAGCCTTCAGGTTGAGCTACATATACCTCCTCTTTGAGGTCACCATTCAGAAACGCATATTTAACGTCCAAATGGTGAACCTCACATCCGTGCTGGTCTGCGAGGGCAATGATCAAGCGAACTGTGTCGAGTCTAGCAACTGGAGCAAACACTTCATCACAATCAACTCCATGTTGCTGGACGTAGCCCTTTGCCACAAGTCTAGCTTTGTGCTTGAGGATCTTGCCTTTACTGTCTCTCTTCACCTTGTATACCCATTTTAAACCGATGGATTTGTGCCCAAATGGTAACTCAGTAAGCACCCAAGTCCCATTCTTCTCGATGGCTTCAAACTCCTTCATAGCTTTCCGTCATTCATGTTCAAGTGTAGCATCTTGAAAATTTGTCGGTTCTTCAGGCGACAAAAACAACATCTCTGGATCAAGAAAGGTCTCCTCAGTTTCAGCATATACGTCAACAATTGAGTGGTATCTCCTTGGCTCATTCGAGTCTACCGCCGGTGTGGATGAGCCGCTCGAAGTTGAGGCCACAGCTTGTGGTGTAGTAGGCTCCCTTGATGCCATTGCCGCTCCGTGCGTCATAGGTATTGCCGCATCTCCTGTGCCCTCCGGCGTGTGCATAGCCGTGCCCACTGCTCTCTGTTGAGTGACCACTGTCTCGATAATAGGATCTTCGACTGAGAGTTCTACCCAGCCTTGTAGTTCGGTACCATCACCATTGTTCCAATCCCATCTTCTTTCTTCCTCGAACACAACATCCCTACTCACATGGATCTGGCTACGTTGAGGATTATAGAGACGGTGTGCTTTGCAGCCCTCTTCCACGCCATGGTACACCAATGGCGTGCTTCGGTCATCAAGTTTCTTGTGATGATGACCTGCAGTCTTCATGTGTGCGACGCATCCAAACATCCTTAAGTGTTCAAGGTTTGGTTTCTTACCAGTCCAGGCTTCATACGGCGTGAGCGCACTGAGAGCTTTAGTTGGCAACCGGTTGAGCAGGTACACAGCATGTCTGACCGCCTCGCCCCACATACTTTCAGGAACATGCATGCTCTTGAGCAAGCTCCTTGTCGTAGCCATCACGGTGCGATTCCGACGCACTACTACGCCATTTTGTTGTGATGTATATGGTGCGGTGAGGTGAGGTGTCGTTGTATGCCTTCGCCTTCACAGAAACTTGTGAAATCCTTGGACATGAACTCACCTCCTCGATCAGTTCTTAGAGTCTTCATCTTGCTGTCACATTCATTCTGTACAATAGACTTGAATTTCTTGAAAGCATTAAAGGCATCACTATTTTCTTTGAGCATATACACCCACATCATGCGACTGAAGTCATCAACAAGTAGAAGAAAGTACTTGTTACCAGCAAGTGTAGCGGGGGTAATCGGGCCGCAAATGTCAGCGTGCACAAGTTGCAGTGGTCACTCAGCTCTGAAGCTTGCCTGCAGAGGGAACGGTAGTCGTGCTTGTTTGGCGACGAGGCACCCTTCACAGAGCTGGTTTGGATGAGAAATCTTTGGCAGCCCGGTGGCCATTCCCTTCTCTGCCATAATCTTGAGCGCGAAAAAATTCACGTGCCGGAGCCTTGCATGCCACAACCAGGCTGGGTCTTGTACTTTGGCCATTAGACATATCGGCCTGCAAGATTCGAGGGCTATCTTGTACAGGCGGTTAGGTGATCTCCTCACCTTCATCAGCAAAATATCGTTCCTGTCGTACACCCTCAAGTAGGAACCAACAATCTCCACCTTACTTCCATCTTCTGTTAATTGACCAAGGCTCAATATATTACTTCTTAAACTTGGAATGAAGTATACCTCCGACAGAAGACGTTGTTCGCCATTCTTGCATTGGAACATGATTGATCCCCTGCCCTCAATCTGCACGGTTGAGCCGTCACCGAACTTGACACGGCCGGTGATGTCCTGATCAAGGTCCTTGAACTTTTCTCGGTGGCCCGTCATGTGGTTGCTAGCGCCGTTGTCGAGGTACCACACATCGGTGTCGGCCTGCGCTTCTCCAGCACTGCGCAAGTCTGGTACTATCTTCTCTTCATTGAGCATGACGAGGTCAGGCGTCTCCTCCTGAGTCTCTTCCAGCAGCAATTTGGCCTCCTCGTCTTGCACTCGTGCGAGGTTCGCCTCCTCATCACGACGTTTGTTGCGACACTCCAACACATAGTGCCCATAGTTTTCACAATTGAAGCACTTGATTTTTAATTTGTCACGGTTGGATCTTGAACCGGGAGTCCCCTCACCCTCCTGGTGTTGCACTATTTGGCCGCCACGACCACCCTTGCCGCGCCAGCGGCCACGTCCACGGGGCTTGCCACGGCCCCGGTCGTCGCTAAAGTGCCCCTTTCCGCTCGACGACAAATCAACGCTACCCCTTCTTCAATCGCGCCTGCCACTCAGCGTGAGTAAGCAGGAGTTGTCCGCTGTTGCTCTCGCCTCGACCACGTATGCGTTCTTCGTACGCTTTGAGGCGGCTGATCACTTCCTCGACCGGCATGGTCTCCACATCCACAAACTGCTCGATCGCAGCAACGACCTGCAGGTACTTGTCTGGGACGGAGACGAGCAGCTTATTGACGATGACAACGTCCTCCATCTTGTCTCCTAATCCACGAATCTTGTTTGCGAGGGTCGTCAATTTTCCCGCAAACTCATCGATGGAATATGTTCCCTTCATACGCAAAACCTCGAACTCACTCTTCAAGGTTTGAATCCTTGCCTTCTTCACCCGATCTGCGCCGAGGTACATTGTCTTCAGGCTTTCCCAAGCTTCCTTAGTCGTTTTGTGCTTGGCCAGCTGGAGTAGGATCTCCTCGGGGACAGCTTAAAAAATGCACGCCAACGTCATCTTGTCTATCTTCTTTTCTACGACCACCCCGGCCGCGGGTTCAATGGCGTCCCAAACGCCTTGAGCCTCCATGAAGACCTCCATCTTGATCGCCCAAGTGGAGTAGTTGATAGATGTCAGCATCAGGTAGTGCAAGGTTATGCTTCCCTCCTTTGTTGCTGGCGCCGTCGAGTGCTCGACGATTGACATCTTGTTGAGTCGAAGGTACTTTGGCTTAAACCTGGCTCTGATACCAGATGTTGGCTCTAAGGGATCGCACAACCGAGTATCACAAACTCTCGTGGAAGGCAAAGGAGAAATATGAACTTATTGGTATTGATAGTGCTTTTTACAACTCAATTAAAAGAGTTACAATTAGACTACTTAAATAGGTGAAAGCAAATAACTAATATGCCCTAAAGTTACTCCATACATGAAACTACAATGTAGGATCTGGACCTATTCTCAAGGGTACCACTTCAACTACTAATCAGGACTTGGTCCTTAGTGAGAATAGGTCACATGCCCTAAAGTTACTTCCTGATTATTGCTCACATCAACAGCTATCTGAGGTTCGGCAATGACGTTGTCATGGACAACCAGTACCAAACAACCAACTATCGAGACGCGCCGGCTCTGCGTGGTACTACGTCAAGCTGGAGGACATCAGCATCGACAGTGAGCACCTCAACCTCCCGCGGAGCACCTTCGCGCCCTGGGGTCCGTACGGTGGCTGCATGATCGACACGGGAGCTCCAATCATGCGCATGGTCTCGCCGGCCTACGCTCGCTGAAGCGCTACCTCAGAAGGTTCGACGGACTTGTGCCACTGCCGGCAGACCATGGAGGTGCTACAGCAGGTCTACGAATATTGACATCGTGCTCCCATCGATCGCACTGCACTTCGAAGGGGCGAGCGATAAGATGTTTTACCTCTTTCAGGATAAACCTCAGTTCTGCCTTATGATGAGGCAGTCGGAGAAGATAATGATAATAGGGGCACTGGCACTGAAAAACATCCATATGGTGTTCGATATCAGGGAGGAAAGAGTTTACTTTGCTTAGAAACACTGTGCTAACCTCTGGAAAATATTTAATGATGATGGCTAACAATAATGTTAGTTTTACATATCTTCATATATATATATATATATATATATATATATATATATATATATATATATATATATATATAACCAAATTTAAAAATAATAATTATAACAACAAAAAATTTGTTGTACAGAAAATATTTTTAAATAATTAACCATCACGAAATAATTTTTAAAAAATTTAAAATCACGAAAGGTTTCGCCATCTATGATGGCAAAAATCGGATTTTTTTTTATATTTGTCAAAAAATTTACAACCGAATTGGCAATAATTTGGCTCTGTCAAATTTTTGCCATCCAAGTTGGCGGAAAAAAAAAAACCATTGTCAGATTTTTGCCAACTCAATTGGCTAAAATTTGACAAATATAAAAAAACATGTTTCTAAAGAGGATGTATTAGCTACCATTTGTTGCTTGTAGTTTCGGTCCATTAAGTAAAGGAATTGTTGTTTGCTGGTAGTTTCTTTCAAATAGATGAGTTTATTTTTCTAAGCAGTAAACATGAACATATGACAAAACATGTTTCAAATGACCGAAAAAAAATTATTTTAAAAAAAAATAGGCTTCTTTTTTCATAAATGACTAGAAATTTTATAAGAAAAAATTATCCTATTAGTTTGATAATAATAATTCTTTAGAAATTTGATTAGTGCTAGTTAATAACTAATTCATACAGAGACATACCTTTGCACCATTGCTTCTGACAATTGCAAATTGATAGGTAAATCAAAATTTTCTATTTATTATTTTTTTCTGTTCACCACCAACTACCGTAGAAAACGAGTTGTGGTAATAAAAAGGAAGAAAGAAGATATAACTGAGATAAAAAAGATGGATGAGAATGTGTAACTAAATATATATGAAAAGAACCAAAGATAAGAAGAGTCATACATTCTTCTATTTTTTCCGTAAAGAATATAATTAATAATTAATGCACCTTCTGACTTCTGTCCATTTTTTTTTTTTTCCCGTCGGTTCTTCTTCCCTAGGAAGAAACAGCCAAAAATTGCCCTTCCTGCCTCCTATCGATTCGTCTTCCCAAAGAAGAAACAATATAAATTAATACCCTTTTCAACATTTTCTTTTGGATCCAGAAGAATTTGTTCATCTAGAAAATGGCAAATGTCTCTCTTTAATTTGGGCCATAAGCTGTGGCCTACAAGAAAAATAATAACTTGGTGCCCCCCATTCAGCTTGGGCCCTGGACAGTGGAATACATCCCAAAATACGAATAAGGACACAATATGGATACGAGATGTGGCCATTTTCAAATAGGTATAGCATAATCATTTGTGTTGCACGAATCTATGTTACCCGGACTCGGGTACGGGTGTCAGGTACGGGTGTCAGGTACGGGTACATATCCAAGAGTCGGACACTTCAAGCTCATAATTGAAGGACACAAGGACTCGGCTAAAAAGGATCCAAATTTTGGATATGGGTATGGGGATATGACTATTAAAATAAATATATTTGAACATTGTTTCATAAAAATACACATCATGTAATTAAATTTGCATGACTTTGTAAAAAACATGTAATTAAATTTGTACGGTTTCATAAAAAGACTCTCTACTCAAATTTGCATGATTTCATAAAAAAATATAGTTGTAATTAACTAAGTAGTCAAAAACGGTTATATATCGGTTATATAACCGATATATAATGGTATCGGTCCTAGACCGATATTTTTTTGCAGAAATATCGGTAAAATATCGGAACCGATATTATCGGCCGATTTAGTCGATATTGTTCGAAATATCGGTTTACAAAAAAATCGATTTCTCACGGTTTTGGTTTTGCTACAAAAAAATCTTATGGGCCTGGGCCTGCAGACGACATTCTATGAAAAAATCAACTGTTAAGTCAAGATACAATACAATACAAGCTTCTACCATCAATGGAGATTATATCTTTTGCCATCAAATGATATGACATTCACATCAATGGATATTACATTTGATGTTGAATGATATGACATTCACATCAATGGAGAATGGAGATTACATCTTCTGCCATCAAAATCTTCATGCATCAAACTTATTCAGAGATGTAGTTCCTTAAGTGATCTTCTTTATCTTGGATCTCTTGGATTTCTCGACGATATGTATACTTTATGCATATTTTATAATAGAAAACTATTAAGTGTATTGTTCATATATAAAAATAGTATTAAAAATGCAAACCGATATTTATCGTTATAAAACCGATATATCGGTGATATATCTACAACTCTACTGGACCGTTATCATAAAAAACCCGTTATTAACTGCATAGGTAATTAAGTTTGCATGATTTCATATATTTATACTTATAATTAAATTTGCATGGTTTCAAAAAAGACAGTATGTAATAAAACTTGTAAGATTTCATAACTTTATTACTAGTCTACCATATTAAAATAAACCATCTACTTCACTACCACATTAAAATAAACTATCTACTTCACTACCACATTAAAATAAACTATCAACTTCACTATCAGTCTTTCGATTGTCACAATGAATGATCCGATTGGCACAATGGAGGATCGGATACAGATTTCATACCCATACTCATGTCATATCGGATGGACACGGGTACATCTCCCTAAAGTAGAGAGTCCAGATAATATAGGCAAGAATACAAACACGGATACGGGTACAAATACGATGAGCTTATACACACCATTTTCCATGTTTGTGTAACATAGCGACCTATTTTCCTAATTTCTCCACCCATACCTCTCTTCTAGGTATCGCAAATCGCAATACTAAGAAAGCCAAAAATTAAGAAAAGAAATAACAGCTCTTGTGCATGTTTTTATCATACACGGTCATCAAATTGTGAATGTGTCCATAGATGATTGCATATGTGCCACATACAAACATAATGGCTTACTCTAAGAGCATCATTAGTAGATGGAGCTCAAAAATGCATCTTTAGTAGAGTTGTCAAGTGTGCCGGGCTTCACAAGCCCATGCAATATAGTGGATCGGGCCGGGCCTGAGAATAAAAATCTGAGCCCAGTCCGGCACATGACCCACGGCAAGATGGGCTTCGGGTCTGGCCGGACCGGGCTTGGACCATCATAAAAAAAAACTACTTAGAGTAGTCACAAATTTCGACTATCTATTGCACCACCTAATTAGTAAGGCATTACAAAGAAGAAAAGCCAACAAGAGTATAATAGAAGAGAGCATACTAAACATACTAATCATCTATCTACAACACCACCTAATTAGTCACAATTTTCGACTATCTGCTGTTGCTATCAGTACTGGTCATAAAACAGCCTACTGAACAAATGTATATATACGTACTTTAGCATATGAAGATGAACTTTGGGTGGTTTTAACTGTAGTGAAATTCTAGATGTTGTAAAACTTGGTATATTTTTGTAACTCCCTAATTCCGAGAGAGGTGTATTTTTGTAATTTAATAATATTGGATAATTATATTAGTAATAATATTTATCATTATTGTTATTAGTATTATTTATTATTTATTGTATTTTAGAGGGTCTTTATATTAGCTAGTTAGTTTGGACTAGTGCATGGACCTAGTTAGCACCAACATGTAGGCCCATGACCCAATTGGTTAGTCATGACATTGTTAGTAGACTAGACTATTTATTAGACTTGGTGTTAGTGGACCCAATTAGACTTGTCATGAGCCATGAACCCAACAATTAGATCAAGCCAAATTAGGCCCAATATTAAGCCAACTTTGATTAATTAGTGATTTAAATAATCTCTTCATTACGAGTAGAAGCTTCCCACTAATTAACTTCTCTCCATGACAACCCAATAGGGGTATTAGAGTCTTTAATCTTTATACATTGCTTGGAGAGGGGGACAAGGTGGCCAACCCCTTATAGGGAGAGGGATCTTCTCTCTCCTCTTCATTTCATTTCTTTCCATCCCAATTTAGTGTTCTTCCCCAATTCAACTCATCCCTCCACAAAATTTCCACCAAATCACTTTCAATTACTTCCATTCTTCACCATTAGTAGATCTAGAAGCAAGGAGGAGGCAAGGAGCACCAAGGAGGAGGAGATTGCACAAGTTGAGACTATCATAAAACTCCAATTGAGTCTACTATTCAACAAAATGAGCTCCTACATTCTGAATCTAGAATCTAGAAATTGAGATGGGCCTTAGTAATGATGCTCTAAGAGCATCATGCTCTAAGAGCATCATTAGTAGATGGTGCCCAAAATTCCATCTTGAGTCTTAATTTTTTTTATAAAAAAAAGGTAAATGTAGAATGGGTTGAGTTTGTATGAGAATAGTAGAGAATGATAAAATGAGCTTTGGTCCAAAAGATTGTGTGGTCAAAAATTAATGTGGGAAAAAAATAATGTAAATCTAGAATTGGGCTCCAAATTGTGACTTACTATTCTACAAAATGATTTCCTACATTATGAATCTAGAAATTCTCAAGCTCAACCTATAGCCCTTGTGGGTGGGTTGGACCTGAGAATCTAGAAATTGGAATCTAGGATGGTTCTTACTATTCTACAAATTGAGCTCCTACATTCTAAATCTAGAATCTAGAAATTGGGATGAGCCTTACTAATGATGCTCTAACACGCAAGCTCCAGCAGCAACGACAAACGCGCAAGGCTGATATTGAACCCATCCCTAGGTCCACCCACACACCCACACCAGCACCACCACACCCCCTCCCACCATAGCAAACAACATACCACAGCCAATTTACACCCCCCCCCCCCACCATCCCCTCCCCAACACACACACACACACACCACCACCACCACCACCAACATGCTTGACCGGTCACACACTCCATCAGCAACAGCCAATTTAGCATTGCGAAAGCCCACACATCGGGAAATACCATACGCGCCTTTCGGTGCAATCGGTACACGACGTGGTTGTCCGACCAACTCCGTATCGGAGAATTTTAATGTTTTAAAAACTGTTTTTCTTCGATTTTGGAACTTAAATTACTAACAATAGAAATCAAATTAAATTATTCTAATTGAAGACATTGAAATAGGGTTACATGGAGAGCATACCAGAGAAGGCGTTTCGGGAATCGGTTGGGCGACGAGGAAGAAATATCGATGTGAAATCAGGGGGGTTAGGCATTCGGTTCTAGACTGTCGGGTTCGAATCTGTGGTCAAGTCGGGGCTCCGGCGGGAAGCAGTCGGTCGGAGGTGCAGCTCCGACCAAGGGAAGCTCGGCCAGGGGTGAGGGTGGCTCTGGTGGTGGTCGGGTTGCTCGGCCAGGGTCAGCAGCAACAGCAGTTGCAGCAAACGCAGTGGTCATAGTAAGGTGGAGGAGGAAGTGGGGTCGTGAAGGTGGTGGTGGTACGGCGGTGGCTTGGTGTCGATGGTGGTGGTAGCTTGGTTCCTGCGGGGGTGTGCTCCGGCCAGGGAGGCCGGAGCAACTGCGGCAGCAACAACAGTTTTTACAACAGCAGCAGTATTATGAGCAGCAGTAGCAGCGGATGTGAGGGGGAATAATGGTGGTGATGGACGGTAAAGCTGATGGTGGTGGTTGTGGTGATGGTGGTGGTTGTGTTGGCTGATGGCGGTGGTGATGAAGCTGGCTGATGGTGGTGGTGATGTTGGCTGACGGTGGTGGTGATGATGTTTTCGGGTTGGGGGAGAGGAGGAGAATGGTGATGGTGAGGGTGGGGGTTTTATGGAGGAGGAGAGGGAGGAGGTGTAAGGAAAATGAGAGAGAGAGGTGATGTATTTAATGAAGAGGGAGGGAGGGAGGGCATTGGAACTAGAGCCGGCTAGGTTTTCAAGGAGAGTGTGGTTTGTCATGAAAAAAGTGGGTGGTGAGGATGATATGAAATTTGAATGAAGGGTGGGGATTTAAAATATGTTGAATAGTTTCATGCAAGGAGAAGGGGGAGCACATGTGACCGGTCAAGCATGACAAGGTGAATTTTTTTTCATTTGCTCCAACTAATAGAAAGTTGACACATGGCTAGCTATTTGCACAAAAGTCTCCAATGGTTTATGACTTGCACAAAGAGAAAAAGGTGGATTGGATGTGGAAAAATGTCATGTTTGATGTGATGTAGAAAAAAAATTGGTGTGTGGTGTTTTGTATGAGCCATGAGCATGACTGCGACATGAGATGACATGGACACGGCGACATGGGCACAAGATCGATTTTGGTGTCTTAGTATATTTTGTAGTGTATGTGTAGCGTCTGATACATGTCCAGGAAACATGCGACTCGGACACGACAGACTGGTTCTCAGGGTATCAATGCTTCCTAGATGATATGTAAAGTGATTGCTTTGGTCCTATTATGCGATTCTTCATGTTGGTTTTATTTTTATTTTCTTTATCTTTTCCTCGTGAATTAGGCAAATGTATAAGTAAATAGGAAAAAAAAAATCCCAAGGAACTCGGTAGAAGTTGGGTTCCTCTTATCGGGTGAAATGATGATAGTATGGAATATGATACGAAAATGACTTGAAAAGAAGTATTTTTTTTCTCATTGCGATGCTTCCATTTCTTTAAGTTCAAAATATGACGAACAAATTGATGACATCCTATGGACAACGGAGACAAATAGGGCACAATATGTACACAAGACTGTTTTTAGTGTGGCCTTGTGTTATTGGGAGTGTTCATGTCATGCATGACACATTTCTGATACGGACACTCAGACACGTATATGACACGGAACACCCGTGCTCCCTAGGTAAAATCATGTTAACAATTGTGACTTCTCCAAAGGTTTTGTTGAAGAATAAACATAATAATTAATTTTAATTTATTTATTCTTCAACATGTTTCAACTTTTGATAGTGTTATTTCTCTGGCTTACACCAGATACTGACCTTATAGCGGGACTTCCTGCTGAGTATACGTTTGAAACTGCTCTTGCTGACTTGATTGTAAATTTGAAAGGTCATGCTTGGAAAGTGTCTTTTTCTTCTTGTTATTGTTTAAATTCCCTATGTTCAGTGTTTCCATCTCTTGTTCAGTTTTTCCATCTCTTGTTCAGTTTTCATATTACTTCATGGCTTACTAGGACAATTCATTGCAAGCTGGGTGGTCTAATGGTCCAGCTGAGAGGAGGCTGATCAAGTAAGCGTATTAGTACAAAATATATGTATTTCTTAATTGTAATATTGTTCCCTTTTGTAAATATTTATATTTATTATACCTATTTTTTACTCAGTTTTTCTCTTCATCCCTGTCGTGTGTAGCAGTTTCTTATAATAGCCTCTTATTTTCTATTCTTGATTGCAACACAGAGGGACAGTGGATAGCACATAATATTCTGATGTTAGTATACTGGATCTTTATGATATGATTTTAAGGAAAAGCAGTGAACTTACTATGCTATGGATAAGATTAAAGAGAAAAATATTTTAAATAAAATTTACTAGAGACGTCTATGCTGGACGAGATTAGGCTTGTTAGCTCCATAAGGGCCATGCCTCTGTAACATTGAGAATAAACTAGGGAAATGCTTAGATGAGTAGGTGTCACGTCCAAGTCCCAAAAATATACGGAACTAGGCCACGTGGCATTGGCCAGCTGACACGTCACTAAGGGATTACCCAATTTAATGGACCCAAAGTGATGTGCTACGCTGTCCTAAAATACTACAAGTCTAAATACAGGTGAATCTATCTCATCCACAAAAATATCAGGAAAACACTGAATATATAAAGTTAAGTCTGAAATGCCATGGTACAAATCAGATAAAGTCAGGTGGGAACAAGCCCACTACAAAAGATAAGCAGAAAGTGAAATAAGATAAACTAGCGCATCATCCTCAAAATATAAAACTCCAACTCCAGATGTACTCAGGCAGACTCTGATGGCATCTCCTCTAACTCCATCTCAAGGGCATGTCCAGACTCTTGTCCAGGTCCAGGTACTGTGGGGTGGAATGTCTCAGCTATACCTGGCAGGGAACCAGGTCCTCAGAGGGACGTAACAAGATACAGAAAAATAACATGCCATGTATGTAAATACTGAATAAATAAATACAGGGTGCTAACCAGCTAAGTGAATGCAATTTGAGACAACCTAGTACGTATGGAAAATGTGTGGCTAGACATATGCTGACGTAATTCACCAATCCGTAGTGACTGGCTAGTATATGCCACATATGCCCCCGTTCAAGGGCACTATACAATTTTCCATCTACGATGAGTACGGTCACATGAATATATATATATAACAACCGTATCACTCCGTCGAGTGCGGTCACATGATAAAGAGGTGGGCGTCCCATACGTTTTTCAGTCGTTCTCCCCGCCCAATGTAACAAATGCTAGTCGTAACCTTCCTGATTTTGTTCTAAGTCGTGATGCACGTCATACGTACTGGTAGCTAATCAACTACGCAAACTTGCATCCCAAAATGAAGTACAACCTTGTTGCGTGTACCCGTGATAGGGTCTAAGAGAATATCAGAATATTCTCACAGTAGTTGGTGAGCCTGTAAACTAAGTTAAATATACTAAATTTGTCAACGTATCAGTTGACTGTACCCGAGGCAGTCCCAGGTACGCATGATTATATGAAATTCAGAACAAGAGCATATAACAATATTGATTTTTAAACAGTAAACTTGGCAAGGTATACTTGCCTACTCCCTGATAGTACTGAAAACCTGATCTCACAGTCAGGGTTGAGGGTGTTTGTGACAGGGGGTCACTGGCTGTGCTGGAGTTGGTTTCTGTTAAAACAGACAGGGTTCGTGAATCTCATGGTTGTAATATGAAGCATATATATATACACATATATAATATAGATATATATATATATATATATATAGTATGTATATATATATAAATATAATATATATAGCAGTAGTATATATATAATATATATATAAAGCAAAAAAATGCAGGAATGAAAGTATTTATATTAGCAGGGTATAACCACTGTTTTAATATAGTAATATAATATTATCAGGGTGTATCCACTGATATATAATAATATAATAATCAGGGTATATCCACTGATACATAATAATATACTAATCAGGGTATATCCACTGATACATATAGTAAATTGAAAGACAGTGCAAGAAATTAAATATATATATATATATATATATATATATATATATATATATATATATATATATATATATATATATATATATATATATATATATATGTACTGTATTATACAGTACTATATTATATAGATAATATATATATAGATATATATATATATAATAAAATGAAGAGACAGTGCAGGAAATGTAAGTACATGTATAAATACATATGTACTGTATTATCCAGTACTATTATATATAATATATATAATTATATAATACATATATAATTATATAGAGTAATATATATAGATATATATATATATATATATAAATATATACATACATATATTTATATATATATAAATAAAATGTAGAAAAGAAAAATACAAAAGTACATAGATATATATATATTTATACCATATAGTATAATATTATATATACATACATATTTATAATATATATTATATATAATAATATATATAATACCACATATATAATTACATATATATATATATATATATATATATATATATATATATATATATATATATATATATATATATATATATATATATATATATATATATATATATATATATATATATATATATATATATACATATATATATATGGTAATATACATATATACATAAATATATATGAAATACAAATAATAATAATAATAGATTATATAATAATACATATATATAGAAATAAAAAATGCATAATATATATAATTTATATATTTATATACTGTATATAATACAATATTTAAGTATAATATTATATATGTATAATTATATAATTACATATATATATATATATATATATATATATATATATATATATATATATATATATAGATATATAGATATATAGATATATATATATATATAATACATAATAAATAAAAAGAAAAATGAAAAATACAGAAATATATTTATTTACTGTATACTATATTTAAATATTTAATATATAAATAAATATATATAATAACATATATATTAACATATATATAATTATATACATATATATATACATATATACATACATATATATAATATACATATATACGTATTTATACAGGTATTTATACCTGATAGGGTGACAGGGGGGCCCACGGCTGGTCGCCGGCGGGTGGTCGACGGTGGAGCCGACGGCGGCCGGCCGGAACAGTAGCTGCAGCAGCAGCTACTGTCAGTAGCAGCTTGCAGCAGTGACAGCGGCGTCAGCGCGGCGCGGAGGCGGCGGTGCAGGCGGTCAGGGCGGAGGAGGAGGTCGGGACGAAGAGGTCTGGGGTGGTGGTGGAGGTCGGAGGCTGCCGGAGGGGGAGTTCGAGGCGGTCGGGTGCTTGGGTAGGCGGGTGGTCGTGTGGTCGGGGAAGAACTGCGGGGAGTCGGGTGGCGGCTGGAGGCGTCGTGTAGCGGTGGGGGCAGGGTGGTTCGGTAGAGGGGAGGGTGGCGGAGCAGATGGGGGTGGTGGTGGTGGACTACGGCGGCGGGTGGTGGCGGTTGAGGGCGTCGGGTGGTCGGGGCTGCTGTGGAGGGGAGGGGAGGTTGGGTGCTGCGGGGGCTGCCGGAGGCGGAGGCGGCGGCGAGGAAGGACGGCAGTTGGCCGGAGGGTAGC
This sequence comes from Iris macrosiphon, assembly GCA_036927795.1. NCBI lineage: Eukaryota > Viridiplantae > Streptophyta > Magnoliopsida > Asparagales > Iridaceae > Iris > Iris macrosiphon. The sequence continues at coordinate 176,016,759 of JAYESA010000011.1, read as the reverse complement.
TGGGGGAAGGGCGAGGAGGTTGGCGGTGGTCCGGTGGGCGGAGGGTGGCCGGAGTGGGTGTGGGGAGTGAGAGGAGCTCGGGTGAGGGGGTTTAAATAGGGTTAGGGTTTAGGATATGTTAGTAATTAATTGAATTGTTAAGGGCAATTAAGTAATTTAATTCCTAGGATATTTTAGGATAATTTATCCTGATTTTCAGGATATTTAGGGGTCCCACTTGACACATGTCAGGTGTAGGTCCACCAGCCAATAGGGAAGTGCCGCCTCGTCTGGAAATTTGCATAAAAACCCCTACAATTTCATAATTTGCAAATAGGTCCTAAAAATTGGAAAAATGTGCAATTATGCAATTTGTCTGATTAAAAACACTGATTCCTAAAATTACCAAATTGCACAGAAATGAGGGAGAAAGCTGGGGGAGTGCTTTGGGATGTGTGGAGGTGAGTCTGGGCAAGGGCAGGGTCAGATTCTTTGGGTGATACGGGTCACCGTATTTATTATTTAATAAATACTGCGCAAGGTGTTCACTAATTATTTAGAGGCAGTTAGGGTCATAATTTTTCTACGGTGTCAATATACTAATTGTAGTATATTCAGTGTAGAATATTATCGTATTTTTTTTGGGCAAAACAGGTGCCTACTGGTCCTCAAATCTCTAGGGGCACAGAGATGGGTAAAGAGCAGAAAATTAAATAGGGAATAAATACGTACGTTTGTAACGATATTTGTGCGACTAAAACGAAGCACGAAACGAAGTATCTGGGAGTTGCACAAAATACAGAAAAAGTAGTCTAACATGTCTAGGGCAGGTATGTGAACTGGTTTGGGAATAACAGCTAGTGTAATGCTCTTAAATAAATTGGGTAATGGACAGGTGTACAATCTATAGGATATGTAACAAATAAATTTTAAAAAGTTGCAAGAATTATAATTGGCAAAAAAAAATAATTTTAAAATACTGAAATCTGGTCGAGGGAGTTTACAGTAGGAAAGAAGAAAAAGAATGTTATAGTTAACCCTGAGTCCAAGGCAACAATTCAAGTCAAAGATGCAGATTGAATCACACTATCACAGTCCCACCAATGGTCGTTATTGTGGACAAATATAAATTACTGCTCATTACTCATATTAGGTAAAATTTAATATTAGTTCGGTGGAGAAGGTTGCCTATGTTTTTAATCTTAATTTGGAGTACTGAATAATAGGTGTAGTAATTTGTAGTTCCAATTTCCATGTGAGATTGTAATTTTTGAATTTTGAATACCTTAATTAACTTGCTTTAGTTCAAAACATTTTTTTGTGTGTCTGATTTTTATATCTTTAGAAAGTCTTCCATTTTGTTTCATTGGCTTATAGTTATGTGCCTTATTGCTCATCTTCCACCTACTTTATTGAAATATTTTCATTATTTTCTAGTGTTAGATCTGCTTACAAGGGATTTTTTTAAGAAGCACAAATGCTCACAAAACATTGTTTTACGAAGCAGTAGATTTTTTAAAAGTATTTTCAAATAACTGCTTATTAATGAAGATATAAATATAAGGGAATGTTCCTTGGAATTGTTTTCAATGCCTGATTTTTTTTTAACTTATTTGTTGACATTGTAAATTCATAGAAATAATCATGTGCCAGGCTCTGGCAACTTTGTAAGAGCTCTTTGATGTTGGAAGTTTGTTGAACTATACCAAAATACATGTAACTGCTTTCTTTTTGCAGTATTAAACTGTTAATAGGGTATATTTTCCTCCTACTTTGAGTTTTGGATTGTACTGTAAAGTGGCCACCTTTTGCTTATGGTGTTGTTGCCTTTAATATGTCAAGGAGCACTGTGGTTATAATGTTTTTCATGGCGGTTCTGTCTTATTGAATATGCACAAATTTAGTCAAGTGAGCTTGCTTTGGTGAGGATTTAGTTCTATTATTCCTGTAACATGTTACTAAAAATGATTGAAGTAGAAAATTAAAAACTATGAGATTGTGCAGCCACTGCTTGATCAAGTAGGCTTTTGTTTGCCAATATTATTTGTGTTGCAGGTTCATAAAAACTGTTTTACGAACTTATTAGCAGGATGATGCAGCCTCATTAGGGACCAATAAGGCTACAAGAATTTGAAGCTCACTCAGTTTCAAATTCATTTGTCCTCGATCGACTTTACTCCTTAGATTTGATTCGATAGATGATTCATGATTTGATCTTATCTCATAAACTTAGCAATCTTGGCTTGCAGCATTTGACCACCCCCTTGTGTAACTTTATGTGAGATTTTGTTGAAGGCTGATTCAATATTTCATGCTCTATGAATTACTATGCCATTTATTTATTTTGTCAAAAGCTTCGGACTGAAAGATTAACGCTAAGGAATGGTAAGGACATATAATATGACCAACTATCTGAAGATGTATGAAGACATACTACGTTAAGGAATGTCTTTTGGAACAATGTAATTTATGATTTTCTGTTTTAGGTAAATGACATTGATTTAGCTGAAATTGAAGGCGGAGAGGTTGCACTCACCAACATGCATTCTTGTGACGGGCCTGATTTTGTTATACAATTGCACTTTGTTCTTAGCGATGGAGATCAATCTTCTAACAGTACGGGTGTGTGTCAAATGCTTCTGCAGTGAAATTAATCTTGGAGTTAGGATTTTTTTGCCTAAATTATTGTAGGTGCCAGTATTTGCCGCCAAGCGAATGCATGTTTAAAATGTGTTTACTTTTTGATTGTTGAGGTATGCTCTTTCTAAGCTTTTGTGTATTGTTTTATATGATTACATGAATTGTATTTTCATTTAAGGGAAAAGAGAGCATTGATAGAACTTTGGAAAAGCTAGAGGAAGACGGACACGAAATAAAAGAAGAGGGAGACTAGGTCGTTTGCTCCCAGATGCTAGATGGGTGAGTTGCTTTGTCCCATCATTTATTTCAAGAGTTACCTGATGCTTTTTGATGTGATCTTTGGCATGATAGTTATATAATTCTGCACAACAATGCTTTGTATCTTTTTTTATGTTTTTGCGATTATTTATTCAGAAAATTTACTGTACCGATAAAAAATTTATAATAATTAAATACAGCGATAGAAGTTTGATAAATTTATAAATGACGATAGGAATCGCCAGCCGGGTTGGCAAAAATTCAACATGTATTAAAAAAACAAAAAAAAAAATCAAAATTTCGCAAACTTTGTTGGCGAAAATAGGAAAAAGTTGGTTTTTTTTAGGGTTTATTTGTTTTGGTTTTATTTTTGGTTTTTTGGGTTATTTTTTAGGAGTTTATTTGTTTTGGTTTTTTTTTTTGATTTTTTTTTTCTTTGTGGTCTTTTTGTTTGGTTTTTTTTATATGTATGTTAATAATCATAGTTACAGATATGTTAAGTAACTCTGTCATAGTAACGTTCATATTTAAAGTATTAATTTTTACAACGGTCGTCGACTCGTCGCCTGAGAAGGGCCATTGTCATCTTGCAGTGGCAGACCATCATCTTGATACCAAACTGTGATATACTTTCTAGGGGGCGTGCTTGTCGTTGTGCAACAAAACCCTGAAAATAATCTCCGGGAATACATAAGGGAGGGTTCGGAGGAGTCGTTCCTCGTTGCATAGCAGCCAAAAATTTGCCAACCATTGTGCGCAACGGGTCCCCCACTGGCTGATTTTGGTATGCGTATATACCTTGGCTCTGTCATTTTATTGCCTCATTCCTGTGAATTGTATGT